>JAVXUP010000688.1:0-373434 GCA_033070095.1 Escallonia herrerae
GAGAGAGAAAAAGGACACCAACCGCATGCACAACCAGCGGTTGGCATTAATATGCCTGCCACGTGCCGTCCCCCACCCCTGCCACGTGGCCCAACCCCATGGCCCCTGCCACGTGGCGTCCCCTCCCCCTGCCACGTGGCCCAACCGCTCCTACAACCCGCGGTTGGTCCCCTCCCTCTGCCACGTGGCGTCCCCTCCCCTGCCACGTGGCCCAACCGCTGGTACCACCCGCGGTTGGTCTCCTCCTCTGCCACGTGGCGTCCCCTCCCCCTGCCACGTGGCCCAACCGCTCCTACAACCCGCGGTTGGTCCCCTCCCTCTGCCACGTGGCGTCCCCTCCCCTCATCCGCAGGGCCCAACCGCTCCTACAACCCGCGGTGGTCCTTCCCCCCCTCCCCTGCCACGTGGCGCCCCCCCCCCGCGTGATGCCCCACCTGGTGTCCTTCCCCACGATGCCACGTGTCGTCCTTCCCTCCCCCGTGATGCCCAACGTGGTGTCCTTCTGTCGAAAATTTATTTTTTGCAGCAGCCTTTGACCGCATAAACACCCACCCTTCCTCACTTTTTTCTGTCTTTTTTCTTCTCTCTTCCTCGCTTCTCTCTTTATAATCCCCTCCCCCGAACCCTTCTTCTGCATCTTTTACCAACTTCCTTCGTACTTCATATCTCACCTACATAATCTCCATAACAATACAAATCAAAAAATTTTACGCTAGAAGATCGGTGGATAACCGCTAGAAGATCGGTAGTTTTTTCTTTAAATACATCAAGTCACAACAAGTAAGTATTTTGAATTTCCTTATAATTCAATGTTAGGTTTATACAAATCAGCGTATTACATTTATAGATTCCAAAACAGCGATTTTTTAGGGTGCCAAATATAGACAGTTTTTCACGAATTTATAAAAAATAGCTAGAGCTAGATTTTGCCAAAATGCAAAAAAGAGACCCTAGTTATTCTTAAAGGATCTGTCTCAGGTAAAAATTTCAGATTTTTCCAAAGACTGGAAAGGGGTTAACTGATACGGGGAACCTTGTAACTCTGCAGTGTATTTTAAAATATCAAGCTAGCGCGATTTCGCGCGAAACTTTTATGAGAATCCTAGGATGTTGGGAAGTTCCATTCCCCAGGAATTCGGGCCATTCCGAAGCCGTTACCTATTTTTTTGGCCGAACGGCCCTTTAAGCGCTTGATCCGGACACCGGTTCGCGATTTTTGGGCGAAACCTCCGTAAAATACTTTTTATGTCAAGAATGAATTCAGGAAGCCTCAAGTAGCATTTCGAAGCACTTTTGATATTTTTTTATGCCAGGGGGCATTTCGGTAATTCGCCGCCCCGAGAGGGGTATTTCGGTAATTTTACAGTGCTAAGTTTTTTGACGGACTTTTTAGTCCAGAAATATAATTACAAAACCTGAAATGTTGTTTTGAAGCTGACGTGGCGCGCGTAGGGGTGTTTTGGTAATTTTCCCGCGCCAAGGGGTGTTTTGGTAATTTTCCCGTGCCAAGTTTTTCAAACGACTTTTTAGTCCAGAAATGTAAGTAAACCACCTGAAATGTTGTTTTGAAGCTGGTTCGGGGGCGTTGGGGTGATAGTGAACGCTCAGGGGCATTTCGGTAATTTGCCGTTGATCGGGGGCTATTTTGCTAGGAAGGATCCAGCTTAAAATTCATACCTTAAAATAACTTTTAGTTCAGGAAAGGGTGTGAGACACCCGAAAACTTATTTTGTTCCAGATGTTCTGAACCTTGTGACGCACCGGCGATGACTGCCAGGGGATATTTTGCATAAGTAGCGGGTGTTTTGGTAACTTGCCCCCTTTAAAATTTTTCCTGATATATTTGGTATATAATTGACGTAATACATTTAAAAACTTGACTTTAAAGCGGTTTTGAGGTGTTGGAGGTGTAGGGGCCATCGGGCTATATATTGCTATATAACCACGTTGGCGCTAAATTCAGTGGGAACTAGCGTAATTAAGCGTTCGGAGTGGTGGGAATTGAGGATTTGTTTTAATACATTGAAATAATGACTATTGCTAATGTGTTGGTAAGCTAGGTTAAAGATCCAGTTATAGTTTTGGAATGTAAATATTATGGATATTATGGACGCTAAGTTGGTTTATAATTATATTTTGTTCTTAAAGGTATGAATTTCAGCTCTGGACCTCATGATACATCAATCCTATACGATGACGATGACCACGTCGCGAGGCACGTATTTGACGGTGTCGATAGGGGTGTTTTGGAAACAATTCAAAACACAAGGCACCTTGAAGAGTGGGTACTAAACGAGGAACAAATACAGCTATTGCACCGTCAAAATTTAACCCTGTTCACCGATCCCGGGAAATGGTCTCGACACGACGATTGCCTTATATCCGCTCTAGTTGAACGATGGAGGAGCGAGACGAACTCATTTCACTTCCGGTTTGGTGAAATGACTGTTACGTTAGAGGACGTCGGATTTATACTTGGAATCCCATGTCACGGCAGACCCGTTACTTTGAACGTGCCGTCTGCATCCATAGCGAATATGGCTATGCAGTATTTTCCGGGAATTCCAAGGGCAGCGCTTACAACAAACGGCGTCAAGCTTAAATGGCTGAGAGAGCAGTACGGCGTGCTACCGGATGAATACACTCCTCAAGATTTCGTGACGTATACGAAGGCATTCCTTCTGTATATTATTGGAGCTATATTACTTCCGACGCATTCGAAAAACACGGTGCATCCGAAGTATATGGTGTTCTTGGAGGATCTTGAGGAGGTATACTCCTATTCGTGGGGTTCAGCTGTCCTTGCGCACCTATATCGAGCACTGCATAAGGCTACGAGAAACGGTGCCAAGTCCATTGCCGCCTGCCTGACTCTATTACAGGTATGAGCATTTATTTTCTTGGTAGGATCCTTAGTCAATATATTCGGGATTAATTACTAATTCCATATAATGTTTGCATTCACAGGTTTGGTCTTACGAGAGGCTACCCATGGGTCGTCCACAACCGTTGGTAGATTCCGATGAGACGTGGCCTAGGGTGTGGGCCTGGGGGCCTACGACCAACCGGAGGAGGAGACGGGTAGACCCTCACCACCATCTAAAGTTCTATCGGGGGGAACTAGAGATACTAGATGCATCCCAGGTGACGTGGCAGCCATATGGCAAGGTGATGCATCTGTTGGATGAGTGGTGTTGGCAACTTCCGGTGTCGTACGTGCTGGCAGGTTTGGTTCGGGTGCCGCTCATTCACTTCGAAGAATGTGAGTTTCAGATGCCCGATCGAGCTATGAAGCAAGCTGGCTGTCCACAAGGGATACCAAAACCCGCTGTAGACATGCGGCCATACAGGGGTGGTCGAGGGCCGAACTTCGAGGTGGCTGATGCCTTGATTTTGTTGGGTGACGAGGTGCACCAGTGGAATACCTGGCAGGAAACGTATGATAGCCTTGTATCGCTGAAGCACGACGGCATTAGTACTGAGGAATACTTACAGTGGTTTCTCAGGGTGACGCGCACGAGGGTGAATCGCCCTTCCCCGGTGAAGAAGACATCGTACGCGCCACGTGAGGTCTATGACCAGTTCTGGGCATTGGCCATTGTAAGTCATGCTAGTGTTGTTTGATAATTTATTTGCGCACCTTATCGACCATTTGTCAAATATGATTAGCCATATTTTCTATGCATGTTTTTTAGGTTGACCAGGGCATTGAGGTGTTCAAGCAGCTGGAGTCGTTTGACTGGTTTGTCGCGCAGGCTCCTGACAATCTTAAGAGGTCCATTGAGAAGTACAAGACTGAAGTTCAAAACTTTAGTCTTGCGTACCGGGGTTACGAAGGGGAGCCGTCTAGTCGCCCTCGTCCTGAAGCGTACGACTATCAGCCCCAGAGTCAGGTGTGGGAGTCGTCTGGTCGCCCTCTTCCTGACGCGTACAACTATCAGCCCCAGAGTCAGGTGTGGGAGCCGTCTGGTCGCCCTCCTCCTGACGCGTACGACTATCAGCCCCAGAGTCAGGTATGGGAGCCATATAGTCGCTTGCCTCCAAACGCATACGACTCTCAGTGCCAGAGTCAGGTTCCCCAAGTAGGAATCCAGGCCTCGCGCCCAAGCTTTCAGTCGGACAAAGGACAAGCGACGAAGCCATTGAGGTCGGACAAGATGGCTTGGATCGACCGGCACTACTTCGGGCATGAGCCTGTCAATTCAGCAGACTTTCCCCTTGCGACATTCCTAGGTCATGAGGATATCAGAACGTTGGCGCCGGAGACAGATCTTTCAAATTTTGTCATGAACGCTTACATAGAACTGCTCCGGATTAGAGAGCAACGTTTTAACCGTTCTGAATATCTGAAGCTTAACATGTATCCCACTCATTTTGTGGAATTAACGGTGAGAGAATTCACAGAATGGAGGCGAGGGGGCGGCAGGAGTAAGTGGAAACCAGGTCGAAACGTGTTAGGCATGATGAACGCAGACTATCAATGTCCCGCTGCTGATGCGAACCTTATCATGATACCCTGTCATCATGCAAACCACTGGTTCCTATTACTTCTCCATCCAGCGTTCAGAACGGTTCACATATACGATAGCCTAAGGGAGGACGAGCCTGGACAGCTGCTGGCACAGATGTACAACGAGTACATCACTTTAGTGGTTAGTATTTATTTTTTGACCTTGGCTCATAGTATATTGTTCTTGTCTCATAGGCTTGATTCTCGTTTTTATTGTTGGATGCAGACTACTGTCCTCTCGCTAGCATGCGGACGGCCACAGGGTGACCCTTGGACGGTCGTGATGATAAAGGACCGACCAAAGCAATATAACGGTCACGATTGCGGGATTTACGTCCTCAAGTACATGGACTACATTGCTCGCTCGGAAGTGCTCAAACACTCCTCGTGGACTAGGAAGGATGCCTTGACGTTTAGGTATAGGATAGCCTGGGAGCTGAAAAAGAATGAAGCTAGACGCCTTCATTACCATTATCCTGACGTGCGTGGCTAGCTGCTGTGATGTTACAAAAAACTGTACCAAAAAGAAATGTACATAATTTTTCGCATGCTATGAATTTGGCGCTAAAATGTGCGCGAATATACCTTTCATATGACGGCATTCGAAAAAAAGTGACAAAAAAAATTACAACTTTTTTCGGAAGCTATCAAATGGGGCCTAAAGTGTGCCCGAATAGGCCCTTCCTAGGAAAACTCAAAAATTAATGTGTCTCGTTTTTCGCCGAAAGTCTTACAAATGGGCTAACTAGCGTGCCTGAAGTGCAATGAGCGGAAAAAAAGTGACAAAAAAAATTACAACTTTTTTCGGAAGCTATCAAATGGGGCCTAAAGTGTGCCCGAATAGGCCCTTCCTAGGAAAACTCAAAAATTAATGTGTCTCGTTTTTCGCCGAAAGTCTTACAAATGGGCTAACTAGCGTGCCTGAAGTGCAATGAGCGGAAAAAAAGTGACAAAAAAATTACAACTTTTTTCGGAAGCTATCAAATGGGGCCTAAAGTGTGCCCGAATAGGCCCTTCCTAGGAAAACTCAAAAATTAATGTGTCTCGTTTTTCGCCGAAAGTCTTACAAATGGGCTAACTAGCGTGCCTGAAGTGCAATGAGCGAAAAAAAAGTGACAAAAAAAATTACAACTTTTTTCGGAAGCTATCAAATGGGGCCTAAAGTGTGCCCGAAAACGGAGTTACCAAAACTATCAATAATCCACAAACCAAATCACAAATTAAAGATTGCACAAACCAAATCACAAATTTAAACATTATATAAGTTCAATTTATACAACTGAAACATTAACCCTAACACTCTTCCTCATCATCGTCCTCCTCGACCATACTGTCAGGTTCGATACCTAACACTTTATAATGGTTTCTCTTGTCATGATCAGTCATCTTGTTACACAACGCACACTTTCGTAATTTTTTTTGACCCGTTGCTTCTTCAATCGGATTCTTCATGCGTATTGCTCGTTTTCGCCCTTTTGTTTGAGAAATAATTGGATCAAAAATGTCGTCCTCCTCACCTTGTAGGTCAGCGCCGTCAATGACTGGCTGTTTGGCTCGATTGAATCTACCGCCTGGAGTTGTCCGAGTAGTCGGAGTGTCCACAGTTTCTGGTAATGCCCTCCTAAACTGTGCATGCTTAGCCTTATCCCGTGCGGCTGCTTCAACTTGATACCTGTACCCATCAAATGTCGACGCTGCATCCATTGATAAACCGTGCATGATGTTACAAAGGTGATTATATCGCAGCGTCTCAGATTGCTCGAAATCAACTGAAACATTGGGCACGTAAGGAATGTGACCGTGGACTCTGTTGGCTTCCTTCGTCCACCGTTCCAAGATATACGGTGGAGGGATTTCACTAGCATTCTTGGCGCTCAAAACCCTCAACGCGTGTCGACAAAGTATACCTTTATGCTCAAACAGTTGACAGTTGCAATTAACCAACCCGGTGTCCTTACAAACTGCTACGGTAAAATGTCGTCTGGTCCTCGGAGCCGACGAAGAGCACGGATTGGCGAAGTTCGTCACATTTGTCAAAGCATAAACCTTGATATCTCTGGTGGAATACTCGTGCAACTTTGTCATGCCATATTGATTCGACTTTAGTAGTTCCTCTTGAAACTGTCGAAACATTTCCTTGGTATAGACTTGAGCCGCATGAGCCTCTAAAGGTGAATAAAGTAGTATAGCTCTTTCTTTGCAAACTGTAGCCGCGTCGGCTTCTCTCTCACGGTACAATTGCCTGTCAACGGCTTTCTGCATCTCTAGTACGAACTCCGCTATACTTGAAGACTGGCCTACGTACCCATCAAAGAATGAATTCATAGCTTCGCTTCTCGAGGTCGTAGTCATTCCGGCTGCAAAAAAATTCTTGGTGTAGGCACCGACCCACTGTGTCTTGATCTCATACAACGATTGTAACCATTCGTGATTGTGCAAATAGTAAGTATCCATTAACGTGGCCCACCTCTCCTCGAACACGTCTACCGTCAACGATTTCTTCACACATGTATTAAAGTCAGTCTTGAATGACGGATGGTTTGCATATACATGGTGAAGCCGTTCGGGATATTTGTTGCTTATGTGCCATGTGCACAGGCCATGGTGAGTATCTGGAAGGACCTTAGCGATTGCATTTTTCATTGCCAGATCTTGGTCGGTGATGATGGTCTTTGGAGGAATATGATACATTGCTTGAAGCCACGTTTCAAATAACCACGTAAATGACTCCTCCGTCTCATCCCTAAGCAGGGCAAAGCCAAACGAGATTGACTGATAGTGGTGGTTCACCCCGGTGAACGGAGCAAAAGGCATAGAGTACTTATTGGTGCGGTATGTGGTGTCAAACGTCACAACATCCCCAAAATTTTGGTAAGCAGCTCTAGAACGGGGGTCCGCCCAAAATATAGTACTAATGCGGTTCTCATCATCCAGTTGGAGACTGTAAAAAAATCCAGAATTCTCACTCTGAAGGGACCTGAAGAGATCAAGTGTAGTTTGAGAATCACTCTTACCGAAAGACTCTCTCCTCTGAGCACGAAGTTCATTTCGAAGGTCTACTTCGTTGAAACTCAACTTGTCAATCCCCCCAACCTGGCTTGAGAAAACCCCCATCATCTTAGAAGGTGGAATTTTAGCCTCGGCCATTGTAAAAATTAGTTGTCTGTGTGCCGCGCTTATTTCTCGGTGTTGATGAATTTGACCAATCTTACTGGGGGTCATCAACTGATGATTATGGCTCAACTCCACTCCTGTGACAACCCAATGGTTTTCATTTTTTCGGTGTACTGCATACACATGGGCCTTGCAGCCGGTACCCGGAAATGTGTCCCGTTTTCTTTGTCTTGTTGTCCCTTCGTCACTGATCCGAACGACCGGAGTTACATGCGGTGCTCCTCTATGACACTCAAATAGTCTTGCACAAATTTGATCTGTATTCGCCCGTTTTCTAGTCGTCTTAGTTCTAATACCGAAACCTATCGTTTTCGAATATGCTCTATAGTATGCTTCAACTTCGTCCAGTGCTTGAAAAACTTGACCAACGTAAGGTGGATCAGAACCTTCACAAAAATTATTTCCTCCAGTTGCATCCATATTTATACTGTAATCTAAAAAATAAAAATTATATCATTCTCAACAAGTCATAAATTTAAATAAAAGAAGAATAAAATTTATTTAAACCACCGTCTTTCGGGAAATTTGGTATAATGTAAAATTAGCAAAATAGCCCCCGATGAGCGGCAAATTACCGAAATGCCTCTGGGGGTTCATTATCACCCTAACGCCCCAAATCAGCTTCAAAACAACCTTTCAGGTGCTTTGCTTACATTTCTGGACTAAGAAATCATTTGAAAAACTTAACGCTGCAAATTTACGAAAATACCCCTATCGGGGATGCGAATTACCAAAATGCCCCCTGACAAAAAAAATCTGAAAAGTGCTTTGAAATGGGATTTTAAGCTTCCTGAATTCACTCTTTAAAATAACTTTTCAGGTGTCTCACACCCTTTCCTGAACTAAAAGTTATTTTAAGCACAAATTTGTGTAATGTAAAATTAGCAAAATAGCCCCCGGGGGTTCATTGTCACACTAACGCCCATCAAACCAGCTTCAAAACAACCTTTCAGGTGTTTTACTTACATTTCTGGACCGAAAAAAATTTTTCCGGGAAAATTACCAAAACACCCCTCGCGGGGGGGCAAATTACCAAAATGCCCCCTGGCTTCAGAAAATATCAAAAGTGCTTTAAAAAGCTATTTTAAGCTTCCTGAGTTCATTCTTGATCTAAAACGTATTTTACGGATTTTTCGCCTAAAAATCCCGAACCGGTGTCCGGATCGAGCGCTTAAAAGCCCGTTCGGCCAAAAAATTAGCTAACGGCTTCGGAATGGCCCGAATTCCTGGGGAATGGAACTTCCCAACACCCTAGGGTTCTCATAAAAGTTTCGCACGAAATCGCGCTGTCTTGATATTTTAAATTACACTGCAAAGTTACAAGGTTGCGCGTATCAGTTAACCCCTTTCTAGTCTTTGCAAAAATCTGAAATTTTTACCTGATACAGATCTTTTGAAAATAGCTAGGGTCTCTGTTTTGTATTTTGGCAAAATCTAGCTCTAGCTATTTTTTATAAATTCGTGAAAAAACTGTCTAATTAAGTTTTCACCTTTAGCGACAATTACGCCCCGCAATCAGCTGCAAAACAACATTTCAGGCGTTTTACTTACACTTCTGGACTTAAAAGTCCGTTGAAAAACTTTTTTGGGAAAATTACCAAAATACCCCTCTCGGGGTGGCAAATTACCAAAATACCCCCTGGCTTCAGAAAATATCAAAAGTGCTTTAAAATGCTATTTTAAGCTTCCTGAGTTCATTCTTGATCTAAAAAGTATTTTACGGATTTTTCGCCTAAAAATCTCGAACCGGTGTCCGGATCGAGCGCTTAAAAGCCCGTTCGGCCAAAAAATTAGCTAACGGCTTCGGAATGGCCCGAATTCCTGGGGAATGGAACTTCCCAACACCCTAGGGTTTTCATAAAAGTTTCGCGCGAAATCGCGCTGGCTTGATATTTTAAATTACACTGCAAAGTTACAAGGTTGCGTGTATCAGTTAACCCCTTTCCAGTCTTTGGAAAAATCTGAAATTTTTACCTGATACAGATCTTTTGAAAATAACTAGGGTCTCTGTTTCGTATTTTGGCAAAATCTAGCTCTAGCTATTTTTTATAAATTCGTAAAAAATTCTATTTCTGACGCCCTAAAAAATCGCTATTTTGGAATTTTTCGAATGTAATACCCCGATTTGTCAAAACGTAATTTTGACGCCCTAAACACGAATTTTAGACTATTGTAAGAACAATTTAAGCGTAACACAATTTAAACAATCAATTGGTATGAACAAATTGAAAAATACTTACTTGTTTTAACTTGATATATTTCAAGAAAAATCCACCGATCTTCTAGCGGTTATCCACCGATCTTCTAGCGTAAATTTTTTTTGTTTGTATGTAGGTGAGATAGGGAGAATGAGGAGGGTGGAAAAAATGATTCGGGGAGGAGGGATTTTATAGAGAGAAAAGTGAGAGAGGAAGGGAAGAACCGTGAGTGAACAGCAGGGAGGGGGAGGGGGGAATGACACGTGGGGGTGGGGGGTAGGGTGGTAATGACACGTGGGGGAAGAGGGGGTTCACGGTGGGGGAAGGGGGTTCACGGGTGGGGGAAAAGGACATAGGGTGGGGGCCACGGGGTGGGGGGCAAGGGGGGTGACGCTTGGGGGGGGCAAGGGGGGTGGGGTCACGGAAGGCAATAATGCCAACCGCATGTAGGAGTTGCGGTTGGGCATTATTGCCACCATTTTCTCACGAGTTTTTCATTTTCTCGTGATATTTTCGTGAATTTCTCATATTATTTTCGTCCTTTTTCGTCCCTTTTCGTCCTTTTTGCGCCACGTGGCCAACCTTTTCGTCCTTTTTGCGCCACGTGGCCAACCGCTGCTCTTACCTGCGGTTCGGTGGAGAAATTGTTATTTCTCCACCGGTGGGTGTGGATCGGTCCCCTATATATATATATATATATATATATATATATATATATATATATATATATATATATATATATATATATATATATATATATATATATTATTTTCCTTCTGCAAGGTTATAGATTTCCAATGAAAATTATATTTTTGGCAAACAAACGTAGCCATTGTAACCTTCAAAAAAAGTTGCGCGTTATTTTCATATTATTTTTTAATTTTACAAATTCCATCACAAGCAAAACATATTTAACCTATCTATTATGTATCTCTTATTTTTCTTTTTCGTAGTTAAGTAGTAATTTGAGTTCACCTCAAAATTCTATTGAAAAGTTGTTACAAATGATTTGCTTAGCCGACGAACTAGCACAGCTTCTTAATCGAAATGTCGTGCAAAATGATTTTTCGCTTAAGTGTCAATAGTTTTTACCTGTTTTTATTGGGAATTTGAGAACTACCATTTAGAAAAGAGAAATGCCATGTAGAGATGTCAAAAGGGCCGAGCGGCCCGCGGGTTGGTCCGACCCGGCCCGTTTTTGGCCCAGGCTGGCCCGGCCCTCCACATGAACAGTGACGGCCCAACACATTAGGGCTCTGGACCAGGGCTTGGATCAAGCCGCACAATTCCAAGATTTTATCCAAGCTCGGCCCTGCCCTAACACGCCCAGGTCAGGCCCTTAAAAATGGGCTGGCCCGAAACCTACCCGTTTTTTAGAACCGGCCCTATATTGGCCCGATTCACAGATCTCAGATCTGCTTCAGTGCTTCTCCTCTTCTTCATTTGACTCTCTCTCTTTTCCTCTTCAGCCTTTCTTTACCTTACCCACCATCATCACACCTACAGCCACCCTCCATAATCATCCTCGCACCAGCCACTACTGCTCCGGCCAACCATCACTGCACCCATGGCCAAACGCCACCATACCCACACAGTCATATACAACCAATCTCTACCATTGACAGATCTAATAAAAGAAAAAAAGGAAATGCATATAGATCTCTTGGCGTCTCTGGTGTGGTGACGACGATGCTCACGAGGTGGTGACAGCAGTCAGCATCGGCGCCATGTCGTCCTTTGAGCAGCGGCGGCTGGCAGTGAAGGCTTCTGCTGTCAGATCCCACCGCCACGATGCTCACGACAATTAGAATTATAAGGGCCAGAAAGGCAGAAAGCCCATGAATCTGCCAAATTGAAATTGTAGCATGATAATTTATGAAGTGTTGTTAGCCTTAAACTGCCAATGAGATATCCAAAACCAGAAAACAGCATTAACCACTTCCAATCAACAAGCACCGAGTCACAAAAGCAAGATGCAAATGAAGCCAGCAAAACAAAACTGGAAATGTAACACAAAACTGGAATAGGAAGAAAAAAACATAGGCCTGGGCCTGGCCCTAGGCCGGGCCCTAAAGTTAGGGCCTAGGGCTTGGGCCTGGACAGGGCCTTCATTTCCAAACTTTGGGCCCGGCCTGGTTTCCAAGACCCAAAGCCCTTAATTGCCCGGCCCATTTTCTGGCCCACTGGGCTCAGGCTAGGCCGGCCCAAGCCCGGCCCTTTGACACCTCATTGCCATGATGGATTGAAACCCTAAGCAATGCACTTATAATTTGTTGTGTTATACCAATTTTTTTCTTCTGTTTGCATCTTCGTTTTCTTCTCATGTTTTTTCATCGCCACATGGTGTCACTCAAAAGAAGTCAACAGACATTTATGCTTATAATGTACAAACAAAAAAAAAGAGTCAAGATTAATGTGCATAATCTATATTTTGATACTGGTATATCTTTTCGATTTTACCTGTGAAAATTGAAAAGACTAATGTAATGAATCTTTACCATTAATTTTCAATTCAAGAGTACTCATAAAGTAAGTTTGTAGGCTAACTTTATATATTCAGAAAAATTGATAAAAGTTCTCAAAGAGGAAAATGGCACCAAGATTATAAAATAGAAGGATCAATAAAATATAAGTGCAATATCATTAATATTTGTCTAGCATTTTCCATTCCTAATTCTTTGGCAATGCCTTATGGTGGTTTTACAATGTCAACGCCTATTTCGTTATAAATACCCCTGCACCTCGCCCTTCCATAAGCACACCAACACTTCCTTTTGCCTGGGGTAATAGGTACCCTCATCACCCCCCTTCTTCCCGAAAGAATGGCTTCTATTGAAGGTTCCTTCGGAAGCTCCATGCATGGAGTAACAGGCAGAGAACAAACCTTTGCCTTCTCCATTGCTTCACCAGAAGTCCCCACTGATAGCACTGCCAAATTTGCCTTACCAGTTGATTCCGAACACAAGGCAAAAGTCATCAAAATCTTCTCTTTCGCCCAGCCTCATATGAGAGCCTTCCACCTCTCATGGATCTCCTTCTTCACTTGCTTCGTGTCCACTTTCGCAGCAGCTCCTCTCGTTCCCATCATTCGCGATAACCTGGACCTAACGCGAAGTGACATAGGTAACGCTGGAGTTGCTTCTGTATCCGGTAGCATTTTCTCTAGGCTTGTCATGGGCGTGGTTTGTGACCTTATAGGACCGCGGTACGGGTGCGCATTTGTTAACCTCTTAGCAGCCCCAACCGTTTTTTGCATCTCGTTCATATCATCAGCCGAAGGATACATAGCCGTCAGGTTCATGATCGGCTTCTCACTTGCCACGTTCGTCTCGTGCCAATTTTGGATGAGCACAATGTTTAACAGTAAAATTATTGGGCTTGTCAATGGAACTACAGGGGGGTGGGGAGACATGGGTGGTGGAGTCACTCAACTTCTGATGCCTTTTCTTTTTCATGTAATCAAACTTGCCGGAGCCACTCCTTTTACCGCCTGGAGGATCGCCTTCTTCGTCCCTGGTTGGCTTCATCTGATCATAGGGATCATGGTCTTAACTCTTGGCCAAGACTTACCGGATGGCAACCTCAGTACCCTACAGAAGAAGGGTGATATCCCCAAAGATAAATTCTCAAAGGTCAATTTCTAAGCAGCATATCTCTCTCTCTCTCTCTCTATAAAAGTCCTGTACGTGTTTAGGATGTTTGATGCTCCTTCACTCCCATCACAGCCTAATTCTGCTATAAGAATGGATCCTAATGAACACAATAATCAGAGTGGAAGTACTACCATGGAGCAACAATTTGAGTAGAAGCACAAATAAACATCCTACCTTTTCGGATTTTTTTCGTTCTCTTCCTCCCTCCCGGAGCTCTTTACTATTTTTCATGTTTTACTGCTCAGGTGTTTAAGCATGCAGTGACGAACTACCGAACATGGATTTTTGTCCTCCTCTACGGCTACTCCATGGGAGTGGAATTGTGCATAAACAATGTCATAGCTGAATACTTCTACGACAGGTTAGCTTCATTCTTCTCACCTAGCTTCACCCGACACCCAAGACTTTAACTGATCACTATACTCTTCTAATAGGTTTGATCTTAAGCTTCATACCGCCGGAGTCGTTGCTGCAACCTTCGGTATGGCCAACTTTGCTGCTCGGCCTTTTGGTGGGTACGCATCGGACCTATCAGCCCGAAAATTCGGCATGAGAGGCAGGCTATGGACATTGTGGGCAGTTCAAACCCTAGGAGGTGTCTTCTGTATCTGGCTCGGCCGCGCTAACTCCCTTCCCATCGCCATCTTCGCCATGATCCTCTTCTCCATCGGAGCCCAAGCAGCGTGTGGAGCAACATATGGCATCATCCCTTTCATTTCACGACGATCCTTAGGTTTAATCTCCGGCTTAACGGGCGCCGGTGGGAACTTGGGGGGTGGTGTGACACAGCTACTCTTCTTCTCGGGGTCTAGGTTTTCGACTGCCACAGGTCTCACTTGGATGGGGGTCATGACTGTGGCTTGCACCCTGCCTGTGGCACTTGTGCACTTCCCGCAATGGGGAAGCATGTTCCTACCAGCATCAAAAGACGCAAAGCACAGCGAAGAATATTACTACGAATCGGAGTGGAACGAGGAGGAGAAACAGAAAGGGTTGCACCATGGAAGTATCAAGTTTGCAGAGAATAGCCGATCGGAGCGCGGCAAGAGGGCTGCTCTTGCATCAGCACCAACTCCGCCAAATTCTACGCCGTCCCATGTCTAATGCATGATATGATGCAGTTTCGTGGTGCAATATAATTAATGCAAGTGGAACCAAAGAAGAATATGCTAAAAAAAACATAGAGATCTCTAACTAGTTATTATTATTATTATTATTATTATATATATATATAAAGTCTAAAAAATGGAGAAAGAAAGAAATAAAAGTACAATGGTCGTCATAGCAGTGCGGTGCTTTCCGTACGAGTTTGTTCTTTATTTCTCATGATCTTCTTCTTCATCGTCTACTTTCTTATGATGTAACTAGTAAACTTCTTAGTTTACTTCCAGCAAGTCGTTTTTCATATTCGTGTGGAACATTAAATAAAATCGGATTGCTCTTGCTCCAGTTTCTTTTTTTCATCTTTTGCCTTTATATATGTCAGTAATTATCCTCAATTTGGAAACAGATAGTGAACTGCATGTGAGCCAGTGAAAGATGAATCTCGGTCTGCTTTGGGTTAGATAGTGAATGATCTCTTCTTTTAAGCAAGATTCTTTTACAGTTTTTATGAAAGAACAGGTTTAACTTTTGACAAATAAGATGCCCACTTCGACTTAAGTAATATGAAGAATGGTATACATATATATGACAAAATTCTCAATTTTATTATTGCAATTAATGAGCAATTGCACTGTTTTCACATTTATATTTTTCTCCCAACTACATAGTGCTACTATTTGCTGCGACACACACACACACACACACACACACACATATATATATATATATATATATATATATGGGAGCTGATCTCTTGATAGCGCTAACAAAATGGAGTATTTGCTAGCGCGATCTGGACCGTCCATCCTGAAAGATGGACGGCCTAGATCGCGCCTTTTTTTAAAACTGTCAGTAGTCCGCGACACAGTGTCGCGGACGGCTTATTTTACCTTTTTGCCCCTCCACGCCGTCCGCGATACTGTGTAGCCGACCAGTGAGGAGCCCTCACAAAAAGTCGTCCGCCACACAATGTGGCGGACAACCTCTAGGCTGACACATGTCAATACATGTCCCGTCAGTCCTTGTCCTTATCTGTCACGTCAACAGTTGGAAGTACACGGTGGCGGCCAACATATTGTCCGCAATATAGTATAGCGGACGGATAATATATATACAAAAAAACTCTAACTACGACACCCTTCTCCATTCTTCCTACTCACAAATATTCTCAGCGGCGTTGGCAAGTAGATCTGCGCAATTTCTTCTTAAGAGCAACTTTAATACCCTAATAGATCACGTAAATTCACAAAATCAATCATTTACATGTTCGTAATCCATAGTTGTGATGAATATTACGTTTTATGCGTGATTTTGATTATGCATTGAGCATGTGCTAGCGATGATGAGGATTTATATATGTATGTATAAGTTCATGTGCTAACGTTTACAAAATCTGATTCCGTATATTTATATATATCTATTATATATACATGTATAAGTTCATGTGCTGGCGTCGTATTTTTTAGAGCGATTGTCAAAATTCAAACCGTAAAATTCAAACTGAGAAGGTTTTTCCCTAATTTTAGTTGCAAAAAATAGAATTTAACCCTGGACCAGAAGATCCATCCGTGTTATACGACCAAGCCAACCATATCAGTACGCTCATATGGGATGGTGGAGTAAGATACATTATTTATCAAACTTTCTTATTCTTACGAACGTTGTATACCGTTTGTTTTGCTTAAATTGTATTTATTAATTCATAGGAAAGAGAACTTCTCACCACAGTAGAAGTATCTCACGAGTTCACATCATGAAATTTGAACAAGTCCCAGAAAAAGATACTGCGTGGAATTGGGTTTGGGATTTTCACGCATGGGCAGATCTTTCAACAGCTTGACCGGGCCTTGATAGGTGCCCTTGTTGAGAGGTGGAGAAGTGAAACGAACACGTTTCACTTCCCGCTCGGAGAGATGACAATTACCCTAGAAGATGTAGGGTTCATCTTAGGGTTGCCGGTGACGGGGCGGCCGGTAATTGCTCCTCCGTCGGAAGCAACGAATAAGAGAACAACTAGGGACTTCTTTACTTCGATACCCCAGGATCAATTTAGCACTGGCGGTATAAAGTTGAAGTGGTTGGTAGATACCTACAGGGTTTTGCCGAAAAACTATACGGGCCGTGAGCTTGTGCTGTACACAAAGGCCTTCCTCTTGTGGGTGATGGAGGCAATTTTATTCCCAACGACGTCGAAGAACACGGTCAGCGTGAAATATTTACCGTTGTTGGGTAACCTGTCGGAGGTTGGGGATTATGCCTGGGGTGCAGCGGTTCTTTCGTATCTGTACCGAGCATTGCACAAGGCAACGAGGCCCGACGCCAAAGCCATATGTGCATGTCTCTCGCTATTGCAGGTATATCATATAAATCCTTTCTTTGTTATTTTTTCTTTTTTTATTGAATCGACGATATAAATATAATTTGTGGATGTTCTCAGGTGTGGTCTTATGAACACCTTGCTCCCGGTGCACCAACGCGTAGGGATGGAACCGATAAAGTGTGGCCTCGGTTGTGTGCTTGGGAGTACAGCCGGAGGGTTACCCATTACCAGAGGAGAGTCGATCCCCATCACAACATTACGTACTATCGAGGGGAGTTCGACCGTCTATCTCCAGGCCAAATGCGTTGGGCACCGTACATACGTTTGGCACGACGGGTGGGAGAGTCGTTCGTCTTCACGCTCTCCGAGTTGCAGCGCACACCCCTGATCCACTTCGAGGTCGCAGAGTGGCAGCTGCCAGACCGAGCAATGCGCCATTTTGAGTTGGAGCAGGGTTTGCCAGTCGATGCCCTAGATATGAGGGTTAACAGGAACCCACCCAATGTCGGACGGTTTGGCAAGGCCAATGTGCATGAATTGTGCGCGGCCGAAATACAGCTTTGGAGTTCTTGGCAGGACACACTGGCGGCCATCGTCTCGGAGCCTAACCCCATTATCAGCATCGTACAGTATAATGAGTGGTACTACCGCATCACTCGAAGGAGAGTAGCCCCAGTAAACTTTGAACGTGGGGAGAGGTATGCGCCTAGGGGTCAGATCGATGAGCGTATGGCATACAATCTCGTAAGTTTCCCAACAAGTCTGACTTGTCTTGAATTTGATGAATATAAATGTCTGATTGAAGTTACTTATTTTTTATCTCTTTGGATGTAGGTTAATGCCTCGCTGGCATTCTTCCAAAAGTTGAGTGAGCGGAAGGATCTGGTGAGCGCAATGGGCAAGGATCTTCACCAACAGGCTGCTGCATTGGCTTTAGGCTGCGGGAATTTTTTACGCCAAGCATCGGGACAGTCTTCGATCGTCAGCTCGGATATCGGTTATACAGGCGTCAGCCAGGGATACGGTGATCCCTCCAGACAGGCTTCGGGGGTGAGCCAGGGAGTTGGTGGTCCCTCTGTAGTGGGGATGGGACAGGTTCAAGCATCGTGGGACGATTACAGCGGCCCCTCTTTCAATTTGTTCTCAGAACCCCAACCCCTCTATCAGAGTCAAGTCACGCAAGACTGGCCTTTCTCCAAGGCACTGCCCATTGTCCTGTGGGTGGGACCAGTTGGCACCCCCGGAGTGCAATATGCCCCGTTTGACCTCCCCGGGGGGGCAATATCAACAGGCGAAAGAAATGGCCGGAGAACAATATCAGGCTGAACCAGGAATTGGAGGCCAATATCCCTTGCTCTAGCCCCCCGGCGAGGGCAAGATTTGTCAGTTGACCCCCGAGGGCAATATTCGAAAGGGCATCCAGCCAGGCCCTTAAAGCCTCATAAACACGAGCTAATCCGAGGCCGTTATTTTAGCGAGCCCCCCCAAGACGGACAGAACTATGACGTGGATCACCCAGGGGGCTTGGATTATAATGCCTCGTGGATAGAATTGGCCTCGCTGGCACCAGGAGCTTGGTTAAACAGCGGTGTCATCTCGCACTACACGTAAATTCTGAGGCGAAGGGGTCAGGAGCATCCAAACATCGGTCCGTGCATTTTTATCTTGGACGCTTTTTTTCATCAGATCTTAATCCAAGAGTGGAACGACTGGTGCAAATCAAGGAAGGGGAGAGGCCTGGCCCAGTGGAGACCGTCCGCTAACCTACAAGCCTATCTTGGGCGGGATAGTCCAGCGAGTGCAAGTGTTGCCGACGTGTTTCTAATCCCATTTTTAGGGAATGCCCACTGGTACTTGGTTTGCTACGAACCAGTAGAGGACGGTATCACTCCTCGACAGTCTCTACGATGATACCGACATGATGCCTGTGATTGACATGTACCGAGGCATAGCCAGTTGGATGCCATGGTGAGATCCTATTTACTTCTTATTGTAACTTGCATATTCTAAAGCCGATTAATCTTATTCTGTTTACTATGTTTAATGTTTAATGCTTATTATATTTATCGCAGAATCTATTTGCTGGCTTGGTCAATGGTAGGTGTCAGGAGAAGGTACAACGCAGGCCGGACCTCATTTTTCGATTGAAGAGGCGTAGGCCCAAGCAACATAATTCATCGGACTGCGGCGTCTTCCTCTGCAAGTACATGAATTACATTTGTCGATCTGAGAGCCTCAAGAAGACCATCTGGAGCCAAGAATGCATACAAAGCTTTAGGTATATATGGCTTGGCAAATTATGAATGACCAGCCTAGAGCTATTAGGCTTATTGTAAATTCGTGTAAGGAACAACAAACAGCTGCAGGGGATGGGGGTCCCAATTGACATTGTAACATTATATTCACTTTTTAAATAAACATATATTGAATGCGATTGATTTTTATTGACCAATATCGTTGTGTTGAATTCAGTTGAGTGTTTGATTTGTGGTCAGAGGTGTTTGATTTGTGATGTGGTCAGAGATAGCGCATTTTGGCTAATTGACTGATCTGTGATTTGCTTTGAACGCTGGGAAACAAAGTGTTGGATATATGTCTTTCTGCAGGGCCAAAAAAAAATTAAGTGTTGGAAGGCTGCCTTTCTGCTGGACCGTCCGCTACATAGTCCAGCGGATGTAAGACAACTAAGAAAAAACCAAGTGTTGATAGTTATAGTGTGTTGGCTTTCTACGGCACCATCCGCTACATAGTATAGCGGACGAGGAGAGTACCAAAAAAAAACTAAGAGTTGGAAAGTTATGTTTCTGCGGGACTGTCCGCTACACTATCTAGCGGACGTGGAGAGAGCAAAAAAAACTAAGTGTTGGAAAGTCGTCTTTCTGCGACACCGTTCGCTACATAGTGTAGTGGACGAGGAGAGCACAAAAAAACTAAGTTTTGGAAAGTTTTCTTTATACGGGACCGTCCGTTACACTATGTAGCGGACGTTGAGAGAACTAAATAAAACTAAGTGTTGGCCTTTCTGCGGGACCGTCCGCGCTATAGTGTAGCGGACGTGGAGAGCCAAAAAAAAACTAAGTGTTGATAGTTATAGTTGGCTTTCTGCGACACCGTCCGCTACATAGTTTAGCGGACGAGGAGGGTACCAAAAAAAACAAGTGTTGGAAAGTTGTGTTTCTGCGAGACTGTCCGCTACACTATCTAGCGGACGTGGAGAGAGCAAAAAAAACAAAGTGTTAGAAAGTTGTCTTTCTGCGGCACCGTCCGCTACATAGTATAGTGGACGAGGAGAGTACAAAAAAAACTAAGTGTTCCAAAAAAAACTAAGTGTTCGGAAGTTTTCTTTCTGCGGGACCGTCCGCTACACTATGTAGCGGATGTTGAGAGAACAAAAAAAACTAAGTGTTGGCCTTTCTGCGGGACCGTCCGCGCTATAGTGTAGCGGACGTGGAGAGCCAAAAAAACTAAGTGTTGATAGTTATAGTTGGCTTTCTAAGGCACCGTCCGCTACATAGTGTAGTGGACGTGGAGAGCACAAAAAAAAAACTAAGTGTTGGGAAGTTTTCTTTCTGTGGGACCGTCCGCTACACTATCTAGCGGATGTTGAGAGAACAAAAAAAACTAAGTGTTGGCCTTTCTGCGGGACCGTCCGCGCTATAGTGTAGTGGACGTGGAGAGCCAACAAAAACTAAGTGTTGATGGTTATAGTTGGCTTTCTGCGGCACCGTCCCCTACATAGTTTAGCGGACGAGGAGGGTACCAAAAAAAAACTAAGTGTTGAAAAGTTGTGTTTCTGCGGGACTGTCCGCTACACAATCTAGCGGACGTGGAGAGAGCAAAAAAACCTAAGTGTTGAAAAGTTGTTTTTCTACGGCACCGTCCGCTACATAGTATAGCGGACGAGGAGAGTACTAAAAAAAATAAGTGTTGGGAAGTTTTCTTTCTGCGGGACCGTCCGCTACACTATGTAGCGGATGTTGAGAGAACAAAAAAAACTAAGTGTGTTGGCCTTTCTGCGGGACCGTCCACGCTATAGTGTAGCGGACGTGGAGAGCCAAAAAAAACTAAGTATTGATAGTTATAGTTGGCTTTCTGCGGCACCGTCCGCTACATAGTGTAGTGGACGTGGAGAGCACCAAAAAAAAACTAAGTGTTGGATAGTTGGCCTTTCTGCGGGACCGTCTGCGCTATATTGTAGCGGACTTGGAGAGAACCACAAATGAAGAGTGATATCTCTTCCAAGTGTTAGGAATTTGTAGACATTGTAGCGGACGGCGAAAATTCTGTTTTAATAAATTGGCGACCAAAGACTTGTTTTAGCGACGAAATCAACAATCTCAAAATAGTGGGAGATTTGTTTTCACGACGAAATCAACAATCTCAAATCAAGAATCAACAATCTCAGTATCGACGGAATCTCAAATGGCTCAATTAAGAACCTAAAATTCGGAACAATAATTAACATTACATAAAATTATTCATAAAATTATTCAATACATAATTTAGGTTTCAACATTGGGGGAAAGAAGTTTTTTCACAAGTGCTCCGATCAAACACCGTCACTTGAAAATTCCATTTCCCCGTGTGTTCAAACACTACAAAGTCCCCGCGTTGGAGGTCATGTTGCTGCACGAATTCGTTCTAACCCTCTGTGAAACAAATTTGACCTTGGTCGCGCTTCATCTTGATTCTAACATGCCATGACCCCTTGCGGCTGGTTAAAGTTGAATTGAAATAAATTGTGGTAAGCCAATCCGAAAAGGCTACCGGTATGTCCTAACATATTCACAATACAAAAAACAAATAGGTAAGTTTTTCACCAAAGATCAAACTTTTAACACCAAAAGTAACACAGAGAAAGCGGGATGGCCTACAAGTTCTGTATCAAAACCATGCATCATGACTTTGAAAAAGTGTCTGCCTGCAAGGTGCATGTTGCCTACAAATTCGTTGCCGCTCGACGAATCAGAAGCCATCACGCTGGGAATGTCGCTGGAGGGGAGGACGGTGGTGTCGCCGGAGAAGTGCGTCACCGGAGATGTGGGTCGCCGTATATGGGGTAGCGGCTGGGTGAGATGGCGAGACAGATAGAGAAACGGACGGAGTGATAAGATGATTGGCCTCTGATTAATATATAACTAGAGTCATCCGCTACATTGTGTGGCGGAGTAAAAGAAGACCAAAAGTCTTTTTCTGCGGCCCGTCCGCTGCATTGTATAGTAGACATAAAAGAACAACAGATTAGGACTCTGCAGAGACGTGCGCTACATTGTATAGCAGACATAATTAATTAGGAGTCTCTAAAGACGTCCGCTACATTGTATAGCGGACATAAAAGAAGGTAAAAAATTTTAAAAACGTAGGAATTTTAAGACCCTACAGAGGCTTTCGGAGCTAAAAAAAAATAACATAAACTTTTAGAGTTGATGGCTCTCGTGGGTCCATTAGAAAATATATAACAGTATTCGGTCGAAAGATTATAAGAAAAAAATTACAAAAAATTATTACAAATGTCAAGCATAGTTTTCATGGCTTAAAAAAAATTATAGGTCCACTGCAGCTTGTTCGTCCTCATCTTCGGCATCGTCTTCTTCCCCGTCTTGCAAACCCCCTGGACTTATCCCCAGTGCCTTGTAATGGTTCCGCTTGTCGTGGTCGGTCATTTTGTTGCACAATGCACACCTTCTCAGCTTTTTAGGTTGAGTTGCCGTTTCAATAGAGCTTTTCATCCGCGTAGATCTCTTGCGGCCTTTCGTTTGCGATATAATTGGATCCAAAGGCTGGATATCATTGTCGTCTTCCTCCCCCGGCTCGTCATCTTCTGATCCAGTCGTAGGCTCGGTGTCAACCGCATTGCTGACTGAAGCTGCTTCCAACTGGTCGACGATGGGCTCTTGCTGCTGAGCTACCTCGAGGAGATGTTTATATCCGACCATTGAAGCAGCACCCTTTACGGACAAACGGGTGAACATTGTCACCAGATGATTATACCGCAACGTCTCTGATTCTTCAAAGTCAGTATACGGGTGCTCCGGAAAGGAAATGGTACCGTGCAACCTGTTTGCACCTTTCGTCCACCGTGGCAGGAGGTATTTATCGGGGATTGTCCTGATATTCTTCTGTGTGAAAAACCGCAGAATGTGTCTACACAGGATGCCATGGAACTCAAACTTCTTGCAAACACATGTCACCGAGTCCGTCAATGTGTCGTGGCTCACCGTATAAATTCTGCGCAGCTTCTCAGGGACGAGGTCATTCACGAGCGAATAAACCTTGTACTCACGCGACGACTTTTCTGCCTCCTTGTTTATACTGTATCGGCCCGATTTTTGGAGCTCTACTTGGTATAGCAGGAAGATCTCCTTCGTATAGACTTTGGCACCGTTCAGCTCCAGCGGGGTCTCAAGCAACCTTCTCCTTTGCTTGTACGTGGTCCCTTTCTTTCACGAATAACGACGCAACCGCTTTTTGTGCGGATGTGACGAAACTCTTCAAATTGGTAGTTGTACCCACATAACTATCGAACATGGCATTCATAGATTCACTCATGCCCGCAGAAAAATGCCTCCTCGTGTATACGCCAATCCATTGCTCTTTGAGCTGGTACAAGTGCTGGAGCCACTCGTTGTCTTGCAATGAGTAATCCTCAACAAGCTTTTCCCACCTCTCCTCAAATTCCTCAATCGTTAACGACTTATTAATGCACTTTTCAAAGTCCTGTTTAAAGTCTGGATACTTTGCATACACGTGATGCAAACGTTCAGGGTATTTGTTGCTTATGTGCCAAGTGCACAAGTTGTGTCGAGTATCTGGGAAGACGGTAGCAATAGCCTTCTTCATTGCCAAATCTTGATCGGTGATGATAACGTTGGGTGCTTTGAAGTTCATTGCTTCCAGCCACACCCTAAACAACCATTCAAAAGAACTCTCGCTCTCGTCCCTTAACAAGGCGAACCCGAACAGGATGGAGTGATAATGATGATTGACCCCCGTGAAAGGAGCGAACGGCATCGAGTACTTGTTGGTACGGTATGTGGTGTCGAAAGTCACGACATCCCCAAAATGCTTATAAGCTAGCCTCGAACGACCGTCGACCCAAAAAATTGTGCTAACTCGATGCTCGTCGTCAAGTTTATAATCGAAGGTAAACTGCGGGTCCTCCATCTGCATCCGTTTCAATAGGCTCATTGTGGCTTGAGCATCATTGAGGTCATACGCGGCTCGTCTATGGGTTCGGACCGCGTTACGAACGTCTGTCGTGTTAAAGTTTAAATTTTGAATTCCCCCAGCCTGTTCAGCAAGAACATTAACAATCTCCGTAGGTCCAATCCGCGCATTGCTCATTGTGTGAATTAGGCTCCTCGCGACCTTACCCATCTTCTTGTGTTGATGCATCTGACTCACCTTAGAAGGGGTTACTAACGGGTGATTGTGTGCCAGTTCCAGGCTGGTAATAAGCCAATGATCTTGCTTGGGTTTGTAGCTTACGAACATCTTGACCTGGCAATTTGTGCGCTCAAAGCAATCCCGTCTTCTACGCGAATATCCTATTTCATCATCACTGTCATCGTTGCCTACGCGTGTCTCATTTTGCACTGGATTTCTGCCCCTATGACACTCGTATAAGCGAGAGCATATCTTTTTCGTTACGTTGCTTGTTCTTGTAGTCTTTATTCTAATGCCAAAACCAACCCTCAATGAATACGCTCGAAAACATTCTTCAGCTTCTTCCAATGTTTGAAAGGTTCGTCCTAGATACGGATCACTAGCATCTACGGGGGTGTTGGAGCTCGACACGAAATCAGACATTGCAAAATGAGACCTATGTAGAAATAGACTACGCTTAACAATCAAATGACATTTTCAACTGAAATATTATCTCAAAATTATCTTGGCGAATAGATAGATTTAGGATGACAAATATACCATATACATAATCTCAAAAGTGTCTCCCATTTTGCTCATTATAAATTTATTGAACATAACAAATTAAAATTACTAAGATAAATAGAAAAATTCATCATGCCAAAATACAACAAACATATCTCAAAAAATTTGAATTTAAATAGGATACATGTGTCGAAGTTAGCGAACCTCAAAAAAATCGAAATTAACTACAATGAATTAGTTTAGAGCTAACAAATTAATTTCTAGAACATCACAAGTTGATGAATAGAGTGACAAATTTCTAGAACATCACAAAGATCTATAATTTTTTGTCCAAAAAAATAAATTATACTTTATCAGTCAATCCACCCAGAAAACGTTTGAGATCACAAACTTACCTTGAGTGAAGCTTGAAGCAAGTGTTAGTCGAAGCTTGAGGGGAGCTGAAAATGGAAGCAAGTGAGTCTGAAGGAGAAGAAAATTTTGCTCAAAGAACTGGAATTTTTGCTGAAAGAGCTGAAAATGCTGCCGACAACTCTGACACATGTAGAAATAAAGGTCCATAAATATAATTTTACATTTAGAACTGTCGCGGACACTGTTGACGTGACACCTAACGAGGGGAATGGGGCTCTGACATGAGACTTTCTTGGCGGGTGACGGGACAGGTACTGACATGTGTCAGCCTAGAGGTCGTCCGCCACACTGTGTGGCGGACAACTTTTTGTGAGGGCCCCTCACTGGTCCTCTACACAGTATCGCGGATGGCGTGGAGGGGCAAAAAGGTAAAATAAGCCGTCCATGACACTGTGTCGCGGACTACTGGGCAGTCCATCTTTCAGCATGGACGGTCCAGATCACGCTAGCAAATACCCCATTTTGCTAGCGCTATCAAGGGATCAGCTCCCTATATATATATATATGAAATTTTAAAATATTCAGAAAGGAAAATGGTCCGCTTTATTCCTTCATATTTGAGGCAAAGGACAATGATTCTAGTTGCGGTCCCGATGTGGCAGTATTTCAGACATGTTCATACTTGGGGTTTTTAGAAGAGGAAAAGGATGTCGGTATATATATATATATATATGGGAGCTGATCCATTGATAGCGCTAGCAAAATAGGAGAAGTTGCTAGCGCGATCTGGCCGTCCATCCCAAAAGATGGACGGCCCAGATCTTTTTTTTGCATTTTTTTAAGTACGTCCACTACATTATGTAGCGGATAATTTTTTGCATTTTTTTGACAATAATACCCTCCGAGTCCGTCCGCTACATAATGTAGCGGACAAGTTTTCAGACTTTTTTTCTCTTTCTGTCATTAATGTTCTGACTTTTTTTTTTCTCTCTCTCCCGTCCGCTACATAATGTAGCGGACAAGTTTTCAGATTTTTTTTCTCTTTCTGTCATTAATGTTCTGACTTTTTTTTTTCTTTTTCTCTCTCTCCTGTCCGCTACATAATGTAGCGGACAAGTTTTTAGATTTTTTTCTCATATCTTTTTCTCTCTCTCTCTCTCTCTCTCTCTCTCATTAAAGCTCTGACTCTTCTCTCTCTCCTTTCTCTTCTTTTTGATCTCTCTCTCTCTCTTTCTTCTCTTTCGTCCTCTCCCCTCATTTCCTCTCTCTCTCTCTTTCTGGGCAGACTCCAATGTTTTGGTCAAGATGAGGAATGGGTTTCTGCAAATAAATTTCCACCTGATACAACATAGTCACTATTAGCATTGGCTTCATCAGCAGGAGCCATCTCAGGCCTTGTGGATGAGGTTAATGCTGCTGAGGTGTCCTCTCTTTCATCAAAAGAACTACGAAATCAGGTGCCAGACAATACAGCTTGCAGCTCTGCCGAAACTCATATCTCGGAAGAACAAAGAGTTCACATAGAAGCGAATAGGTTAAGGTTAAGGGCGTTAGTAAGAAAAATGACCACAAAAGGAAGGAAAGAGAAAGAGACTAAAGTCAGAAAGGTGACAGAAAAATGACCACAAAAGGAGAGAGAAAGAGAAAGAGAAAAAAAGTCTGAACATTAATGACAGAAAGAGAAAAAAAAGTCTGAAAACTTGTCCGCTACATTATGTAGCGGACGGGAGAGAGAGAGAAAAAAAAGTCAAAACATTAATGACAGAAAGAGAAAAAAAGTCTGAAAACTTGTCCGCTACATTATGTAGCGGACGGACTCGGAGGGTATTATTGTCAAAAAAATGCAAAAAATTGTCCGCTACATAATGTAGCGGACGTACTTAAAAAAACGCAAAAAAAAAGATCTGGGCCGTCCATCTTTTGGGATGGACGGCCAGATCGCGCTAGCAACTTCTCCTATTTTGCTAGCGCTATCAATGGATCAGCTCCCATATATATATATATATATATATATATATATATATGGGCTTAAACCTACTTTGACATAATGGAATTTATATTACTACCGTTTTCTTTGTTCTTTTCCTGCGTTAAGGAACCATTATGTACCATTTCGTTGTTCTTTGCCCGGCATACATGTGTAAATATTTGGACATGTTCAGTGGTTCTATACTCCTTGTCATTGCCTTTGCTCTTACCATCTCACCACGGGGTGGCAAGATGGGTGGGTGGATTGGGTTTGGATATAAGTTAAATGGGTTGGGTATAAATGGGTAGTTGACCCATTTTACCCATTTATTAATGAGTTAATTGGATCATCTTGTTAAATGGGTTGGTTTTATCCATTGACCTAATAGTGACCCATTAACTTTTCCTATACAAGAATACAGTACAATTTTTCAGTTCCTCTCCTCTTCGTCTTTCGTCATTGACCACTGCCCACCTCTGTCCTCCATCATGTAACAGATCTATCGCCTCCTCTGCCCGTCAATGATCAGCCTCCATCCCTCATTACTACCACCAACTACAACATCGTCACCCAAATGCACCACCACATACACCTTCGTCACCCATAAGAGCCACGATCGCCACCACCACCAATTCTAACCTCACCTTCGCCACTCATTACCATTGATTCCCCTCAATTACCACCGGCATCCCCACCCATTAAAAGCCAGTTGAGCTTCACCGCTCAAATCATTTACAAATTTGAAATTTCTGTGTATGCATGTGTTGTCTATGTGTGTAATATGTTTATTTCAGATTATGGTCATTAGTGCAAATTGGTGTTTGGGTTAGACTGGGTGGTTGGCTCGTTTGGATG
This sequence comes from Escallonia herrerae, assembly GCA_033070095.1. NCBI lineage: Eukaryota > Viridiplantae > Streptophyta > Magnoliopsida > Escalloniales > Escalloniaceae > Escallonia > Escallonia herrerae. Next base: position 28,028 of record JAVXUP010000688.1, read on the forward strand.
GTAGACCGCTCAAATCATTTACAAATTTGAAATTGTTAGTTTCTGTGTATGCATGTGTTGTCTGTGTGTGTAATATGTTTATTTCAGATTATGGTCATTAGTGCAAATTGGTGTTTGGGTTAGACTGGGTGGTTGGCTCGTTTGGATGGTAGTGGTTGGCGGTATCATTGGTTTGGATGTTGATGGTTAGCGGTGCCGTCGGTTTGGATGTTGGTGGTTGGCTCGTTTGGATGGTAGTGGTTGGCGGTATCATTGGTTTGGATGTTAATGGTTGGCGGTGCCGTCGGTTTGGATGTTGGTGGTTGGCGGCATCGATGATAGGCAAGGACTAATCCGGGTTAGTGTCATGCCGGAATGCGATTTGTTGTGTTAGACCTCCCTTTGGACGGGGATGGTGGTGTAAACAACCACCGCCTGCTACCACTTGACGTGTTTATATGCTTTATTCCATATGCAACAACCACCATCATAACTTTGTCTCGTTAAATCCTTCAAGCAAATTTAAACGCACAATAGAGGTGCAAGCTGACGCAATTATCAGGAAGGACTAATATGGAACTCTGATTTAGGATCTGGTAATGGTGAAGGAAATGGCGGCTGATCTTGGGTAATGGTATATCCAATCTTCAGCGTCGTGGCAATGACGACGACAATTAATAGGAGGCGGCGGTTAACGGGTGGTGGCGACAAATTGGCAGCGACGGCGACGGCGACCGACTGCCCTGCTATGGTGACGGCGACCCTCCGTCACTCGCATCGAGATGATCTAGATCTGAGAGAAAAGAACGAAGACTGAGAGAAGGAGAAAGACATAGTTTATTATGCATTAGAGTTATATAAATGGGTATCCATTTAGAACCCATTTAAACTCGTGGGTTATTGGGTTTTAAAATAAATGACTCGTTTAAGACCCAATTATTAAATGGGTGGGTTTGGGTGAATTTTAAGTGGGCGGATTTGGGCGGATAAATGGGTCTAGGTCACAATTGCCACCCCTGTAAAACCAATAACTATTTAATGTGATGGTTTTTCTCTTACCATCTCTAGTGTACAGCCTATTCAACTTTTTCATGCCTTTTTTTTATGTTAAGAGGAGAAATATTTCATATATAAAAATTTTTACAAGCCATCCCAGTTAGATCGAGACATAATAGGTAACATCAATTGCTATCAATAACATAATAAATTAACAACTAACCTATAAATCCGATACAAATTACAATTAAGCTAAAGCAGAGCATATCTTACACTTCAGCCTAATTTTATGTAATAAGCGGAGGTCTAAAGGTTACATAAAACCCAGTAAAACAACTATGAAAACCGTAAACCTAAAAACAAAACAATTACAATGAGAAAATCAACTGAAACCGTACAAATAATCGAAGGTGTACTCGACAACCAATCGCAGCACAAAGACAGGAGGCAGCCGACCTTGCATGGTTTGCACTCAACAAAAGTTGGGACACAAATTAAATCTCGGACTGTTAGTAGTGTTTGTTATTAATAAGGTATTTGTCGACAAAAGAATTTCTTTATTAACTCGTAGATTTAACCGTCCAAACGGGGCAGGAAGCGGATGTCTTAAATGATTATCAATAAAATAGCATATGATGTCCATTCGACGTACGCTCAGTCAGATTCTGTGATTGCTGAGTTTTGCACATTATGACGACAATTAAGCTAAAATTTTATTTTAGTCAATTAAGTACCTTCTTCGTGCAAATTTTTTGACTCCGCTACTAACTCAAGTATGACATATGACCGCGTTATGTTTCTCGTCTTTTTTTGCATACCGTAGGACATCAACTCAAGTGTGCATATGACCGCGTGAGGTTTCTCGTCTTTTTTTGCATACCGTAGGACATCAAATGAATCATTTTAACATGGAACTTTTCCATCATAATAATTGAGTTATACTGCTTATTGCCAGAAACATAGAAGGCTCCAACTTAAGTGCTTAATGCAATAGCACTAAGCAAGATAGAAGTTCTATTTGGGAAAGTGGAAAAGAAAGAGAGCCAGGTACGAGTTGGTAAGTTGACCCTCTTAACTTGCACTCCGAAGAGAAGCCAACGAACCAACTACGTAAAGCTAAATAATCAGTTTCCGAGTTGATCGCAGAGTCAATTTTAAATATAAGCAACATGGGTGGCGCGATTCCCGGTCCACCCTTAACCAGTCACATCATAAATGTTAAGTCAAGAACGAAATAAAAATACATTTTTACGTGTAAATTTTATGCTTCTATATTGTTCCCATCTAAGTTAAGTGGACTTCAATGAATAGATGCGATATGATACAATGGTAGCATGAGAAATTATAGGAAATGGCGCTCCAATCTTGTCCAACCTTCTAACTTTTATGTGTATCACCTGGTAGCGAAGATATACTCAAAAATCTAAGGAAGAATTCAAGTTGGCCAGGTACATCATGGTATCATATTTGAAGAAATAATTGTCTGTGCAGGTCCCAAAAAAAGGGGTACAATTATTCATTCACGACGTACACGTCGCTATAGTTAGTTGTATCTTATCTCATAGCATCATTTTGTTCTCGGTTTCTCGCACATAGTACATGTATACAATTAGTCGTATCTTATCTCGTAACATCATTTTATTTTCGAATTTTCTCGCTTTCTTGCTAATTATCCTTGAAATGCAGCCATAATTCTACGTACATCATTGTAGAATTGACAACAGCGGAGCTTTATCATAGTACCAACTACCAAGGAAGACGGTCATCTATATCCTACATATAAACCTGCGTGTCCTTTTCCTGCTCCAAAGTTTGGTCACGCATGCTGTCCTGCAAATAAGATGGCGTACGGACTATAGTAGATGAGATCGATCCACAAGTTGTTGATACGAACTCCACCTAAAAAGAAGAACAGAAACCCAATAGAAACCCAATATTTGACATGTTCAAAGGTTTAATGACTTCAAAACAAATTAACAAGAACAGGTGAGCCGACAGTCTAATCAACAATCACCAAGTAGGTAACTATCCCAAACAGTTAATGATGCTGGTCAATGAGAGGTTATTCAGCTTTGATGTTCTTATTAAAAAAAACCATTACAAACAAATCATAATTACATTGCACAAGTAAGCTAATCTTCAAACTTTGCCTAAGCTAATCTTCAAACTTTGCCTACGAATAAACGAGTTACCGCTGAAGCTTGTAACGAATTTGACATTGAATATCATACAGAAAAAGAACTCAAACAGCAACTTCTAACCATACCTCACAAAAAAACTAATCTTCTCCTATCCCAGTTAAATGCAGTTTGCAGCATCATCATGATCATGTAGGAGCGACATGATAACGTGAATCAACTGCCAATTTAACTAATATATATATATATATATATATATATATATATATATATATATATATATATATATATATATATATATATATATATATATATATATAAAGCACTAGAACTTCATTAGTTGTTTAATATATGTTACCACATCAGCATTTATTGACCGTACTTATACAACTGTCGTAGCAGTACGGCGGGGAGTGTCTACCGTACATGTGCATTTACGTTCGAAGACTTTCTCCTCTTTGATTTCCATTTTTCTTTTTTTCCGCAGAAGTGAAGACTTTCACCTCAACGTACCCTTAACTTGCATGCATTTATTTACTATATATTCCAGATCTCCTTCTACCACTTGTGATATAATACAAGAAAGTTAGTTGAGTGTCCTCTTTTTCTGCAATATCCTCCAGCTTGCATGTGATTTATATTCAAAGTTCTAGTTGTTTAATTAGAGTCTTACTAGTAATAATTTTTATTCTATTCCTCGACCTCGACAGATGCCAAGTTTATGCCCTTTTTATAATTTTTCTGTTCATTTTTTCTTGTTAATGTTCCAAGAAAGTTTGACTAGGGATGCATTAAGAGCGCAAGAAATGAAGCACCAAAACCATAGATAAAGGGACATGTGTAATTGATAAGTTGACCATGAAACATACAACCAGAAATTCAGAAACCATGTGATCAAACCCTTCATAGATCATAACGTAACTGATTTCTGGTTTACAGACTATACGATGGATGCAAATATATGACGATAATTATTGTCTCGATAATAATTTAATAAGAAAGACAGAATGAGAACTCTGATTTCTAGCTGAAATTCGGGAGGACAATTAATACGGAAGTTACACAATGCTTGCTGTCAAACCGAGAAGCTGTGCTCACTTGGATCTTATAATCCAAATCTACAAATTCACAAAATTTAGCAAACAGTTGACCTTCACGCAGGATTAGAGAAGAGAGTTCAGATTCACAAAATATCTTATCTAATGAAGAGAAACAAGGCAGAACAGTTATGGTGGGAGGTAAAGAGTGATGTCATAATAGGCGGACATAGAAATATGGAGTGTAAGGCAGCCGAAAATATAACAGTATAACTATAAACATGATTCAACTGTAATTAATTAGAAACAGTGAAGCACAGTTGACTGTAATATCAATCAACAGTATGAGGACCATAATCATCTACTAAGCATTCACGATCTTTCTGATGAATAACTGGCATGATCACCGCTGAATTTAAACAAGAGAAATGATATCGGCTTTTCCTTGAACAAGGGACAAGATAGGAACAGATATCTACCCGTGCTACTATTAAAGTGACCATGCTTTTGGACTTGAAAATCAAAAGCATGGTCACTCTGGAGATGCCGTTAAGAGAGAGAAGCAATTCTCTGCAGGAGGGGCCATGCCATCCGAAATCTGAATTTGGACTCAACTTTGACGCTTTTTTGGGCTATCAGCAACTCTATCAGGGTTACAAGCATAACACCCTTCTTACATGACTATCAGTGCCTTTGAATCTCCTCAAAACTTTCGTCTTGGTGCCTTCGAGTCTCCTCAAAACTTCCATCTTGGTGCCTTCAACCACTTTATATGAGTTGTTTTAAGAGCTTAAGCTGTTAGGAAATGGCTTCAATGATGCATATCATACTTAACACTTCCCTTCAAGTGCAAGTCCCCAGTTGCACATGCCTTTGAGTCTCTTCAAAACTTTCCTCTGAGTGCCGCCAAGGCGCCAACCGCTTTTAAGTAACTCGCTGCTCTAAGAGCTTAAGCTTCAGAAAATGAGCTCAACAACAATGCATATCATACTTAACACTTTCCTTCACGTGCAAGCCCCTAGTTACATATGAAGAGATAAATCAAGGTGCACCATCACCAGATCCACAAATTGAGTAGGGGGCATATTGGATTAAGACAATGGGGGGCCAAATGTGCAAGTTCGAAGACTTGAACTCAAAACCCTGCCAAACGGAGCCTGATACCATGTTAAGTTACTATTTGGTTTAAATGTTTAAGCTGTTAGAGGATGTGCCTAACATTATATGTATATTATGCTTAACAAACACCAAGCAACCAAGTCTGCCCCAAAGATAGTGTCTCAAGAATACCATCTCCACCTTTTTTAGCAACCTATTAACATACTAGAATAGAAGGAGACTGTCAAAACCCAGCCAGCTGAAACAATTTTGTCCTGCTGGGTTAAGCTGCTCACGGTTCTAACTTCTAAAGCATGTAGAACCAAGTTGAAGAGCCTAAAGGTTATGTGCCAAGAATCTCCAGCGGATGGGGTCCTTCTGTCCACTGGTACATATTAGATTTCACAGTCCATCTGGCTGCTCGCACACCTCTGTAACCCCGAAGGGACAGCGCTCTGGCACACCTTTATTACCCTCAAGGCCACCGTAAAACCATAATTGTCAAAGCTTAATGATCTGGCAGCATATTCTCCACTTAAGGCTACGTCAACAACGTGTTGTGTGCAAGTTAAAAAACATAATCCTCGTATACCTAGCATCTACCTAGTACACGTCCCAATGTTGGATATATCTATCCACCTTGGCATGCAGAAAATGCAGGATTTCAACCCCGCTTTGGGCCCAGCATCCTCACTAGCAAACCTCTAGTACCCAAGAGGCCCTTTTCTCTGACACACCTTAGTACCCCACGCCACTGAGCTACTATTTCGTCACGCCCCAAATACAGGTGAGTGCCGTGCCGAGAAGCCAACTAAGTAGATACGTTTGAGAACCTAAGCAAGCAAATACAAGCACTAACGTCCTTCCTGCTCAGTCATTGTAAGATGGCTAACCAGCCCACTCAATTGCAGTGAGCGGTCTGACAAACCCTCCATATATAACCTAGTGCCTTGTGAGGGTGAACATCCGCAAGGGTGTCAATGGCATCAGAGAGACTTTACCTTGACTGTTGGCGACCAAGTGTATATATGTGTGCGCGCTTGAGCTTGGCAAGCATGCTAGGGCTTCTTTAGAGAGGTGATTGAGAAAGCACTAATTTTGGTTAGGGATTCGGGTAGTTTTCTGCTACTTGTTTGTCACATTGACTAGACGGGGAAGACCTTGGTGCATTATGTGCTAGCCAGGATCTAAAAAAACACTGAATATACTGAATTTAGAGTCCCCCTACATGTTCATGCCCCAGTGAGAAGAAAATAGTACAGGGATACCTTCAGATAAGATTTCAGGGAAGACGCTCTACATAGTTTAATTTGGAAACCAGGAAACAAAAAACCATTTGTGACGTATTAAAAGCAAAGGAAAAAAAACAGTATAGGTTAACCTGCGCCATACTGTTTCTTTCCTTTGCTTTTCTTTTACCTTCTTATCTGGGAATGGCAAAGAAAAAATTGAAAAGATGACACTTTATAGCTTCCGACCCTTCACTCTTATTGGATGTACGCTAACAAATCAAAGGCTTTTTCCTGTATACTTTTATGTAATATAAGCTGGCTCTTTATATCTGGTTTCTACAAAAGCATTAAAATGCAGCTGCTTGCACTCCCAACAGGCTACTCTAACAAGAACAATTTGGTGACATTGAAGTTTAATGATAAATCAATTGTAGCAACAATCAGGATACCTCAGTGAGGCTGGGGATGACAGAGATAACTGGTAAAACATAACCAAGTAAAACTCCTGAAGTAAGATTTGAACAAGTAACATCTGAGGTAAGATCCATAAATACGCATGAAGACCAAGTAAGAGACTGAAAAAGATCTCCATCACTAAGTGAGGGTTCAACTTACAAGTATCTGTCTTGACAAGGTGATGGGAACAATAAGATCTTTCTCAGTAGAGAAAGTTAAATAAACTGTTTTGGTTAGATTAAGCTGTTCTAAACGTCACTTCCCATATGCTCTTATCAGCATGAGATCAGACAAGGTACAATACTTTGCACTGCAATTAACAATTAACAAGTTTTGCAAATATTCTAGAAAGGACATTGTGAGCCTCTGGATATCTACTAGCTTGTGAACTTATTGATAAAGTAGACATGTTAAAAGCGAGAGAGGTATGGATACGTAAAGAGAGGGAGAAAATGAGAGAGAGAGAGGCGCAGGGGGTAGAAAGAATTTACTCATATGATGAACTATAGCACTACAGCATCTAATGGATATACAGAGGTCATGCCAACTGCATGATCTGCATATAAGAAAATAACCGTTTAGAAAACGGATTATATCACGCTACCATTAGCCCCATTTACAATGTTTCTGTTCAATATGAAGCTATTATTTCTATGTCAGACGTGAGTTTGGTTCTCTAATAGCACACGGTTTGAAGGTGTCTTTGGGAGAGGTCAGCTAGTGGGTCCCATTTTTTGGATCCGTCAAGTCATTACCGACAACCAGGCAAGAGATTGTAAGGAGCATTCCCTCGTCCCTAGTCATAGTGGAATATGACCCTTTGTTAGTCCATTAACACTTGTAAGCTTATCTTATGAAGGTATGAAATGAGTTGAGTACCAATGGAGCTATATTATGTTTTGGATGTGAACAAATGTAAGAGCTGCGGCCTACTTAGGCTGTGAGTACGTTCATGTAGTCTAAAGAGGTTACAGCACTTCGTACATTATAGGACCATCATTTTCAATATTTTTTCTTTCCACAAGGAAAAACCACTTTTCCAACTTCCAAATATAAGACATGTAGTAGAACAAAACTAATAAACTTTAACGTGCCTTGATTAAGTTAAAAGTCTGAACATGTTGGGAAGCAAACGTAATTAGATTGTGAATTATATTTTGAGATACGGCACCAGCAGTAAAAGAACAGATTATGGTATCATGGGACATCAGCCATTGAGCTATTTATGGGTACCTAGCTAGGTTTGACAGCAAGAAAGTAGCTTTGTGTAGTCCACAGTTCAGACTTCAAATGCTTTTGTAAAAGTCATGATCTCAAACTAATCTCAGATCTCTTGTTAAACCACAGTCAAGCAAGCAGAAAATATGTCCACACATAAGTTGTAAAAAGGAAGTCTTTTTAGTCTGCTTGGGACAATAAATTGATTGGTTAAGTATCATGCTATCGAGTTGGTATCTCAAAAGGAGAGAACAGTTCCAACAAGAATGCCTATATTCTGTTTTTCTTTTCTTGTGATAGATAACAAGCAATTACAGATTGAGTGATGACAAAACTCATTCAGTGTTCTTGACTGCAATTTGATTGATTGTTTAATTACGGAACAAAAAGGAAACCGCGAAAAACAGCCTGGTATAAAAAGTACATATATGTTGAACAGAAACTAATAGCTTATCTTCCCATTGCCGCCACATGTATTGCAAGATCGGGCAGAAGAGCATCTTGTACAGTAGCTCCACTTCTTAGGAAGCCTGTTCAAATCTTAGTTGCAGGAAACTCCTAATATGATGACGTTTCTCTCTCGGAAACTCGCTTTTGCGATCCCAAGTTAGGAGCTCCATGGGATCTCGTCCCAAGCTAAGATGGGAACTCGATCCCGCTAGCTGGATAGAGATGCATGGAACAAGTGAGAGAATACATGAAAATCAAGCTCTTTTCAACTCAATTCCTTGTTTCTCTCTTCCTTCAAGTCCTTAAAGTCTCCTTGTCTATTGTTGTTGTCTATGTAAACTATACTAAACAAATGATAATACTCTTTACGCATTTATTTATTCAAGCCGCTCCCAAACTCAGATTCTTCTTGGTGCTTACGCTTCCCCGCCCCCGTTCCCGCCCCCACCCCCGCCCCCGCTTTGTGCAACTAAGGTTCAAATTCAGCAAGTTAAAATGACACCACCAAGACAGAGAGACTGAGAGAGAGAGAGAGAGAGAGGAATGTACCCTGCTGTATATCTAGTGGCCATATTCTTCGCAGTGAGTCTTGCTTTCTCAGCACTTCCATCTGACAATCTTTTGAGCACGAACCGTTCACCATTACACTCTGAACAAATACCTGAACCACCACAGTCTTCACAAGTTCTTGAAGGAGCCTGTCTTTCGATATGGACTACAATAAGAAAGCAGGACCAAAGCATCTCAAGACATAGATGCTAAACTACCCATTCATTCCGGAATCATTCATCCAGCCATTTTTAGCTTTAAACGTAGCAGAGGAAAAATGGTTTAGTAGTGCATCACCTTTTATATATAGTTGATCACATTCAACATGACAAAATAGATTCTTCTCATTTCGAGCCCGTAGTTATATTTAGCTTGCTGCCGTAAGCTTCCCATGAGTCCTTTTTAATCCAAAGTCCATATTTTAAGTTAGCACCCAACGCACTAGGCACTAGCCACTGGTTGAACTAGTGGCTTGTGCCTTAGGTGCTAACTTATCAGGTGAAGAATCGAAACAAACTATTGTAAGAATACACCAAAAAGAAGGAAGGCAATGACCGAAAAAGATCAGACAAATGATTTTCGGGCAGGAAGAAGCAAAACCAGAATGCTTTTTTACGTGAGTCTCGAATAGCATTTTTATGTGATGTCATTGCTCAGTTGGTCACTCATACAAGTGAGTATGGTTAATGCTTCTCTAGGACGTAGAAGACACTCTTGTGTCCATTTTTACCACAAGGTGATTACAGTTAGAAGAAACACAGTCTTACAGTAAAAATAATCTCCAAGATTGCAAGAATATTGCCTAATAAAGCCTAGGATCAAGGAAAATGTAGTATGCAAATCATTTGACTTGTGCATATCTTGTGAGGAAACATTATGCTAACAGTCAACATTACATGGACTAGGAACGAGTTTCCAGGTTGGATACGTGTTCAACCGTTGTATTCGTCAAAGTTCAAAACCTGAGACGCGCAGACAAGGCAAAATAGTCATATCTATTCTCACTTACGCCACTTTCTGCCATCAACACGACCTCTTTAGGTGTTCCTTAGGCAAAACAGTGTTTAAAGTGACGGTGACGCACATTGTTTTGATTGGAAACTTACCCCATCTCAAAGAAATAAAGCTTAAAAACACCACAAGATGGTTGTTACTGGCATATCCATGAGATGTGTTGGACACATATCCCGCACCCCAGTTAGTGTCGTGCACCACAAAGATTCCATGTAATATAGCTAATAATTGAATTCAGAAACTAATTCATGAATCATAAGAGAGTCCCAATCACTCCATTTGCCTGAGATAAGTAACAAGTGTTCGCAAATTTTATGCTTCGTAATGCCACAGTCGGTTTCTAAGTAATAACTCCCTCAATTACTGATAAGGAAGAATCTCACCTCAGTTGCTGCAGAAGCTTTGGTTCTTCTTGCCAGGAGTGTAGCTGCTGCTCCCACAACTGTAGCAGCAACAGCAACAGAAGCAGCTGTTTCAGGTAGTGAATAACATATAACTGTTCTCTTTGTGCCTCGTTCTTTTGACTTTATGGAAAGTTTTAAGGAATTGCAATGATATTCAGTACAATCTTGAATCTTGGATCCCCTTACTGCTTCACAGATCAAAAGTAAGGTCAGCTAATTGTTCATCAGTTAAAGCAGTGGTTTTCATGGTTTAGGATTATGCTGGAATATCTTCCCTCTGTAGAGGTTTCTTACAAGCTGATGAATCAGTGAGATATAAACTACGATATCTGTCATCTCTAGAGTCACGTATAATGCACATCAAACAGGGTCAAAAACTAAAGTAGGACGTTTTAGTACAACAAGGCTATAAAAACCAGCTACTCGCACTCACAAACGATGAACAAACAGATGATATTAGGAGGAAAAACAGGGAAAACGTCTACAACTTGAAGAGACAAGATAACATAAAGCGCGATGAACAAATTAATGATATGCTACGCTGCATTAGTGGATGCAGAATTCTAAAAGGCAAAAACCCCAAAACAATGGATCGGATGATAGTAAAATGAAAAGCTAGAGCAATGTTCAAGGAGCATGCTATTACAGTAAATCTATTACAAGAAAGCAAGCCGTTGACCTGCAGTGATACTTATTTTTAGGAAATGACTATGATGAGTACATGTCATCAAGTATTAAGAACAGAAACATTCAGAAATATCAAATTAGACTGTCTCTAATGTGTTATATTATCGTAATCGCCCGATGGCAATGCTTGCATCGGGAACACTTGCAGCATTTTTTTGCCGAGAACATATGGCATCATGAAGGTTTCAAAAACTACAAAGTGAGACAGTTAAGCTAAGCACATGGAAAACTAAGAAGGCAATCTATTGTCAACCCTGTACTTTTGTCTATGGGAGAGGAAGAATGTGAAACCACAGTGAGATTTTTAGCAGCAAACCTTCCTATCAGCAAGAGTTTAACAATTAACTTGACCACAAAGTATGAATGCTGTGAAGAACAACTACGATGTTATATCAACATAATGTGCTGGTTTGTTCTATTTAGAAGGAATTAAGTTGGGTGAATATTGAAAATTTACAACCAACAAAAAGCATTTTGAGTGTGTAAAGTTTGTATTTCAGAGCAATAACATTGAACTACATATCATGAGTAACATAAATAAATTTGCTATAGCATTACATCCCAAAAATACCATATATTTTCATCACTCTAGACATGGAATGAGACCCACAGTCCCACATGCATAGGTAGCCCGGTAGGTGTATAATTACTACTAAGTAGCATTATATCTGATTAGTCATGAATCGTGAGCTTTAGACCGGATGTGAAATGACTAAAGTTACATTCATATTTTTCAAGTGCAAGAGTAAATTTGTCATCCTTTATTGGGGAGTGAAAGGAATGACTTTATACCACTGACGGCCCATAATCAAATTCATTGGATTAGCATCCCTGTATATTCCGAAATTTGAAACTTGCTGATCATCAAGTACTATTCTTTTCTTGCTTCTTTCTTTCTCTTCATCTTCTTCTTCTTTTTTTTTTTTTTCAATTTTAAGGGGAGGTTCCAAATGTTGCGTCTTCAAAGAGGGGTCTCTCAGGGCCTCACACATAAAATATCATCTATCGTGATCTTAAGGACACACTTTATTCAATAGAGAATGATGTAGCCCTGATTGCAATTCCAAAAGATTTATAATGTACATCAACTAAATAAAAAAGGATGTTCTGAAGAACCATTCCCCTTTCATAGTCAATGATTGACCTAAATGAATTTCTAAAATATACTAAAGTAACTTGTTAAAGGCCAAAACGCATTTAGCTAGTGCAATGTTCACTGGGTTGCTAAATTTATCTCATAATATGTTGTTAAAAACATAACCTACAGCTACTACTCGCTTAAAGATTCAACTCCTTTTTCACCAGATATATCTTACTACATCAACCTCATAAAACACCCACTCTAGGTAATAGCAACTCCCATCAGTACCCCCAGCCCATCCTTAATAATTTGAAAATTCATTTTGTTGGCTGGAAAATCTGCGTCAGAAACCAACTCTATCTTAATGCCTAATTGAAAAACACAGCCTAACTGAATGCCCATCTGCAATGAACAGCATTTGGAAGTCCCCAATTAAAGGGTTTCCCTCAGCAACCCCAACAACTCTGAATGCCCACAAGCTTCCCTCCCAAAATTCATATCCTCTTAATTAAACACAACCATCAACATAAATGTAACACTTAACACGGTTGTTTCACCAAAAAAATCATAAATCCACCCCCAAATGGAACTTCAATCTTCATTTATAAATCAAGAAACCTCATAAAACCCCTCCAGCTGAATTCTGTACGTTTCCATAATGATATTAAAATTGCTCCTAATACCTACATTTCAATATCATCAACTAACTCATGCTCTATTAAGAGTGCAACTACTTGGCTACCATCATGATGACCAGCAAGAGTGCATGTCTTGAACGATTTAAATAGCTTAATGGACATTTACTGCAAAAATTATGTGACTAGTGTAAATAAATTATCATCGCAGTACTGGTCGAGAGAGAGAGAGAGAGAGAGAGAATGTTATCTTACTTGTAGCAGAGGGAGTAAATGGTATAATCTGCGACGAGAGCTCCATTTTCTGTTATATGGTTGTCCTGAGTAACTGAACTGCTTTTGTTCCTCTGGCTACTTATCTTTCGATATGCTTTGCTCTAGTCTATGGGTGGCAATTAAGACCCAAACCCATTTACCCGCCCAAATTCGCCAACTTAAAACTCACCCAAACCCATCCATTTAATAATTGGGTCTTAAATGGGTCACTTATTTCATGACCCAGTTGCCCACGAGTTTAAGTGGGTTATAGTTGGATGCCCATTTAACCATATACAATTGAGTTTTTAGTGGCACTTTAAAAACTCTCTCTCTAACACACACACACACACATTTATACTGAAAGCTAAATGCAGAAATGTCTCTCTCTCTCTCTCGCGCGCGCACACACACACACATTATATTTTGTCAACATCAAAGCCACCAAAAGAGCACCAATTCAATCTGTTCAACCATGAGTAGACTCGTGATCAGGATGACTACACGGAGAAGAAGAGAAGCAGGCGTCTAGCTCTAACAGGTTCCCAAGCTCCAATTTAGTTTGAATCATTCATTAGTTTTCCTTGGACTGTTGGACAGATAAGCTCATCCATTATACTTGTTCTAGATTCTTAATTCCTGCCCAAAGAGTGGCAGATCCAACTCAAATTAACGTAGCCTTGTAATTTATCTCATAGCCTTAATCTTTTGCTTCTTATAATTTTGCAGTTGGCCAATTACCGGCCATTGTCGCTCGTGACCAGCCACCATATCCGTCGCCGTCGCCACATCTTGCTGGCTCTATCGCCGTTCCATCTTCGCCACCCTGTTGCCAGATTCACTCAGATCTGGTGACTGTGGTTGAAGTTTTTGTGCCGGTGGTTGTGGGTATGATGGCGGTTGAACTGTGGTGGCAAGTGGTGATTGTTTATATAGTTTTGTTTGCGGTGGTAGTTTTGGTATGTGGTGGTGGTGGTGGTGTTTATGGTCGTATTTGTGGCATGAAATTGGTGGTTTTAGGTGTTGCGACAGATTGGAATGGTGGCGCTGGCTGAGGAGCAGAATCCGTGAATGAAGATGAGATGAAGAAGATGTATTTAAAAATTGTTGTTGTACTGGGTCTTGTTTAAAAAGCCTTAATGGGTTACTATTAAGTAAATGGGTGAAACCAACCCATTTAAATATTGACCCAGTCAACCCAGAAATAAATGGGTCTAAATGGATAAATTACCCATTTGACCCAAACCCATCTGACCTAAACCCAAATCCAACCCACCCACCCATTTTGCCAAGCCTACTCTGGTCTATTACATATTTAGCCCTTGTATGAAAATATAGCAATTTAGCAGGGCTAGCTGCCAATCTCTCCCGTCAAACTGCTACAGTCACAATATTGCTTTAGTATCCCTCCACTAGTTCTCCATTTTTTTTTTTTGTTAGTTTGAGGTAAAATTGTATCAGATGTCACATTGCCCCAAACCGGTCAAAGGCAGGGATTGGTACCAGACCTAAAATACTCGCAAAACATCTTATTTCCTCTTGGCTTGATCCGAAGAGACTCTGGTTAAAAAATCCACAAATAAATTTCAAGACTTACAGTTGAAATGTCCTTTAAGATTTCACATTTTTCTCTTTTTAGGTAACAAAAATTTTATCAAGTTGTGCTGAGAGCCACCAAAGGGCAATTTTGCAAGAACCATAGTGTAAAAGTGTCGTATATTGAATAAGTAAATGTTTTAGTGTTTTACAATCGAATACCAACTTGCTGAGATGCTATACCGTTAGTCTGTTTAAACTTTAGTCTTCATGCCTTGGCTAAATTTTTTTTTTTTTTTTTTAACGTTCGGGCTTATGGTTGTTGGGTTACATATTGAAGGACAACAATGAGTCCACATAGTTAAAGGTGGCAGGTTAGCTTCATAACTATAGGACCATTATTATACGAGTGATTAAGGTTTTTGAGTATTTAAAATTATTCTTTGTAAAAGAATGTCATGGTCTCATGGCATGACATCGAATAAGGTTTGTATGCGTCGAGGTGCCATGTGTAAGGAGTGAAATTCCAAGTTAAGCCCACATCGAGTAAGCATGAAAGTTAAGATGGGTAAAGATATGGTAATATATTACATTGTATTTGCTTAAACTTTTAATTTAAGTTATACTCGTCATCCATAAATATATTTATCTCCGCAATACTTGGGATCCATGTAACACTAGATCAAAGCCCACAGTTTATCGACCTGGGTCATGCACTCGTGTTAGTAGTCGTTGGAAGAATGGTGGTGCTTCAAGGAGGGGCTTCGATGGTATGGTGGACTCTCGCACGAGGGGTCGGGAGATTGTTGAGGTGCCACGTGTCGTGTCCGGAGAATAAGTCCTATAAATACGGCGATATTGCCAAGTCCCGTTGACTTAAGCTTTTAGGTTAAGTTTAGACTCATCCTCTCTTCTCTATATGTGTCGCATTGATAATATTTGGCTCCCTAATGTCTCACTACAAATCTTACAATGTATGATGTATGTCATAATTAGAACAAATTACATGTGTTATCCAAAAAAACGTCTCACATGCCCGCTATAAACACAAATGTACCCTCTCAAAAGCATATTTTGCCAATATTGTGTCTTCTCTGTTTTGGAGGGTGCAAAACACGAGATTGTACTAGAACATTCGAACCATTAATTAACTGTACTTCTACTCGACACATAAGTACATAAGTAAAAAGCTTTAATTTTAGGGAAAATTGCGTAAAATACTCCTGTGATTTGGTGTCGTTGCAAAAATACCCATGTTGTTACAAAAATTGCAAATAGACACCTGTAATTGTAAAAGTGTTACAATCGTTAAAGAAATCATCCAAATTGACAGAGCGTGATCTTCACTCTCTTAAAAAGTGTGTTTGAAAGATTTTAATACATTAAAAAGACTAAATACCCTTCCCACTTTTTTCTCTCCCAATCAAGTCCCAATTTCTTCTCCAATCCAACCAAACCCTAACCCTAGCCGCCACTTTAAACCAAACCCCAAGTCGCAATTCCTGTCACCACAGAGCCCCATCCACCACCACCATCCCCAATTTCTGCAACCACCCAGCCCCGACCACCAACCATCCCCAATTCCTGTCACCACAGAGCCCCATCACCAATTTCCCCAATTTTTAGCGCCAAGTGTGCCGCTGCCACCCACCGTGAGTTCTGCATCACTAGACCAGTCATCAATGGAACCACTTGCACCGCCACCAACCTCGCTATGAGCCCCAACCACCTGCGCCGAACCCAATCGCCACCCTAATCGCACGAACTCAGATCTAGGGTTTCAATCGCATATTGCGATGGAAACCCTAGATCTAAGTTTGTGCAATTTGGGTAAATCAACCACATCTGAACCTAATCACATAGGTTTTATTCCACAAACAAATCCCGTCACATTAAAACTCCACAAGAATCGAGAAGAAGGCATTGCGACAGTGAGATTGGTTTGACGACGAAAGGGAAGGCGATTGGTTTGACAGGGTTGTGGCGGCAACGAAAGCAGGGGGCTTGGACTTATGGAAGGGACGAGCATGGCTGGGTGGTGGTGGTAGGGGCTGGATGGTTGTGATGAGAGAGAAGGCTTGGGCTGCGATGAAGCGTGGGGCTTGGGTGGCAGCGGTTGTGGCTACGGTGGTGCTGCCGCCCCTTGTCAAGACTTCCTTTAACACACAAACAAAATTGGGTTTATATATGGGGGTATTTTGGATAATTTATTTAAATCGTTACAGAAACCATCGGATGTAACACTTGTACAATTACAGGTGTCTATTTGCAATTTCTGTAACAACAGGAGTTTTTTTGTAACGACCCCAAACCACAGGGGTATTTTTCGCAATTATCCCTTAATTTTAATCTAGTGACATTCTCTTCTTTCTATCTAGAAAATATTGGACTGGAGTGTGAGGTGAAAGTACAGTGAAAAAGATCAGTCGCTTCTGTGTGCAAGGTCACGTGTTCGTACTTTTATGAGGAATGAAAAATCTGGGATAAGGAAAATCCTATCACAATCACAACTCACAAGGAAATAGATTACAAGTAGAGAGTGTCAATAAAGCAAACTGCCGAAAAAAGAAAAAATCTTGGATGGTTTAGGACCAATTAACCGACCATCACAACGGTTGAAGGCTTTAACCCCTAAATCATCCAATCGTCTTGGATGGTCTGTCTCCGTCGATCAACTAAAAAAAAGTTTGCAAGTACCATTCCACTTTGTGATGTTCGTTGTCATTGCTTGATCCAAAAGCGGGTGGAAGTAATTTCATCCCAAAAAATCAAAAAATTGCTTGCCGGACGAGTATGGTATCCATTTCTCTCTAGTCATAGGCGGCAGTAAGCTTTAGATTCGAAGACCATGAGAAAGCCTCTTGAGTAGTAATTGGCATCTTTCCCCTTCCAGATTATAGGCCCATAGTACAGTTTTCCTGTTTAGTATAACGCATATTTATACCTCAAACACCATACTAGCATCCTTAAGTGAAGTTGTCTCCTCATAGTTGTTGCAATTTCAAGACTCATAAATGGCCATTTTGACGGTAGATATGCATACAAATCTAACAGTTGAGCTAATGCTATCATGGCACAGTGATACTCTTCTTCTGATCGGTGGCTGGAGGTGGGGGGGTGGACACTTCATAAAGTAAGTCATAAGTGATATTTTGTGCACAACTTGAAATTTTGATGCACTGCTGAGAATTAAAGCACATATATGCAATGGAAGACATTTGACTTAAGTGCAAAGACAGAAACTCACGAGCATCCTCACCTTCCCCGCACGGACACGCAGTCTAAAGGAGCACCCACCACACCAACTTATGAAACCCCCTTACCCCCCACCCCTGCTCCTCTTCTAACCCCTCCATGCAAAGTACTCTCATGTTGAATTGCTAGCAATGAGCTGTGACATCTCTATGTATCTGCCTCCTTCAGCTATTCACGAGCCTATTAATATCCTCTTCCCCCACCTTTCTTTCTCCCTACACCATAAAACCCTCCTAAACCTCTCTCATCCCTCCATCTCTCTCGTCTCCCTCTCGAGTGAAAACTAAAGCCACCCAAACTATACTTCAATTTTGAGAAAATGTCTCACACTCTTCTCTACACTATTATGCTCATTTTTCTTCTCTTCTTGTTTCCGGTAGACAAAGCAATGGCCGGACGCATCATTCCCTCTAGTGTTCCAAGCACAGCGTTGCCATCCGGTTTTCAAGCTCCGGACTATGTGCCCCTGAAGCCACGGCCAAATCAAGAGCAGCGTGCTTTCCATGATAAGGAAGCGAAAAGTTGCATGCCCAAAGGGTTTAGGCATTCATCAGCTCCAAGCCGGTTGGTGAACTATCATCCCCTTCGCTCTTTTGGGTGCTCTCCGACCAAGAAACCTTAAGTATCTACTCGTATTCAGGGTTTCTTGTGTTCTTTTGTACATGCATGGGAGCTCTATTTGAGAATGGGGGCAATATAAGCTAGCACTCGAGAAACTATATTGCTTTCTTCCATGAGTATGCTTTCTTCCATGAGTGTACTCATCTCTGTCCAGCCGATGTGCTAAAGACAATCTCTCAATGGATAAACATAATCGGGACCCTATACCAAAAGGGTTGTAGCCTAGTAGGATTGTAGCATTATAAAGTGGATTGAGGCTTGTTTTGTACTGCTACCGCTGTTGCTGTTGCTTTCGTTATTCTACTGAATGCCGATTTTGATAATCTACTTTTGGAACGCAACCACCGTTATCATTTCCTTTGTTTCGCGGTTGGATTTGGCCTGCAATGGAAGTCTTTCTAATCTTTATTTGAGACGGCATATTTAAATAAATAAAAAAAAAACAAAGACAGACAGACGTAGTTTGTTGTTTAAAAAGAGTTGTTTGAACAAACTTAGCATTACGCTTTGCTTTACAGAACAAACTGTCCAGCTTTAGCATGATGTTTTACCAAGTCCAATCACAACGTACGTCTATTGAACAAATTGTCCCCTGACCCTACTACATCGTTCAATTTATAGCATTCACAAGATTCTTGCATAAACTTAGATGCTTCCATTGTTTTCCGGGTAAGAGAGATTTCACTCGCTTTTGAGGGCATTCGTATAGCCTTGTCACCTCCAAACAAACAAGCTTATCACATCAGAAAAACAATCGATTTAAAAAATGCAATAGAGATTGATTGAAATAATGGTTTCCTTCCATAAATAGAACCGAGAAATAAGAACCGACAGTGCCCTTCAATTTTCAAGTGCAAATGGTTCAAGAATAACTAAATGAAGTGGGCATTTCCCCTGCTATGAGCTACTAACGAGTACATAAAGAGATGAGGGGCACATAACAGTGGGTGGCTCGTAACTAACTATACAAGTCGTCTTCATCAGCTCCACCAGCTGAAGCCGCAAATGGGTCGGATCCAGAAGCCCCAGTTGCAGCGTCTGGAAAGCGGAATTCAGTTCCAAAGCCCCGAGACTGCTGCAAGGTCTGAGCAAATGTCTGGTACTTGCGTATGTCAGCATCACTCACACTTCTACGAGCGTATTTCATCGACTCCTCAAAATGGGCAGCCTTGATCTCCGACACTTCATCATCAATGTCCTCATCCATCGAGTCAGGATTCTCCTGTCTCTTCCTCTCTTTCTCTATGTCCTGTAATACATAGAATCACACTTTTCATCCTCAAAGTACAAACCTTCCAGATTGCACCCAATCAGGTTGAATTTAGTCAGGCATATAATTGGAAGCACAAGTTCCAGCGAAGACCCAAAAGAAAGTGCAAAATCATCCATCATGCTTGAAAGTGAACTAATATTTATGTTCCAAATTAAAGATTGAGGAACAATATAATCATGAAAGGACGTGCAACGATAGTCCTCAAAACAAAACAGATGTATTTGAGCAGTTCAAAATTAAGGGTTTTTTAAGGTTTAACGGTAAGATTTTGTTCTTTCTTCCGTGTTAGGGGAGGGGGAAGTAGGTAAAACTGAGTATGCACACAAAATAAACCAATGATTATTATTGTATAATAATAATAAAGAGAGGCAGAAGCTTACTTTCTCAATGTTCTCTCTTATAGCATACTTGCAAGCCCGTTGGCATATCTCCGTAATATCAGCACCGCTAAAGCCTTGAGTGTATTTTGCAAGGGCTCTCAAATCAACATCTTTGGAGACAGGTGATTTTCTCATGCAGGCCTTGAAAATCTGATGACGGGAGTCTTCATCAGGCAGAGGGATATAGATCAACTGATCAAGACGCCCTGGCCGCAGAAGTGCAGGGTCTATAATGTCAGGCCTGTTAGTCGCTCCAATTATGAAAACAGTCTTCTTTGCAGTCATGCCATCCATTTCAGTCAAAAGTTGGTTCAGAACCCGATCAGCAGCACCACCCGCATCTCCCACACTGCTTCCCCTCTGTAACCAGAAACAAGAGATTGCTTGTGAGTTGTGATTAATACTTTAGAATGGTACAGACGCACAATTGTAAGGCACCAATTGTCAGGGTAATCTTTTCTGTGGTGGTCAATTCTTACGGTGCATTCAGTCCTCCTGGTGTAATGACGACTTTAGAGTGCAGTCTATAATATTTCTTCAACATGAAGGGAAAAAAAATGTTTACAATTTTAATTAAAATACATAGAGAACATGAAGGCAGCACCTGTGTTGCAATGGAGTCGAGCTCATCAAAGAAGAGGACGCATGGTGCGGACTGTCTGGCCTTGTCAAAAATTTCTCGAACATTGGCTTCACTCTCCCCAAACCACATGGTAAGCAGTTCAGGTCCTTTAACACTTATGAAGTTGGCTTGACATTCATTAGCAATTGCCTTGGCCAGTAGTGTTTTCCCACATCCGGGAGGTCCATAGAAAAGAACCCCTTTCGATGGTGACATACCAAATTTCTCAAACTTCTCCGGATGCTCCACAGGATATTGTACGGTCTACAAGAAAGAAGGTGAATTGTAATAAAACATTTGCAAACCTCGAAGATATGCAAAACATACAGCTAAACACCATTTGCTACCTCTTGAAGCTCCCTCTTAACGTTTTCAAGCCCTCCAATGTCCTCCCAGCTAACGTTGGGCACTTCTACAACCTGATCATAAATTCAAGGGGGCAAAAAAAAGAGTACAGGATGTCATAAAGAGAAACATGTAATGGACTCATCGACTGCCAACATTGGGTCTAATAATCCACTTACTGTCTCGCGCAAAGCAGACGGGTTGCTTGTCCCAAGAGCAGTATGGAAGTGCTCGTTTGTGACAGCCATTGAATTCAGTATCTCAGCATCAATAGTTTCATCTTCCAAGTCAATCACATCCATCTTTTCTCGGATGCACTGAAGTGCAGCTTCAGTGCAGAGAGCAGCTAGGTCAGCACCAACATAACCATGCGTATCTTTAGATATCCTTTCTAAATCAACCTGCAAAAAGACAAATTTCTTAATATCGATTTGCTTATAACATACCAAATGCAAAGACTTTTAAGGATTCAGCAGGCCTTACATCATCAGAGAGCTTCATGTTTTTGGTATGAATACGAAGAACTTCAAGACGTCCAACTTCATCGGGAACACCAATGTCTATTTCCCTGTCAAACCTACCAAACCTTCTCAGAGCTGGGTCAATGCTGTTTGGGCGATTGGTAGCCCCCATTACAATGACATGGGCCCGAGATTTCAGTCCGTCCATTAGAGTCAATAGCTGTGACACAATCCTGCGCTCAACTTCACCATTAGTCTTCTCTCGCTTGGGAGCAATTGAATCGATCTCATCAATGAAAATGATCGACGGGGCATTCTTCTCAGCCTCTTCAAATGCCTTCCTGAGATTGCTTTCACTCTCTCCAGCCAATTTGGACATAATTTCTGGCCCATTAATACAAAAAAAGAAGGCACCCGTCTCATTAGCAACAGCCCTAGCAATTAGAGTCTTTCCAGATCCTGGGGGTCCGTAGAGTAAAATACCCTTGGGCGGTTTCACCCCAATGGATTTAAAAAGTTGAGGATGCCTTAAGGGCAACTCCACCAATTCACGGATCTGAGCCATCTGCTTCCTAACGCCACCAACATCATCATAGCCAACTTCATCCAGCCTATCCTCATCCTCCCTTCTAATGGGCTCACCCTCGCAGAAAACTTCGGTGTCAGGAGCAACAATACAATACTCCCCAGGGTCAGTCTCAATGACTTTAAATTCTACACTTCTCATGCCTCCTCTAACAAGGAAGTGATCCCCCTTCCTTACCGGACGATAGGCCTCCATAAAGTAAGCTGCAACCAAACGTTGGCAATTGGAATTGAGCATTTTAAACAGGAAAAAGGACAACAGAAGACTGCCCCTAATAGAACCCCACAGAGCATCTTACACAGGTTGCAATTAGATGAACATAAGAACGTGCTTAGATGGAAACACCAGAGAAACACCACGTATATGACAAACCAAGGACATTAATTTCACAGAACAAAGATATGATTGCGCAAAGTTAGTGTGTATAGCAAATGGACCATGCTATTTCACACAAAAAGGACAACCATTTACTAAGTGTTACCAACTTATTACCCTTAAGACCAGAGAAAGCTCCAGGAAACCAGAACGTCAATGCTATGCAAACATTAGGCTTAAGGACTTACGTTTGAGGTAAGCATCAAACAGATCTCCAGTGACACCTTCTATGGTATCATCCAGTGGCAGTATATGGACACGCTTCCCATACTTGACATCAGGGCACTGGTGTACAGACACAACATCTCCAAGACGAACCCTCAGGTTTGATCTAACAACCTTGTTCATTCTGATCTTCGACTCTTCACATGTATCATCAGCAAGGGCAATGCAGACAGTGTCCTTCCTTTTCTTTCCCTGGAAACCAAACAGTACCATGAAAGAAAAAATTATTGAAGTTGACATAAAATTTGAGCGCCATTCAGTAAACTAATAAATTCACACAACACCATTCGTATTCGCTAAACAAAAGAGTGTGCACAAAAATGGCTGCAACAGCCCTACAAAATCCTCCTAGTCAACGTTTCCCCACCTTACAGTTTGAGATGCTGCAAGTAAACGCCTTGCATCGTAGATGTGGTTAGACAGCAAGAGAACACTAACAAATAAAGGTTCAACAAGCTGCCTGAATCCTAGCCCAAACAATAGCAGCAAAGGCAAAGTGAGAATAATGCTAAAACAGTGACTTTCTAAGGAAAGAGTAGAACAGCATCATGCAGACTAGTTATCTTAAAACAATGAATATTTGAACTCAATTTACATTAGGATGTTCAGACTAATAAAACTAGTGGTAGAACACATGCATGTCAATATTCGTTTCGGTTTTGTACAGCCTCCAGAGTGAAAAAACAAAATCGTCTTTCAATGACACACATCATATATCCTAATCACCATAGAAGATATACAGCTAGTTATTATAATTTGAGTAGATCAAACAAAGAATTGATCTTTCTACACTCTCACCAACAAACAGAAAAAGCATCTGTAGAATTTTTCATTCTCGAATTTTGAAAAAGGTAAAACTGGGTCACAACTCTCTTGTACATCCTTAGGTACAATCAACATTGACACATTAATTCCTCCATCCACAAAGTGAATTACCTGTAAGACCAACTGAGAACAGATGCCTTGTAAACATACAAGCCAAAAGTAAAAACACTAGGCAACCCAATTCATCAATCTAAATTCTGAACAGACTGAAGTCAAAACAACAAGAACTGATTTATAAGTATGGGGTTTGGCAAGCCAACATTTAAACGCTCTAAATCTGCCCTAGGAAATCGTAGAAAGTCAAAAGATAGAAGATCCAATAGGACGGAGGAAGTAATAGTGCATGGGTCCAACAATATCTTATTCCTTTTTTTTCCATTTTTTTTTTTTATTCTTACCAAAGAAAAAACTTTCCACTTTGTCTACTCGAAAATCAACATTAGCGCATTAATTCCTCCATCCACGAAGTTAATTACATACGAGACCAACCAAAAACAGTTTCCAGGAAAACCCAAGAATACAAACTTACCCAATTCATAAAACTAAGAATACGAACCCTAGAACACCCAATCAATGAAATCTGAAAAGACTAGTAAGGGCTAAGAGAAAATTGCACAAAATTAAAAACCTTGATCAGAATGGTGTCGCCTCGGAAAAGCTGGAGCTTTTCCATGGTGGAGGGGTGCATCGCCACCACGGAGTTGTCGTCGTTCACCGCCTCGTCCACCACCAGCCTGTTCGGCGACTTCTTCCGCTCCAGTATCGCCGTCGAGAAGTCCTTCTTTGCCCCTCCTTTCCTGCAAGATTGACACACGCAGCCAACATTATAGTTGTGATCGATTGGTTCTCAACCTGAAAGAGTCAGCGGCGACTTGACTCGAGGGGAGGGACTTACGATTCGGATGATTCACCCTGAGTACTCATATTGCGATGTGCGATGATCAGAATCTGGAGAAGAAAGCGTGTGATTAGATTGGATGTGTAGGTTTTAAGAGCGAGAGAGAGATGGGTGAGACTTGCGCGAATTCTGACCTACCCAACTGATATTTATAGAGAGAGGCTTTTCTTTTTCTTTTTTTTTTCTTTTCCTTGTTGGCATGGAATTGGATGGTAAATGTAATTCCTTTTTTTGTTTGTGTTGGGTGAATGCATATAAAATTACTTTTGTTTTTTTAGGTTTTATTATTATTATTATTATTATTATTATTATTATAGGTCAGAATTGTTGCGTTGGTCTAGTACACTGTGCATTATTAAGTTCTATCGTCTTTGGAAGGAATTACAGTCCCTATATACGTTGAACTCTGCGGGTGTGCACATTGGACGTCTTGGACAGGCGAAAGGCTCATCTCAGCTACTGCCCATCAAGTCTTCTTCTAAGCCCAGGCCAAGGCCACCCCATTTACGGGCTACAACCCATCAGCCCTCAAGTCCGGTTCGTGATGATTTATCTTCCCTTTTTTCTCGGGTGGGAGGGGGTACTCGGTTAACCGCAGAGTACCCAAAAGATTAAACAAAGGCTAGTAAGTACAGTAATAAGTACTCGGTTGGTTCCCTCTTGAACCCCAATTTGGCTTTGTTCTCCTAGTTACAATAAATCATATTAGTGAAATCGAAACGCTCTGTATATGAAGATACCAATACAACAGATTTTTCGAGATGATGAAATGGAAAAAACTCTGCCAATTAGTTGACAATAATGGTGTTAACCTACTATCTATAAAAGTATGAATCTTGTAAATCATTTTATTCCGTTTTTGTTCTTTGTTAATCACTTAAATAACAATTCTACCCTTTCATAAATATTATTATTAATTACTAATTTTGTAATCATTTTCATTTTTGTCCTCCATTAGTTATTCCAATGACAATCATACCTTTCCCTAATTAGTTTTTTCATAATGCGTTTAATGAACATTAGGTCATAAATTTAATCTAAACCTACATTTACGCATTGGGAAACAAATTATGTGGTTACAAAAAAATATATCTATGTGAGTGTGTGTGTGTGTGTGTGTGTGTGTACTACCTATAAAAGTATGAATGTTGTAAATCGTAAATCATTTTTTCACGATTATGTCATTCGTTAATTACGTCAATTACATTATTATCCCTATTTTATTACTCCCTTTTAAATTTTAATGAAATTAAAAGAGCATTGGGTAATGAATCTATTCTATACATTGAAAAATGAAAAGTGTGATTAGAAAGAAAAATAGAACAAAGAAATTCCTTTATTATTCTCTTTTTAATTTGGTTAAAATGAAATAAATATTATGTATTCAACTGATTAATGAAATACATATTCGATATTGAACTAGTTAATGAAAATTTTCTTTTTTTTAGGCTAACAAACAATTAACTAATTGAAAACTAAAATACATGAAAAATCAATTAAGAAACAAAAAATTGTTGGAAAAACAAAAACAGAAAAAAAAATGAAAAGGGTTAAATATGCATAAAAAAAAACAAGGCTTAAAAATGGGCCCAATTTGAACTGAAAATATGTTCGGTTTACAGTTAAAGTTCGAGTGTTTTGCATTTCTTATTGATAAAATGCAAAGCACATATTCTTGAAAATTACAAATCTTAACCATAAACCAATTGACAGATTACAGAAATAAATACGTAAATTTATTCTTTTAATTTTTCCATTTGCTTTTATTTTCAGCTGTACAATCAAACATTTCTTCAATCCAGAAGCCTACAAAAAATATTTCAAACATTGAATTGATTACAGTTGCGAACATCAAATATACATTTCTTCTAAATCAAGTCACAACAAAATTAAGAACATAATTGAATTACATTATTTTGATCCCAAAAAGATAATAATATCACTTCAAACATTACTCTTGACTATATTCGCGTGCAACACGCATGCTCTATACTAGTATATACATATGTTTATATCCTTTAGGGTTAGTTCCATTTTTCTCTCTTGTACTTTGACCATTTTATATTTCAATCCATGTACTTCTAAATCGTTGAAACTTGTCCTTATACTATGCCTCGTTGCCAATTTAGTTCATGCGTTGTTTTCAAAATTAACTTTAGGGCTAGATTGATTATTTCATGCCTTTCAGGCAAAAAAGGCACATGTCATTCACCTGACACTCCTTCGATTGCAACGACTGCTGACAGGCCATCATTGTCGCACACCACCTTCCCTAACAAACCCACCCCTCCATCACTACTTCCACTTGCATCAACCGCCCCCTCCCCCTCTTCCCAACCATCACCATCTATCACCACCACCGATCAAATTGCCTTCCTTCTCAACCGTCACCATAAATACCACCAAATCAATCCGCCAACACTAGCAACACCAATCTGCTACTGTCAACACTAGCACCACCAATTCGTCGCAGTCAACACCTTACACATCAAATAAAAAAGGAAATAATTAACAAGAAAAAATAAAATTTGAAAAAAAAATGGAGGGTGAATAAGGCAGTGGCGAAGTGGTAGAGGTGCAATGGATAATGGTGATTGGCGATGCTTATGGTGTGACGGCGGATTTCGCAGCTTCATGATGTGATTTGGTCATGTGGCAGTGAATTTGGCATCTTTACGAAATGGATGTGGTGGTGTGGCGAAAATAGTAGTGAGTTTTGAAAGATGGAGGGTTTATTGATGGTGATTGTGGCAGTGGAGTGATGATGGCAAAGGTGGTAAGGCTGATGGTGATAGTGGCAGTCGAGTGATGATGGCAAAGGTGTTGCTTGGCGTGGCGGTAGAGTGGTGTTGGCTTGGTGGTGGGTACTAATAGTGATGGCAGAGTTGTGGTGGGCTTGGGGTGGTGGCTGCGAGGATGGAGAAGGCGATGGAAAAGAAAGAAAGGGGAAAGGTAGAAGAGAGAGAAAGGGAAGATGGAGAGGATGGAGACTAAATTGATGACGGAGCATAATACAAAGATTTGTTTTAAGGATTTGGGTGTACAGTAACCGAAATAAAAAGAAATGGAAAAAATATACGAGGGAGAAAATGAAAATAACCCAATCGTTTATATAGAATTGATGTATGATCTACAATTTATACCAACAAAGTCTTGCAAAAAGGCCTGTTTTTTTCGTTAAGGTCTCCAATCATGTGCAATTGAGAATGCTACAAGCAAAAAGCTCAATCGATGATAGTGCAAAAGGATTTCAAGAGCTTTTCCAAGGCGCAAAAATATTTAATTTATACCAACTGCTAAAATTTGGAATTTTTATCCGTGAAATGTACTTTTTTGAGAACAAAAGTTTATGAGAAAACTTGTTAAATTAATACTTCTAATAACTAATAGTTTTTAAGTTTCTCAAAATTATCAATTGGCTATACTCGAATGTAGTTGTTCCCAACCTATCTTGGTCGGACTCAAGAGCCCACTAGGGGTCCCGCTTAGCGCGAACACGTCGATACATTCAACAGTCAACTTTTCAACGCATCGAACCGGTCAAAGTGTGCGTGCCCAAGTCACATACGTCTTTCGCTTCGCACGCTTTGTACGCGACTTAGGAGTCAATTATGTCACGTTAACGTGACTCACGGTAGCACGTTCATCGCACCGCAACCACCCGAACACCTTTTCACCAAAAAAATTGACCGAGGGCGCAACCTGAGCTGCTGGGTTAAGGGGAAAAGGCCTTGGCCAACCCCATGGGGTCAGCCTCGGCCCCCTCTAGGGGGTTGGCCTTGGCCTTCACCCCCCGGTTGTTCATTTCTAGCACAAAGTCCTTCTTGTGTGTTGTTCACTTTTGTACGCCTCATGTGCGACTTTGACACCTTGTTCGTTACGTGGGTACGACTCACGACGACACGCTCGTCGTACCTCAACTCCCAAACTCGTCATTGCTCATCAAAATAGCTACCGTCGGCGTGCCCGAAGTTTACCAAAAAGGGGAGTGGCCTTGGCCTCCCTCCGGGGGAGTTGGCCTTGGCCTTGACCACCCCCTAAGGTCGGCCTCAGCCTCCCCAGGGGTTATGGCCTTGGCCTTCCCCCAATTGTTGGCCTTTGGCCTCCCCTTCTGCACACACTTGTTCTTTCTGGTCTTTGCACCTCCGCGATGTTTACCGATGCTCGTACATCAACCTTGCGACGTCCGTCGTCCGTCGCTCACGACCGCGCACCGCCTCTGTGCTGCCCGTCGCCCAAAGTCGCACGCTACCGCGAATGACCCATCGCCGGTGACCGTGTCCCATCACTCCTAACTTCGTCATTACTAAACATCATCTTTATTATTTGATACGACATACACACTTGGCTCACTCCTCGTCTACGGGACATTCGACGCACGCCCGTGCATCGTCTTCACGACGATCGTCACCGCGCCCGTGCGTCACTTCCATGACATGTGCCCCCGACACCAGGAATTGTCCCGCGAAGGTCGTCATTGCACTCGTGAGCCACTTCCATGACATATGCCCCCGACATCAGGTATTGTCCCGCTACAGTGGTCGCCGCGCCCGCGTGCCACTTCCATGAGATGTGCCCCTAGCACCAGGTATTATCTTGCGACGTTCGTCGCCGCACCTGTGCACAACTTCCATGACATGTGCCCCCAGCACCAGGTATTGTCCCTCGACGATCGTCGTCCCTCCCATGCGTCACAATCATGTCTCGTGCTGTAGGCACTGCGCCCATGCGCCATAATCATGTCTCGCGCTATAGGCACCACGCCTATGCACCACAATCATGTCTCGCGCTGTAGGCACCTCGCCCATGCGCCACAATCATGTCTCGGGTTGTAGGCATCGCGCCCATGCGCCACAAGCATGTCTCGCCGTATAGGCACTGCGCCCATGCACCAAAATCAATGTCTCGAGTAGTTAGCATCGCCCCCATGTGCCACAATCGTGTTACATTGCCTTCGGGCACCACATTCATTCACCATACCATGCGCCCCTAACATGGACGTGGAACATGCTTCGACCCACTCTCCGGAGTGTGCAGCACTCTGAGGGCTCCACTCGTAGTGCTCCGACACGAGGACCTTTGCAGCGAGATAGGCTCATTACCACAAAGTTATCGCCACCTGGGGTGACTTGCATGATGCTAGGCACTGAGCTGCAACCATGTCCACTCACGTTATCTGTGATCATCGGTGCCCCCAGGATGATGACCCCTGGGTCACTCCTGGACCGGAGCAGGTCTTTAGAAGGCATCGTGCCTAGTCCGCCTGGCAGTTGGTTACATGGCAACCCTCACCGCTGTCAGGTTCCCTACGCGTCTCTTGATGCACTTGTGGGATTCAGTAAGGGCTTGGACCGGTGGCTGGGGCAACGGGCTTACTCTGATCATGCCATTACGGTGTCTTCAGTCTTCTCAGAGAGGTAAAGTGATGTTGTGTGGGACAAGGCAGTGCAAATTTGGAAACCGGCAGTCCAACGGAGAATTGGTATTTTGGGACCCCCTGGTGACGTGTCACTCCCAGGGGACGACATGTGGCACTTGATGACACAGGCAAACTGTTTCCTATAAATAGTGGACTTTATGACTCAAAAAGGGACTTTTTTTTACTCATTCTCTCAAAAACTCACTTTCTCACTCTAGAAGTCAAGAGCTCTTGGATTCTAGAGAGAGAAACATAAATTGGACAGAACCTTGGACACAGCTTTAGACCGTAGCATTGGACCCTAACTCGGACCTCGACTTGGACTATTGACTGCCGGCCTTGTTCGTCTCAGCCTTGTCTCTCACAGCACTGCCAC
Organism: Escallonia herrerae; assembly: GCA_033070095.1. Classification (NCBI taxonomy): domain Eukaryota; kingdom Viridiplantae; phylum Streptophyta; class Magnoliopsida; order Escalloniales; family Escalloniaceae; genus Escallonia; species Escallonia herrerae. The sequence continues at coordinate 58,454 of JAVXUP010000688.1, forward strand.
TCCTCACGGCCTGTCTGGGAAGCCTTGCTCTCTGACCTTACTCCGCCCTTGTTGTCTCTCACTTTGCATACTTCAAAACTGACTCGGACTGCAGCCTTTGTAGTACCTCCACGTAGGTACGAACCTACTTTCCTTGGCATCATTTTGCTTACTCTGCTGGGGAGGTGAACATCGCAGTGCAGTTTGTTCCTTGTCTGGCACACCAAAGCAACCGCGCCTCAGCAATGCAGGACTACCAGCCAAAGCCTCAACCCAGCCATCTAAGAGGAGTATCACCTCAACGACCAAGAAGAGACTAACCGACTCCAGGCTCCCCCCAGGATGGATGCACCTAATGTAGCCGCGTTCGTCAATGCCATAATCCAACACCTTACTCATACCATCACCGAACTCCAAGACTCTCATGGCTATCATCTTAGAAATGCAAAAATTAATCCAAGTCTTGACTTCACAATCGCCGACATCTCAAGGCCTGAGAGCTCCCCACCCTGTATCGACTGCTCACCCTGTGTCATCCCAACCTCTAGGGTTGGTCCCTCATACTCAAATTCAGCCTTCAGGGCCTGGGCTAGTTTTGGTCAGTACGTAGGTCCCAGTGTCGCGACCACCGCTGCATTGGTCCTCTGGGCCCTCTATAGTAGGACTCACAACACCTTAGCCTGCGGCGCCACGCCTTACCCTTGCTCGAAGTACTTCGGAGCCTCACGACTCGGGAGCCTAACCCGAACATAACCAACCGAAACATAAACACAAGTCATTCCCCCAGCTTACTCCAGTCGACCTTTTCTGACGACCAACCCCCAACAGCTGACACTACCCATATGCAAACCATACCCTAACAAGTTACTTTCCACCATCAACCCCTCTCTACCATTGTCATCCCTTCAGTGCCTCAGGTTGCACCGTCTGGGGGCTTTAATGCCAGGATCATCCCGACAAGGCACAAACCCTCACATGCTTCGTATGTCACCAATCATGACCTTGATGCCATCCTCCGTCGTCTCAAGCAATTATCCTTACCACACTCACCCTCTAAGATGTATGGCCATGCTCCCTACTCTGGCAGTCATCCTTACCCCCTTAAGTATAAGCAACCAGCCGTCACTATTCAATGGCAAATAGGGCAACGCCCGCCAGCACATTACTTATTTTGCTGGCTCCCTAGAGCACTATGGGGAGGATGACACTTTAAAGCTTCGAGAATTTCACAAGTCCTTAACTGGCCTCGCCTACTCTTGGTACCACCAGATCCCTGAGAGTACCATCCACTCTTGGTCTGACATGGTTCAGCTCTTCCTTGACAAGTTTCACTATGAAATGGAACGTGTGACCATCGTTGCATTGCCAGAATCCGCCATAACCTCAGTGAAGACCTCAACGCCTATGTTATGATATTTCATCACAGGTGCTTCGAATGCATTGACTTCAGTAAATATGAGACCCTTGTACCCATTTACATCAAGAACATGAAAGATACATATAAGGTCCACCTTGAAAACTTCCAGCTTCGGTCTCGGGGACATCTCAAGGAAGTTGCACGACTCACCTATGACTCGGTCGGTCCGTCAAAGACCCTAAAGCCTCAACCTCATGTTGCCTTGGCCGCGACGGCTAAAGGAGCCAGTAACGACGACAACAGCCGCAAGTGCCAATCCCAAGGAAGGGATGGGCGCCCTGACCAGAGAAGGTAGCTGACGCCTACCCCAGAATACCCATGCAACTTGAAGACTGTCAAAGCTCTCCTCGAGACATGGATCAATGACAATGTCATAACCCTGCCCAATGTCGACACTGAACCTACCCTGAAAGACCTTGCCCATCCTAACTACTGCCCCTATCATCGGAAGGTCGGTCACGGCCTCAAGTGGTGCCGGGGCCTCAAATTTGTCTTCACTGACAAGATTGCATCCGGAGAGCTCAAACTCTAAGTGCCGGACATATGACCCACCCGACCAAGCCTTGACCTGCCTTAGCGCATTTTCCACACTTGTAATTTTTTGTTCGTTTTGCAAGTTTTCATGTACGCCATCCCCATGTACGAAGGCATGTTGCCTATCTTTTGTTATCAATGAAGCTACATTTTCCAGACTTGGAAAATTTTCAAGCTACATTGCTCTTGCATAAGTCTACTGACACTACCCTTGATATCATTGCCCACTCCTTTGGGGGCTTCACCCTTTTCCCTATCCCAAGCAGGCCAGGCTCCATTGCCCTTTACCCCAACATTTCGCAATGACTTGGCAGGTGGTGCGCGGGGTAGCTCGAGCCACACTACCGAAGTCTCGACTTGGTCGACCAACATGCCCCCAAGTCTCTCGACCGCCCCTGCCAGGTATGCATGCAACACGTCTCGTTAACCCTCCCCTGCCTCTGTCACTGAGTCAGTCATCGATGCCAGCACATCACCCTAAGTCCCCCATCCCCCTCATCGCAACCTCTCGCGATTGCGGTCGCATAACCACCCTTCATAAAAAAAATAATAAATCTTGACACTTAGAAAAATTTCTTCATTTTTCACAACCACGTCACCACCCTCAACGGCCTCTCTTAGCATCCTTGCCCGAACTCCATTCTCCCATTGCTGGGACTTAGAAAACTTTTCAAAAGGTTTCTTCCATGTAGTCCCTCATATGTCTTACCATTTTCAACACTTAGAAAAGTTTTTCATCTTCTCCACATACTCCCCACATTCATGCTCTCATCACTCTCCCTCTCACATTTTACTCTCTTCCCTCACCATCATTTCCCCACTTCATACATAACCTCTCTCTTTCTTTTGGAAATTTTTTTCATACACCCCCTATCTCACTCCTTTCTTTCTCTTTTTGTACATTGTGAAAAATTTCATTGGGGGCTCCCTCCTTAGACCAAAAAAAAATTATTTCAAATTGAAATTCAAACAGGCAGCAGACCCGCCCCGACCCGCATGCCTGAACCCAACCGACCCGCGCAACCATTTTCTCTTCGTCCCTTACCCATAAACTGACCCACGACCCAAAGAAACCCTAATTCCCTCAAAACCCTAAATCTCTTTCTTCTTACTTCACGTCGCCCCCCATGCGCCGCCCTCTCCCTCAGCTGGCACTCCCCGGCCTGCATCGCCCCCACCGCCGGTGACTCCCCTTGGCCCAATCTCTCTCATTCCTCCTCTCCCCACCCCCACCTCTCTCATCCATCCCTTCTCTTCCCCATCCATAGTTCCCCCTCGGCCTCGCGCATCACCGCCTCGCCCCGCCCCGCCCCGCCCCCTTTCCTTTTCCTCTCTCCCATACCCCCAAGTCAGCTTCGGCCCCCTTCCCCCTCCCTCTCAGCCTCGCCCCCCCTCCCCCTCCCTCTCCCTCTCTCCTCTCCCCTCCCACCCATAACCCCAGGCCGCACCTCGGCCTCACCCCAAGCTTAGCCTCGGCCACCTCCCCACGCCCCCTTCGACCTTGGCCACTCTTCCCTCTCTTCTTCCCCAGCCCTTTACAATAGCCCACCGCCGCCGCTGTCGCCCTTCCCCTTGTCTCCTTTTTTTTCTTTTCTTTCTCTCTCCTTTCTTCACCACAAACTTGGGACAAACTTCCTACCTTCAGCCGACCTTCATGCCCATGCCGAGGCCTACCTTCATGCTCATGCCAAGCCCGACTCCCTCACCTTGCTCATGACTGACGACCTACCTAACCCCATTGTTTTATAACGAAGATAACCATCATCGCCACCATCCTCACAAACATGCACAAAAAAGAAACTCATCATGACGACCAACGTGCGCTCGCGTCCAACCTTTCATGTCACTCCCACCGTTACCCATTTTCTCACTTTTCCATACTTCATAATTTTTTTTGCAACATTGACCGCCTTACAATGCCCCCGCCCCTACACCCGTAGTGGACTACCCCCGCATCGCGATGCCCGATCGCGCACATCGCCCTACCTATTTCTTACTTTTCTACACTTAGAACTTTTTTTGCAAATTTGATCATTCCCTATGTGACGACGTCCTCTGACATCAACGTCCTTGGTAGGTGGTGCGTGAGGTAGCTCGAACCACCACCGTGACCTCCGTCGCCTACGCCCGCGAGCCTTCTTTGCAACCCCCATCGCCTGCACCTGGGCGCCGACACTTCGAAGCCTGTCACCTGTGCCCCTACGCCCTATCATCATGCCATTGTGTCAACTCCTAACCATACTCAGGCTTCAGTAGGTGGTGCACGGGGTGGCTCGAGCCACCTACTCTTCATCCTGATCAGGCAACAACGTCAACAACTCTCGAACCAACAAACATAAAAATTCTTCTAAGTGTGAACTTGTGAATGAGCGTGCGACGCCCGCCCGGGTTGCCCATCCACACACCGCACGCAGGGGGCTTATGTTCTCAACCTATTCTGGTAGCACCCAAAAGGCCCACTAGGATCCCATTTTGCACGACACGTCCGCACAAGCAATAGTCAATATTCAACGCTTTTAACCGGTCAAACACATGCACGCTCAAGTCACGTGCACTTCTCACTTTTTCTACGTGACTTCGTCAATAAGAAACTCATTCTTGCGCAACGCCTCATCACGCTTCGACCGTCGCACTTCGCACGTCGCCCACCGACGCACCATGGCACTTGTCCAAGGAAGTTGGCCTTGGCCTTCCCCTTGGGGTCGGCCTCGATCTGGGCCTTCCACTAAGGGTTGGCCTTGGCCTCCCCCTAAGGGTTGGCCTTTGGCCTCCATACTTAACACCTTCACTTCTCTTCAAGGGACCATACATCTTCCGCGACCCCTCGTCGTCCGTTGCCTGGACGTCACTCTGCGACACCATTGCCCGGACGTCATTTTTACGACCCCCGTCGCCCGTCATTGGGACGTCACTCGGGACGTCATCTCCGTGACCCTCGTCGCTGGCGCCCGCTCGCCAACTCTGCGACCCCAGTCGCCGGCGCCGGCCCGCCGTCTCCGCAACCCCTGTCATCGGTGCCCACGTGCCAACTCTATAACGCTCGTTGTCCGTCGCCCAAGCCTCATCTCTGTGACCCCCATCGCCGGAGTCCGGGCACTGCACTCCAACACTCTGTTGCGCGCCACTAACACAGACGTGCCCCGGCACTTCACTCACTCTGCCGCACCCATGCGCCGCGCCGCTGATACAGTCGTGCCCCCAGGCTCTCTGTCACAATGTCGTGGCCCCGGCACCATACACACTTCATTGTGCCCATGCACCATAATCATGTTACATGCCCCCCGGGCACCACACCATGCGCACCTTGCCTTGGTCGTGGAACACGCTTCGACCCACTCTCTGGAGTGTGCAGCATCCAGCAGGGATAGATGACTCCTCTGGGTCACTATCTCCGTCAGGGAGCTTTTCAACTTCCCTTCAGCCAGGTAGACGTTTCCTCTAGGATGCTACCTCGGCCCGTCGGGTAGATGACTCCTCCGAGATGCTACCTTGATGCGTTTCGAGCGCTCCGACACAAGGACTCAACCGCGGGGATATGTGACTCCTCCAGGACACTATCTCTGCCAGGGAGCTCTCTAACTCCCTTTTGCCAGGTAGACGGCTCCTTCAGGACACTACCTCGGCCCGTCGGGTAGACGACTCCTCCGGGATGCTACCTTGACGCTATTCGAGTGCTCCAGCACAAGGACTTACCCAAGGGGATAGGCGACTCCTCCGGACACTATCTCTGCTAGTGAGCTCTAAGTGCTCCGACACGAAGACTCCCTTTTCGCCAGGTGGACAGCTCCTACGGGATACTACCTAGGCCTGTGGAATAGGCAACTCCTCCGGGACACTATCTCTGCCAGGATGTCTGCGTGACTGGCCTATGTGCTCTGGCACTAGAGGCATCATCAGCACCCCTAGGTCATTCCAAGACGGGAATAGGTTGTAGGAGGACATCGCTTCTAGTCTGCCTGGCAGTTGGGCGTCGGGTCTTCTCCACCGTTGCCAAGCCTGTGGGACTCTACAAGGGCTTGGATTGGTGGCTAGATCATGGGGGTTCCCTGGCCACACTGACACTGTGGGAGCCAATCTTTCTAGACAGAGATAGCGACACTGTGAGGAGCATGCCAGGTGAATATGCAATCCGACAGTCTGTGGAGCACTGGCACCTGTGGAACCCTCAGTGATGTGTCACTCCAGGGGAGTGCCAATCTCTATAAATAAAGGTTGAGAATTCATTTGGGGGTTGGAACATTTTTAGACTTTTCACTTTTTCACTCTAGAATCCTAGAGAGAGAAATATACAGGACCGTGACTCTGGACTTAAGCATCAAACTGTGACTGTCGTTGTGTATTCACCCCGCGCCATCGCCCTTGCAGCATTGCTACCCTCAGGCTCTGTCTGGGAAGCCCTTGGTCTCTACCCTTGCTCCGCCCTTGTTGTGTCCCACATCAGTGCATTTGGCATCTGACTTGGACTGCATTCCTTGTGGCACCTCCACGTCGACTGCGAACCCACTTTCCTTGGCATCAATAGTTTACTTCTTTTGTTCTATTTTAGGCATTGCTTATTTCAAGGAAAATACTTGACAGAAAATGTTTTTCAGAAAATACTTTCTTGAAAATAGCAGCCTTCTGAAAAATGTATTCCCGAATTCTATTTTTCGTTGTTTTGACAATGGCTGGAAAAACGATAAAAAACATGAACTAAAAAAATCTATCAGTACTATAAACACACAGTAATTAGACCACCACTGGTGATCAAACATCCACCATCCCTTCATCATTCGGAACCTGTAACTCCATCACCAGAACGACGCCGCTAATTAAGACCACCACCGATGGTCAAACGCCCATCGGTGGTCAAAAACCCACCACCAGTTTCTAATCCAGAACCTCCAACTCCATCTCCAAAACCAACACCCACCATCGGTCGCTCACACACCACCACTATACTAGCCAAGATCGGCACTCAAGGAACACATGAAAACCACCAGATGGACATAACAAACCAACAATATGTTCAACGCCAAACACCACACTAGTCAATGTTGTTGCACTCACTGCCGTACCCAACACTAGCGGATCGGCATCACCTTCGGCAGTAAAAGTTAGCATCCATCCACCACAACCATCAATCACCACAAAACCTACTTTCCTAAACTAAAGCCATCCACTTAAAATCAACAAGAAGTAGGATGCAGAACGCCTAATCTATGCAATTGATGTTGATGCTTCCGTTGCATCTCTGGTGACGACCAATTTTGAGAGGATGCAGATAGGCCGTGGGGGTGGAGAAAGTTACGCTAGTAGTGGTGGTGCAGTGGCGACGGCGGCGGTCATCGCCATTGATGGGGGCGACAGAAAGAGAGAGAAGGGCGAGAGAGATAACGACGTAGTGGTTCTTTTACCCTCAGCGATAAGGATGATGCTTTGATGACTCGACTTCCTAGATTCCCAACTGACCATACCGATTGTTCCAGCATCACCGTCGTGGATTCCAAAATCTTCATGCTCGGCGGAAATTTCATGGTGGTCACGCCCTGCACTAATGGTCCTCGATGGCAAGATCTACCTCTTTGGCCCCTACAACAAAGTGCCTTATTCAGATAGGATGTCATCGGCGAGTTTTTTGATCCAGAACAAGGCCGATGGGAGTCATCTGTGTTGTTTCCGGTCATCTCGATGACCCGATAAGGGCGACCAAAAGAGAGAGAAGGGGGAGAGCAAGAGAAGGGGGAGGGGAAGTGGGGGCGAGAGGGAGAGAGAGTGTGTCAAGCTTCAAGGAAAATGACTTCTTGTTTTTAATTTCGTAAAATGTTTTTCAAGAAATTTGTCTTTCTCTTGGGTGAACCGTGAATATTTTCTGAAAATAATTTTCTGATAAACACGCCAAACACCAAAAAATGCTGAAAACGTTTTTTATGAAACAAATAGAGTCTTAGTAGAACTATGTCTGTGTTTGTGTGTACCGGAAAATCTTGGTGGCAAAAGGGTAGAATCTTGAAGACAAAAAGTAAAAGGTTGCTCACATAATACGGTATGATGCTAAACGTAATCATATACACGTCATTTGCATTTGTGTTGCCTATTGAATATAATACTAGACGCAATCATATACACGTCACTTGTGTATAAAGAATGATTCTGTACCTAATTACACAAAAAATGGATTTTGGACGGGCTTTTAAGGACTCGGCAAGCTTATGAAAAATTGACACTCTATTTGGTTATCCAATTCCTCTAATTACAAGGTGATTTGATTTTAGAGTAAATGAATTTTATTTTATTTTTGCTTGTTCAATTTCAAAAAGTTTTTACAATTTTTTTTAATACTCAAAGTCTTACCACTTTTTGAAAACCTCACAATTCTTCTCTCGCGCCTGTCATACCCTCTTCTCTATCTTCTTTGTTTGTAATGTAGTTGATTGTATTACTTTCACATATAGAGTTTATATCCAAATATAACTTTATTTGATTGTTAAACTCATATTTACTAACCAAACAACAAAATTGAGTCACAATTTATTCTTTAAAAAGAGAATTATTCTTAACAAATATGAACACGAATAAGACATATTTGAAAAAAAAAGAAAGCAAAACATGACTCTAGCATCACGCTTAGTTCTCACAAGCTCAACTTTTTTTTATCTCAAGTAAACTGCAGGTTTATTTGAACATAAGTTGCACGATTGCTTTATTTTCAAAAAGTTCAATTACAAATTAATGATGCTAACATTTGCGTTTTAGTATTATAGTTTCCACGATATAGTGTCTAATCATATTGGATGGTTAGAAAGCTGTGTAAACTGAATATTTATTATCTTATATTTCCAAAACATACTCAAATCGACATTAAGTTTGAATTATGGCTGGAAGTGACAATAATATATTTCAACAAGAAAAATTGATGCTCAGTAACTGCCGTCATAATTCGAAATTAAGGTCTCTTTTGTTAACTTTCTTTCTTTCTGTTCTTTTTTCTCGTGAGAGACAAAACATAAACGTAGTTCTGATCTGAAGGTTAAAAAAAAGAAGAGAATGCGTTTAACAAACCAAATTTGGCTTTGGTGTATCTGGACTGTCAGATTTAACTTTAATTTTTGTCGAATCCCTTTTAACTCTAGGAGTATTGTTCAACAAACTCTTAGCCTAACTATCAATATCATTTCGAACTGCCGAAATCAACTTAATGCATCGGAAGCCTTGTCTCAACCTAATTGCCAGCCCCAAGAAAACAAATATGCACTTATGCACACCAAAACTCATGTCATTCATTCAATAAATATGCCTTATACATGTGCAAATACATAAGTTGTAAGAATTTTTATGGCTTGTAGTTATAAAAAAGAAATCCTAAGAGCGCACAAATCGAGGCAACGATGCATGACGGGCACGTGTCTGGAGTCTGGGTTGGGGTTAATAGAGTGCTGGTGTATTTATATTGGCTGCTTTTTTTTCTTTTCATTTTTTTAGTATTCATCTTGTTTTTAGTTAATAATTATCCTGTTTTAGTAGGTTGTTATCTTGTATTTAGCTAATTATTGTATCTCCATAGAAAAAATATATATCTTATTTGTTTGCAGGTTTTTTGTTTTGTCGCTTTTGTAGTAAAATTTTTATTTTCTTGTTATTCCTATGAGATAGGGATGTCATCTGTGAGTCTTTACTTGCATATCTGGGTATGTTTGTAATCATCTTCCTATCCTTGGTATATATTTTGAATCTTATATATATATATATATATATATATATATATATATATATATATATATATATATATATATATATATATATATATATATATATATATATATATATATATATATATATATGGGGACCCACCGGTGGAGAAATAACAATTTCTCCACCGAACCGCAGGTAAGAGCAGCGGTTGGCCACGTGGCGCAAAAAGGACGAAAAAGGTGTACGGCCACTGCATTAATGGCAAAAAAGGCACGAGAAATGGCACGAGAAATGGTGAGAAAATGGCGAGAGAGAGAAAAAGGACACCAACCGCATGCACAACCAGCGGTTGGCATTAATATGCCTGCCACGTGACGTCCCCCACCCCTGCCACGTGGCCCAACCCATGGCCCCTGCCACGTGGCGTCCCCTCCCCCTGCCACGTGGCCCACCAGCATGGCCAACCGGCGGTATTGGCGATGGCCCTGCCACGTGGCATCCCCTCCCCCTGCCACGTGGCCCAACCGCTAGTGGTACCAGCGGTTGGTCTCCCGCCCCTGCCACGTGGCGTCCCCTCCCCCTGCCACGTGGCCCAACCGCTGGTACCACCCGCGGTTGGTCTCCCTCCCCTGCCACGTGGCGTCCCCTCCCCCTGCCACGTGGCCCAACCGCTGGTACCACCCGCGGTTGGTCCCCTCCCTCTGCCACGTGGCGTCGCCTCCCCCTGCCACGTGGCCCAACCGCTCCTACAACCCGCGGTTGGTCCCCTCCCTCTGCCACGTGGCGTCCCCTCCCCCTGCCACGTGGCCCAACCGCTGGTACCACCCGCGGTTGGTCTCCTCCTCTGCCACGTGGCGTCCCCTCCCCCTGCCACGTGGCCCAACCGCTCCTACAACCCGCGGTTGGTCCCCTCCCTCTGCCACGTGGCGTCCCCTCCCCTCATCCGCAGGGCCCAACCGCTCCTACAACCCGCGGTTGGTCCCTCCCCCTCCCCTGCCACGTGGCGCCCCCCGCGTGATGCCCCACCTGGTGTCCTTCCCCACGATGCCACGTGTCGTCCTTCCCTCCCCCGTGATGCCCAACGTGGTGTCCTTCTGCCGAAATTTTTTTTTTGCAGCAGCCTTTGACCGCATAAACACCCACCCTTCCTCACTTTTTTCTGTCTTTTTTCTTCTCTCTTCCTCGCTTCTCTCTTTATAATCCCCTCCCCCGAACCCTTCTTCTGCATCTTTTACCAACTTCCTTCGTACTTCATATCTCACCTACATAATCTCCATAACAATACAAATCAAAAAATTTTACGCTAGAAGATCGGTGGATAACCGCTAGAAGATCGGTAGTTTTTTCTTTAAATACATCAAGTCACAACAAGTAAGTATTTTGAATTTCCTTATAATTCAATGTTAGGTTTATACAAATCAGCGTATTACATTTATAGATTCCAAAACAGCGATTTTTTAGGGTGCCAAATATAGACAGTTTTTCACGAATTTATAAAAAATAGCTAGAGCTAGATTTTGCCAAAATGCAAAAAAGAGACCCTAGTTATTCTTAAAGGATCTGTCTCAGGTAAAAATTTCAGATTTTTCCAAAGACTGGAAAGGGGTTAACTGATACGGGGAACCTTGTAACTCTGCAGTGTATTTTAAAATATCAAGCTAGCGCGATTTCGCGCGAAACTTTTATGAGAATCCTAGGATGTTGGGAAGTTCCATTCCCCAGGAATTCGGGCCATTCCGAAGCCGTTACCTATTTTTTTGGCCGAACGGCCCTTTAAGCGCTTGATCCGGACACCGGTTCGCGATTTTTGGGCGAAACCTCCGTAAAATACTTTTTATGTCAAGAATGAATTCAGGAAGCCTCAAGTAGCATTTCGAAGCACTTTTGATATTTTTTTATGCCAGGGGGCATTTCGGTAATTCGCCGCCCCGAGAGGGGTATTTCGGTAATTTTACAGTGCTAAGTTTTTTGACGGACTTTTTAGTCCAGAAATATAATTACAAAACCTGAAATGTTGTTTTGAAGCTGACGTGGCGCGCGTAGGGGTGTTTTGGTAATTTTCCCGCGCCAAGGGGTGTTTTGGTAATTTTCCCGTGCCAAGTTTTTCAAACGACTTTTTAGTCCAGAAATGTAAGTAAACCACCTGAAATGTTGTTTTCAAACGACTATTTTGCTAGGAAGGATCCAGCTTAAAATTCATACCTTAAAATAACTTTTAGTTCAGGAAAGGGTGTGAGACACCCGAAAACTTATTTTGTTCCAGATGTTCTGAACCTTGTGACGCACCGGCGATGACTGCCAGGGGATATTTTGCATAAGTAGCGGGTGTTTTGGTAACTTGCCCCCTTTAAAATTTTTCCTGATATATTTGGTATATAATTGACGTAATACATTTAAAAACTTGACTTTAAAGCGGTTTTGAGGTGTTGGAGGTGTAGGGGCCATCGGGCTATATATTGCTATATAACCACGTTGGCGCTAAATTCAGTGGGAACTAGCGTAATTAAGCGTTCGGAGTGGTGGGAATTGAGGATTTGTTTTAATACATTGAAATAATGACTATTGCTAATGTGTTGGTAAGCTAGGTTAAAGATCCAGTTATAGTTTTGGAATGTAAATATTATGGATATTATGGACGCTAAGTTGGTTTATAATTATATTTTGTTCTTAAAGGTATGAATTTCAGCTCTGGACCTCATGATACATCAATCCTATACGATGACGATGACCACGTCGCGAGGCACGTATTTGACGGTGTCGATAGGGGTGTTTTGGAAACAATTCAAAGCACAAGGCACCTTGAAGAGTGGGTACTAAACGAGGAACAAATACAGCTATTACACCGTCAAAATTTAACCCTGTTCACCGATCCCGGGAAATGGTCTCGACACGACGATTGCCTTATATCCGCTCTAGTTGAACGATGGAGGAGCGAGACGAACTCATTTCACTTCCGGTTTGGTGAAATGACTGTTACGTTAGAGGACGTCGGATTTATACTTGGAATCCCATGTCACGGCAGACCCGTTACTTTGAACGTGCCGTCTGCATCCATAGCGAATATGGCTATGCAGTATTTTCCGGGAATTCCAAGGGCAGCGCTTACAACAAACGGCGTCAAGCTTAAATGGCTGAGAGAGCAGTACGGCGTGCTACCGGATGAATACACTCCTCAAGATTTCGTGACGTATACGAAGGCATTCCTTCTGTATATTATTGGAGCTATATTACTTCCGACGCATTCGAAAAACACGGTGCATCCGAAGTATATGGTGTTCTTGGAGGATCTTGAGGAGGTATACTCCTATTCGTGGGGTTCAGCTGTCCTTGCGCACCTATATCGAGCACTGCATAAGGCTACGAGAAACGGTGCCAAGTCCATTGCCGCCTGCCTGACTCTATTACAGGTATGAGCATTTATTTTCTTGGTAGGATCCTTAGTCAATATATTCGGGATTAATTACTAATTCCATATAATGTTTGCATTCACAGGTTTGGTCTTACGAGAGGCTACCCATGGGTCGTCCACAACCGTTGGTAGATTCCGATGAGACGTGGCCTAGGGTGTGGGCCTGGGGGCCTACGACCAACCGGAGGAGGAGACGGGTAGACCCTCACCACCATCTAAAGTTCTATCGGGGGGAACTAGAGATACTAGATGCATCCCAGGTGACGTGGCAGCCATATGGCAAGGTGATGCATCTGTTGGATGAGTGGTGTTGGCAACTTCCGGTGTCGTACGTGCTGGCAGGTTTGGTTCGGGTGCCGCTCATTCACTTCGAAGAATGTGAGTTTCAGATGCCCGATCGAGCTATGAAGCAAGCTGGCTGTCCACAAGGGATACCAAAACCCGCTGTAGACATGCGGCCATACAGGGGTGGTCGAGGGCCGAACTTCGAGGTGGCTGATGCCTTGATTTTGTTGGGTGACGAGGTGCACCAGTGGAATACCTGGCAGGAAACGTATGATAGCCTTGTATCGCTGAAGCACGACGGCATTAGTACTGAGGAATACTTACAGTGGTTTCTCAGGGTGACGCGCACGAGGGTGAATCGCCCTTCCCAGGTGAAGAAGACATCGTACGCGCCACGTGAGGTCTATGACCAGTTCTGGGCATTGGCCATTGTAAGTCATGCTAGTGTTGTTTGATAATTTATTTGCGCACCTTATCGACCATTTGTCAAATATGATTAGCCATATTTTCTATGCATGTTTTTTAGGTTGACCAGGGCATTGAGGTGTTCAAGCAGCTGGAGTCGTTTGACTGGTTTGTCGCGCAGGCTCCTGACAATCTTAAGAGGTCCATTGAGAAGTACAAGACTGAAGTTCAAAACTTTAGTCTTGCGTACCGGGGTTACGAAGGGGAGCCGTCTAGTCGCCCTCGTCCTGAAGCGTACGACTATCAGCCCCAGAGTCAGGTGTGGGAGTCGTCCGGTCGCCCTCTTCCTGACGCGTACAACTATCAGCCCCAGAGTCAGGTGTGGGAGCCGTCTGGTCGCCCTCCTCCTGACGCGTACGACTATCAGCCCCAGAGTCAGGTATGGGAGCCATATAGTCGCTTGCCTCCAAACGCATACGACTCTCAGTGCCAGAGTCAGGTTCCCCAAGTAGGAATCCAGGCCTCGCGCCCAAGCTTTCGGTCGGACAAAGGACAAGCGACGAAGCCATTGAGGTCGGACAAGATGGCTTGGATCGACCGGCACTACTTCGGGCATGAGCCTGTCAATTCAGCAGACTTTCCCCTTGCGACATTCCTAGGTCATGAGGATATCAGAACGTTGGCGCCGGAGACAGATCTTTCAAATTTTGTCATGAACGCTTACATAGAACTGCTCCGGATTAGAGAGCAACGTTTTAACCGTTCTGAATATCTGAAGCTTAACATGTATCCCACTCATTTTGTGGAATTAACGGTGAGAGAATTCACAGAATGGAGGCGAGGGGGCGGCAGGAGTAAGTGGAAACCAGGTCGAAACGTGTTAGGCATGATGAACGCAGACTATCAATGTCCCGCTGCTGATGCGAACCTTATCATGATACCCTGTCATCATGCAAACCACTGGTTCCTATTAGTTCTCCATCCAGCGTTCAGAACGGTTCACATATACGATAGCCTAAGGGAGGACGAGCCTGGACAGCTGCTGGCACAGATGTACAACGAGTACATCACTTTAGTGGTTAGTATTTATTTTTTGACCTTGGCTCATAGTATATTGTTCTTGTCTCATAGGCTTGATTCTCGTTTTTATTGTTGGATGCAGACTACTGTCCTCTCGCTAGCATGCGGACGGCCACAGGGTGACCCTTGGACGGTCGTGATGATAAAGGACCGACCAAAGCAATATAACGGTCACGATTGCGGGATTTACGTCCTCAAGTACATGGACTACATTGCTCGCTCGGAAGTGCTCAAACACTCCTCGTGGACTAGGAAGGATGCCTTGACGTTTAGGTATAGGATAGCCTGGGAGCTGAAAAAGAATGAAGCTAGACGCCTTCATTACCATTATCCTGACGTGCGTGGCTAGCTGCTGTGATGTTACAAAAAACTGTACCAAAAAGAAATGTACATAATTTTTCGCATGCTATGAATTTGGCGCTAAAATGTGCGCGAATATACCTTTCATATGACGGCATTCGAAAAAAAGTGACAAAAAAAATTATAACTTTTTTCGGAAGCTATCAAATGGGGCCTAAAGTGTGCCCGAATAGGCCCTTCCTAGGAAAACTCAAAAATTAATGTGTCTCGTTTTTCGCCGAAAGTCTTACAAATGGGCTAACTAGCGTGCCTGAAGTGCAATGAGCGGAAAAAAAGTGACAAAAAAATTACAACTTTTTTCGGAAGCTATCAAATGGGGCCTAAAGTGTGCCCGAATAGGCCCTTCCTAGGAAAACTCAAAAATTAATGTGTCTCGTTTTTCGCCGAAAGTCTTACAAATGGGCTAACTAGCGTGCCTGAAGTGCAATGAGCGAAAAAAAAGTGACAAAAAAAATTACAACTTTTTTCGGAAGCTATCAAATGGGGCCTAAAGTGTGCCCGAAAACGGAGTTACCAAAACTATCAATAATCCACAAACCAAATCACAAATTAAAGATTGCACAAACCAAATCACAAATTTAAACATTATATAAGTTCAATTTATACAACTGAAACATTAACCCTAACACTCTTCCTCATCATCGTCCTCCTCGACCATACTGCCAGGTTCGATACCTAACACTTTATAATGGTTTCTCTTGTCATGATCAGTCATCTTGTTACACAACGCACACTTTCGTAATTTTTTTTGACCCGTTGCTTCTTCAATCGGATTCTTCATGCGTATTGCTCGTTTTCGCCCTTTTGTTTGAGAAATAATTGGATCAAAAATGTCGTCCTCCTCACCTTGTAGGTCAGTGCCGTCAATGACTGGCTGTTTGGCTCGATTGAATCTACCGCCTGGAGTTGTCCGAGTAGTCGGAGTGTCCACAGTTTCTGGTAATGCCATCCTAAACTGTGCATGCTTAGCCTTATCCCGTGCGGCTGCTTCAACTTGATACCTGTACCCATCAAATGTCGACGCTGCATCCATTGATAAACCGTGCATGATGTTACAAAGGTGATTATATCGCAGCGTCTCAGATTGCTCGAAATCAACTGAAACATTGGGCACGTAAGGAATGTGACCGTGGACTCTGTTGGCTTCCTTCGTCCACCGTTCCAAGATATACGGTGGAGGGATTTCACTAGCATTCTTGGCGCTCAAAACCCTCAACGCGTGTCGACAAAGTATACCTTTATGCTCAAACAGTTGACAGTTGCAATTAACCAACCCGGTGTCCTTACAAACTGCTACGGTAAAATGTCGTCTGGTCCTCGGAGCCGACGAAGAGCACGGATTGGCGAAGTTCGTCACATTTGTCAAAGCATAAACCTTGATATCTCTGGTGGAATACTCGTGCAACTTTGTCATGCCATATTGATTCGACTTTAGTAGTTCCTCTTGAAACTGTCGAAACATTTCCTTGGTATAGACTTGAGCCGCATGAGCCTCTAAAGGTGAATAAAGTAGTATAGCTCTTTCTTTGCAAACTGTAGCCGCGTCGGCTTCTCTCTCACGGTACAATTGCCTGTCAACGGCTTTCTGCATCTCTAGTACGAACTCCGCTATACTTGAAGACTGGCCTACGTACCCATCAAAGAATGAATTCATAGCTTCGCTTCTCGAGGTCGTAGTCATTCCGGCTGCAAAAAACTTCTTGGTGTAGGCACCGACCCACTGTGTCTTGATCTCATACAACGATTGTAACCATTCGTGATTGTGCAAATAGTAAGTATCCATTAACGTGGCCCACCTCTCCTCGAACACGTCTACCGTCAACGATTTCTTCACACATGTATTAAAGTCAGTCTTGAATGACGGATGGTTTGCATATACATGGTGAAGCCGTTCGGGATATTTGTTGCTTATGTGCCATGTGCACAGGCCATGGTGAGTATCTGGAAGGACCTTAGCGATTGCATTTTTCATTGCCAGATCTTGGTCGGTGATGATGGTCTTTGGAGGAATATGATACATTGCTTGAAGCCACGTTTCAAATAACCACGTAAATGACTCCTCCGTCTCATCCCTAAGCAGGGCAAAGCCAAACGAGATTGACTGATAGTGGTGGTTCACCCCGGTGAACGGAGCAAAAGGCATAGAGTACTTATTGGTGCGGTATGTGGTGTCAAACGTCACAACATCCCCAAAATTTTGGTAAGCAGCTCTAGAACGGGGGTCCGCCCAAAATATAGTACTAATGCGGTTCTCATCATCCAGTTGGAGACTGTAAAAAAATCCAGAATTCTCACTCTGAAGGGACCTGAAGAGATCAAGTGTAGTTTGAGAATCACTCTTACCGAAAGACTCTCTCCTCTGAGCACGAAGTTCATTTCGAAGGTCTACTTCGTTGAAACTCAACTTGTCAATCCCCCCAACCTGGCTTGAGAAAACCCCCATCATCTTAGAAGGTGGAATTTTAGCCTCGGCCATTGTAAAAATTAGTTGTCTGTGTGCCGCGCTTATTTCTCGGTGTTGATGAATTTGACCAATCTTACTGGGGGTCATCAACTGATGATTATGGCTCAACTCCACTCCTGTGACAACCCAATGGTTTTCATTTTTTCGGTGTACTGCATACACATGGGCCTTGCAGCCGGTACCCGGAAATGTGTCCCGTTTTCTTTGTCTTGTTGTCCCTTCGTCACTGATCCGAACGACCGGAGTTACATGCGGTGCTCCTCTATGACACTCAAATAGTCTTGCACAAATTTGATCTGTATTCGCCCGTTTTCTAGTCGTCTTAGTTCTAATACCGAAACCTATCGTTTTCGAATATGCTCTATAGTATGCTTCAACTTCGTCCAGTGCTTGAAAAACTTGACCAACGTAAGGTGGATCAGAACCTTCACAAAAATTATTTCCTCCAGTTGCATCCATATTTATACTGTAATCTAAAAAATAAAAATTATATCATTCTCAACAAGTCATAAATTTAAATAAAAGAAGAATAAAATTTATTTAAACCACCGTCTTTCGGGAAATTTGGTATAATGTAAAATTAGCAAAATAGCCCCCGATGAGCGGCAAATTACCGAAATGCCTCTGGGGGTTCATTATCACCCTAACGCCCCAAATCAGCTTCAAAACAACCTTTCAGGTGCTTTGCTTACATTTCTGGACTAAGAAATCATTTGAAAAACTTAACGCTGCAAATTTACGAAAATACCCCTATCGGGGATGCGAATTACCAAAATGCCCCCTGACAAAAAAAATCTGAAAAGTGCTTTGAAATGGGATTTTAAGCTTCCTGAATTCACTCTTTAAAATAACTTTTCAGGTGTCTCACACCCTTTCCTGAACTAAAAGTTATTTTAAGCACAAAATTGTGTAATGTAAAATTAGCAAAATAGCCCCCGGGGGTTCATTGTCACCCTAACGCCCATCAAACCAGCTTCAAAACAACCTTTCAGGTGTTTTACTTACATTTCTGGACCGAAAAACTTTTTTTCGGGAAAATTACCAAAACACCCCTCGCGGGGGGGCAAATTACCAAAATGCCCCCTGGCTTCAGAAAATATCAAAAGTGCTTTAAAAAGCTATTTTAAGCTTCCTGAGTTCATTCTTGATCTAAAACGTATTTTACGGATTTTTCGCCTAAAAATCCCGAACCGGTGTCCGGATCGAGCGCTTAAAAGCCCGTTCGGCCAAAAAATTAGCTAACGGCTTCGGAATGGCCCGAATTCCTGGGGAATGGAACTTCCCAACACCCTAGGGTTCTCATAAAAGTTTCGCACGAAATCGCGCTGTCTTGATATTTTAAATTACACTGCAAAGTTACAAGGTTGCGCGTATCAGTTAACCCCTTTCTAGTCTTTGCAAAAATCTGAAATTTTTACCTGATACAGATCTTTTGAAAATAGCTAGGGTCTCTGTTTTGTATTTTGGCAAAATCTAGCTCTAGCTATTTTTTATAAATTCGTGAAAAAACTGTCTAATTAAGTTTTCACCTTTAGCGACAATTACGCCCCGCAATCAGCTGCAAAACAACATTTCAGGCGTTTTACTTACACTTCTGGACTTAAAAGTCCGTTGAAAAACTTTTTCGGGAAAATTACCAAAATACCCCTCTCGGGGTGGCAAATTACCAAAATACCCCCTGGCTTCAGAAAATATCAAAAGTGCTTTAAAATGCTATTTTAAGCTTCCTGAGTTCATTCTTGATCTAAAAAGTATTTTACGGATTTTTCGCCTAAAAATCTCGAACCGGTGTCCGGATCGAGCGCTTAAAAGCCCGTTCGGCCAAAAAATTAGCTAACGGCTTCGGAATGGCCCGAATTCCTGGGGAATGGAACTTCCCAACACCCTAGGGTTTTCATAAAAGTTTCGCGCGAAATCGCGCTGGCTTGATATTTTAAATTACACTGCAAAGTTACAAGGTTGCGTGTATCAGTTAACCCCTTTCCAGTCTTTGGAAAAATCTGAAATTTTTACCTGATACAGATCTTTTGAAAATAACTAGGGTCTCTGTTTCGTATTTTGGCAAAATCTAGCTCTAGCTATTTTTTATAAATTTGTAAAAAATTCTATTTCTGACGCCCTAAAAAATCGCTATTTTGGAATTTTTCGAATGTAATACCCCGATTTGTCAAAACGTAATTTTGACGCCCTAAACACGAATTTTAGACTATTGTAAGAACAATTTAAGCGTAACACAATTTAAACAATCAATTGGTATGAACAAATTGAAAAATACTTACTTGTTTTAACTTGATATATTTCAAGAAAAATCCACCGATCTTCTAGCGGTTATCCACCGATCTTCTAGCGTAAATTTTTTTTGTTTGTATGTAGGTGAGATAGGGAGAATGAGGAGGGTGGAAAAAATGATTCGGGGAGGAGGGATTTTATAGAGAGAAAAGTGAGAGAGGAAGGGAAGAACCGTGAGTGAACAGCAGGGAGGGGGAGGGGGGAATGACACGTGGGGGTGGGGGGTAGGGTGGTAATGACACGTGGGGGAAGAGGGGGTTCACGGGTGGGGGAAGGGGGTTCACGGGTGGGGGAAAAGGACATAGGGTGGGGGCCACGGGGTGGGGGGCAAGGGGGGTGGGGGGCAAGGGGGGTGACGCGTGGGGGGGGGGCAAGGGGGGTGGGGTCACGGAAGGCAATAATGCCAACCGCATGTAGGAGTTGCGGTTGGGCATTATTGCCACCATTTTCTCACGAGTTTTTCATTTTCTCGTGATATTTTCGTGAATTTCTCATATTATTTTCGTCATTTTTCGTCCCTTTTCGTCCTTTTTGCGCCACGTGGCCAACCTTTTCGTCCTTTTTGCGCCACGTGGCCAACCGCTGCTCTTACCTGCGGTTCGGTGGAGAAATTGTTATTTCTCCACCGGTGGGTGTGGATCGGTCCCCTATATATATATATATATATATATATATATATATAAACCCTAAGAGCAGGCTTGGGATTTGTTTGCTACAATGGGCTAAACAATAGATTTGGTTATGGGCTAGGTTGTTCCACACATCCGACTCAGACTCAGCACAAGCTCTTGGATTACTAGATGTTATGTTATGGATTCTTAAACAAAAGCTAATGCCTACTTATGTTATAACAAATTTCGAAATTTTCTTTTGGGATGTCAGGCACTGATGATTTTTTGTGTGACTTTGCTATCATATGGCATTAGATTTTACTATTTTTGTATTAATTGAACTAACATTGATCAAATAAAGGAAGTAAGAGACCAAGGGAAGTTCGCATAAAGGTCTACTAAGATTATTACATGAGAGCATACTTAATAGGAACCCTTAATAAGAATCCTTGCATCCTATTACTTGTTAGTTAAATCATACTTGGCTTTCTGCACCTATCACAGTTATGTTGTAACCTAGCAAATATTTGTCTTACCTTATGGCAATGTGGAAAATTGTGTTTGAACTGTTTGTAACGATGTCATTCTTTTAATTTTTAAAATAAAAAAAGGAGGAGGAAAAGCGAGAACTACTAACCACTGTCATAATTAGAAACGAAGGCCTCTTTGGTAACGTGTTTTCTATTCCTATTCTTTTTTCTCACAAAGATCAGGTTAGGAACATCAATATGATCTGTATGTTAAAGAAAGAACTGAATGCATTCAGATTATTATAACTTTTGAGTGGGTCATGTTATTCATGTTTTCTCTTCATATAGTTTGACTAAATACCGAAAACAAGTGTCAGATACAAAATTACGCACCATAAGTACCACGACCGAATCCAATTTGAAAGACAAAATTTAGATGATTATCATATAGTATAGTACTATATAAAAAATCATGCCAGGGCAGTGGCCATCATCCCTACTGCCAACAGACTTGTTAACAATTTGGTACAGTTTGTTTGGACACTTTCCAGCCGTTTTTTTTTTTAGAGTCGGTCCAAGTGGTACCTTTGATACTTTATTATCCAACAAGGAATCCATCTACAAAGGGCTGTCCAAGCAGCACAATTTGGTTCTATGCAAAATTTTACCTTTTACACTTAACTACGATAGAGTTTTTTTTGGTTCAAGACTACTTATTTTTTGTGCGAGCGTAATGAAAACAGTAAAACTCATTACTTGAAATCTTATATTGTTTTTACTCACTAGTCACTGCTAAATTCCACAAGTTCAACTGTAATGAATCAGAGGAAATGATCTAGATCTCTTATCCAATCCATGGGTTACAACTGGTTGCTATCCCATCTTGGCTATGTACATTCAGACCTCTGCTCTTTCAACTTGGCTACGCACATTTTGACCGCTGCTATCCCAATCTAGCTATGCTATCCAAACCTAGCTACGCACATTTAGACCGTTGCTATCCCATTCTAGCAACGCACTTCTGAACCGCTCTTAGATCCCCCTCTCACGACAAATCAACTTTTTAACGGTCAATTTTCAATGCCCCCTATTTAAATCGGTCTAAATGAAATGCACGCTCAAGTCACGTGGATTTTCTCTCATTCCTTTTTTTTTTTTCTATTTTTCTTATTTGCTAAGAAATAGTCTTGACATTGCCTTGGCCTTCCCCCAAAGGTTGGCCTAGGTCTTCCCCTGATGATCTTCACGACGTTCGTCTCCGCAACACCAGTCGCCGAGAGTCGTCTCTGTGTCACGCATCCCGACACCGTTTCCATGATATCCATCGGCATTTCTCGTGCGCCGTCCCCGCGTCACGTGCCCCTGGCACGACGCCGGACTCAAAGACACTCGTCGCCTTGCCCGTGCATCGTTTTCATGTCACGTGTCCTCAGTACCACACACATCCTCTACGCCCATGCACCGGGTTGCTTATACATTCGCGCCCCCTCGCATCCTGTCATAGTACCACGCCCCCATGTTGGTCTATCCTTTCACCACACATGCGTGCTTAACTTGGCTCGAAACATGCTTTGACCCATTCCCCGGAGTGTGCACTATCCTGCGGGGATATGCGACTCCTCCCGGAAACTATCTTCGTTAGGGAGCTCCAAGTGCTCTAACGTGAAGACTCCCCTCCCACCAGGTAGGTGACTCCTCCGGAACACTACCTCGGCCTGTCAGGTAGGCGACTCTTCCAGGACACTATCTTGGCGTGTGTTTGAGTGTTCCAACACAAGACTCCCTTGCCAAATAGGTTCGGTCTTTAAGACACTATATCCGCCAGAGTGTTCTTGCATGAAGGCTCCCCTTCCGTCAGGTAGGCGACTCCTTCTGGACACTATCTCGGCCTGTGAAGCAGGCGACTCCTCTGAGACACTACCTTGACGCATTTTTCGAGTGCTTCAGCATGAGGACTCACCTGCAGGACAAGATATTATCTCTGCCAGGGTGTTTGCATGACTAGTCTACGTGCTCCAGCACTAGGGGCTCTTCATTGGCACCCCTAGGGACTATGATCCCCAGTCACTCTGAGACGGGAGCAGTCTCTAGAAGGCATTGTCCCTAGTCTGCCTGGTAGTTAGGTGTCGGGCCTTCCCCACCGGTGCCAGGTCCTCGGCATCTCTCGACATCCTGTGAGACTCTGCAAGGATTTCAAACTGGTGGATAGATCAAGGAAGTTCTCTGGCCACACTGCACTGTGTGAACTAGTCTTTCTAGACAGACAGAGCGATACTGTAAAGAGTATACTGGGCGAATATGTAATTTGACTGTCTGTGGAGCATCAACATCTATGAGCCCCTGGAACGGTGAAGTGCCATTCTCGACGAGTGCCACGTGTCACTTGATTACATCATCATCTTAATCCTTATTGAGAATTCATTTAGAGGACGACACTTTTTTTAGAACTCATTTTCACGTCCCCACTCTAGAATTCCAGAGTTATAGAATTCTATAGAGAGAAACATAGAGGACTGCAATTCTAAACCTTGACCCTAGACCTGAGCATTAGGCTGTGACATGTATTCACGGTGCGCCTTTGCCCTTGCATCATTGTCACTCCTCAGACTCTGTTTGGAAAGCCCTTGGTCTCTATCCTTCCTTCATCCTTACTATGTCCCACATCAGTATGCTTGTCATTTGACTCAAACTGCATTTCTTGTGATACCTCCACGTCTACTGCAATCCCTCTTTCTTGGCATCATAACTTTAAGGTGAACTTTAACTTCATTCATCCTTTCCTCAAAGAGAAGGAAAAAATCGTCATTCACAAAACCAACTTTTGCTTGAAACACTTGGAGTTTGAGAATGTTGTGAATATATATCCTGACATTCCAAGCACATCGTACAACTATGAACTATGTCGAGTGTGTACCAACAAATAATGTCTTTTGGAAAACAAACTCAGAATGGCCTTAATGAACACTGCACTACTTGATGGGTTTAATATTGTAGACTAAGCTATACTTTGGTGGTGTCGGTACAACTGTGAACCATGTTTGGAATTGGAGGTCATAATGTTGCTTCAATCTGTGGGTTGTAATAGATTAATGAAACTCACGCCTGTCATGATTATTCTCTAAAACAATGTAGAAACTGCCAACTTTATCACTTTTTTGATGCTACGTAATTCATGTAAAATAAAGAGTTTAAAGTACATAATTCTTTAACACGCTAATTATTGTTTACCTAAATAATATTGAGTGATTCTGGACCAATGATTTAATAATTTACAACCGTCAAATATATTAAGTTATAATTCTTGTCTTTCTTAACACCTCTATTTACGACGTCAGTCTTTCTTGATTCAACGGTTTTTGATGGTCGAGACTAAAGATTCAAAAGAATGCAATATTTTTTTATTTTTTTTGTAAAAACAGATAAAACAGCTCATGTTATCCGTGTTATAAGATGTAATATATATTGCAACAACATACAGAAGAATGACCATATGTTGACTCTTTAAGTTTCTATCAAACAGTTGTACCGACTAATATACATAAAATTATTGGGAAAGTTTTATAATATGTAAAAACTTATTAAGTTCTATATTTTTTATAATTGTTGGTATCAAGCTCTTTTCCGTGATTGATTAAACATAAATAATTTTAGAATAAGCTAATATCAGCACTCATTAGTTTATGTAATGCTCAACACGACCAGCAAATGTATTTAATGAATATGCACTACATGGTAAAGATTTTTTGCGAGTGTAGTATTTAGAATTTATGTTCAATTTCTCTTAAAGAAAACGAGCTTGTACAAGAAAATACAAAAGCACATAAGAAAGAGAAAAAGGAAAAGATAAAAAAAGAAGAAGATTTGGAGCAAAACAATCGTCGATTAGTACATAATACCAAAAAAAGCGGGTCAAAAGAGCCTCCTATATTCCCACAGCTGCTCACTTCACTCTCTTCACTTCCCCAAGTTCCCCCCTCTCTCTCTCTCTCTCTCTCTGTCTGCGGTCTCCCTCACTCAGATCCAGGTTACCCTCCCTCCCTCCCTCTCACACACAGAGAGAGAGAGAGAGAGTGAAAGACTGATCTCAGGTATGCTCTCAGTAACAGCTTTGAGGCTTTTTTATCGGGGTTCTTGTGATAGTCGTTAAATAATTTGTTAATTTTATAGTTTATTGTATTAGATGAATGAAATGCATTAATGATGATGACCAACTTATTTGGATTTTACTTGCGTTCTCAAATATGTCCAAGCTGTGGGGTTTCTTTGTTTATGTTTAAGCTAATGCTTCACTGTTGAGACGCAGGAGCAAAAGAACTATCAATCAGAAATTTGGAAAGTATATGGTTTACTTATGCATTTATTCTTTGCGGAGCTGAGATTAATGCTTTCTTGGACCCAAAAGCTGTTGCTTTCTGTCTGTTCTTTGGCAAATGTAGCTTAATTGATGAAGTGCTGGAACTTTATGTTGGGAGTTGTCGTTTAGTTATGGTTAGTAGTTTGAATTCCTTAATTATATCTTTATTATGTTTTCTTTGGCTAATTGGGTTTGTTCAGTTCAAGAGGATGTTATTGGAAGTAGTATTCAGCAGCACTCCTGAGTCCTGTCAGTTTAAGAACTTCAATTGGGTGCCATAAAGAAGAAGCATATTGCTGGATGCTACTTTGTGCAATTTAAGATCCCTTCGCTAGGTAAGATGGAAGAAATTCAGATTCAATCAGATAACTATCGGTCTTCGTCATCTTCAGCAAGTAGTCCTGCGAGTAGGGTGCCATCAAGTAACTTTTTCTATTTACGAAAACCTGGCTCAATCAGACAGCCCATATCATTTGAGGACTCGCCAGACTGGGATGATACAGATATTGAGGTTAGGGTGGAGGAAGGAGGTGACTCTATTCATGCTGCCACTACTCCAGCCTCCCCGTCTCTCTCGAAGCTTAATAGTGGGTCATTGCCGTCGCCCCCATTACCGGAGGGTGCAGTAGTTGCAAGAAAGATTGTGGGGGCTTCTGTTGTTTGGAAGGACTTGACTGTTACGATAAAGGGAAAGAGGAAGTACTCGGATAGGGTTCTGAAGAGTTCAAATGGATATGCATTACCGGGGACAATGACAGTAATCATGGGTCCTGCAAAGTCGGGAAAATCAACGCTGTTGAGAGCCCTTGCAGGTTCGTACCAGAAATTTTATGGCCATTACTATGTCTTTTGTGTTGCCCTATGTACATTTGGCTGGACATATCCACAAGGTCCTTCTCTGTAATTTATGAAACTGAATGTCTTCCACTTGTACGTTTGGCTAATGATCTAAATTGCTTTTTTAATTTAGGAAGGCTGGATGATTCAGACAAAATATATGGCGAGGTGTTTGTGAATGGGGCAAAATCGCGCTTGCCATATGGATCTTATGTAAGTTCTACAAATACAGCTTGTCACTGCACAAATCGTTATTAGTTTATTGCATTTTTCCCAAACTGTGAATGTGTGTCTTCATATTCCCTCCGGAATGTTGCTGAGCATTCATGTAGCACCAACTTTTTCCCCGGAAAAGTACTTTTGGAATACATGACTTTGATGATAACTCTTTAGCAGAACCATCAAATGAGTTGGTTTTAGTGGAGTTTATCAATAGTAAACCACATTTCATTACTAAACATCCATCAAGCTTTTGTTTAGTATTCTTTGGATCAGACAGTTGAAATAAAGCTTTTGATATAGATGTATATGCGCTGAGCGTGCAAGTTTTGTTGCACATCTATACGTCTGACAGTCTGTATCTATCTATATCTATATTTATACTACCTATTAAGCCAAAACTTGGTTTGGTGTAACACCTTTTTGGTGTTACATAACTACCAACTTACAATGATGACAAGAGGCATTTTAAGAAATTTTTTAAAAAATAACATAAAACAAAAATCTTAATTAGTAAGTAACTAGCTACAAAAATATGTTTAATTTTCACAAGTTAAAATTCATCAGAAAAAAAAAGTTAAAAAAGATTTAAAGGCCAAGTTTGATACGATAATAATATTTTGCTAACTTATTTTTGGACACGTATGGTTAACTTATGTTTCTAGTATTTAAAATTCAGTTTACTAAATATGACAATAAACACATATACGTGATTTTAAAAAAAAACAAAATTTGTACTATTAATTTTATTTTCGTACACGCATCGCGTGTGTTACAGTGACTCGTATGTATATCTATGCTACCTATAAAGGGAATAGCCCTTTTGGTGTAACATCTCTTTTGGTGTTACATGCTTTCTTGAGCAACAAGTGGCACACTAACTGAGTGACATACGGCACTCAATAATATTAAATATGTAAGCTTTGAAAAAAGTGGTAACTACTTTTTGGTAACCAACTTTGCACATGCATTGCATGTGCCACAAAATCTAGTCATTTTTATAACTCTAGTTTTTGAAACCCAAAACCATTTCCCCCCTTAAGTCTACCATGGTTTTCCTTCTCATTTGACTTATATGGCTTTCTATACTACTTACAAAGGGAATAGCCCTTTTGGTGTAACGCCTCTTTTGGTGTTACATGCTTTCTTGAGCAACAAGTGGCACACTAGTGACACATGGCACTCAAGAATATTAAATATGTAAGCTTTGGAAAAAGTGGTAACTACTTTTTGGTAACCAACTTTGCACATGCATTGCATGAGCCCACAAAAGCTAGTCTCTTTTATAGCTCTAGTTTTTGAAACCCAAAACCATCCCCTCCCCCCCCCCAAATTAAAGTCTACCGTGGTTTTTCTTCTCATTTGACTTCTTTGAGCATTTTGGATATTGTATTCATAAATGATTAGGAAGTCCAAGGGTGCCCCTTGCTGCTTCGATTCTTCTCAATGTTCCGCTGTTGAATTGTTACTGCATTAAAAGAAGAATTGCTTCTTTTGATTGTTATGCAGGCACCAAGGTTTTTTGATTGTAACAATACATCAAAATTTACTCTTCTTTGACTTCAAAATGACATAGGAAGAATGGTCGCAATGTAAGAGGGCGGTCATGGAATGCTTTGTGCTCGGTCATGGAATGCTTTTTGCTTGTTGATGATGCCATAGGAACTTCTTTTGAAAAGTGATACATTTCTTAGGAAGATAAAGGATACAAGCAATTTTAGATTAGTAGATCTAGGCCATTTTATTGCAGGCCTTATAGCCCACCTACTATCTATTTGCCTGTCTCAAGGACCGAGATTCCTCTGATCGGGGCTGAAAATTCTGGTAGTTGTGTATGATTGTCTATGGATGCCTGAGCTTGTTGGAATTGCAGCTCTTATTGTATATCGATGCGGAAGAACATCATACATCTCTTCAGCATGAAATATTTTACTCATAAACAACACGCGACGGCTTTTCCCGACCACTAGCTTCTGTTGTGCCCTCTCCTCAGGGTTCTTTCATTCTATGTTATACTATGGTTGCATCAAAATGTGCCTTACTACTTCCATAGTAATGCATGCTTGTTCTCTTAGGAGTTGGTTTCTGACTCTCCCATACGACGATTTGCGTATTGATGGTTACGCTGACAGTGTCAGGGGAAGGGGGCTGCCATCAGATCTGGTCTTTTAGATGTTGGCTTTCTCGCGTAATTTTGGTGTTAAAGCCAGTTTGATGTATCCGAATTTGAGTCATGTGGTCAATGTTTTGGGTTAGAGGAAGGGAGAAGATACTAAGTGGAGAATGTGTGGCTGAATCTTTTTACCTGACTCTTGTAGGGCTCCATCCACACATTATAATTATGCACGAAGCTTGTGTTTAGTTCAAACTCATAATTGGAATGCAAAGACAAACAATTGAGAGTATATTCCTATTTTGATGGTTGCTACATTCTACTGTGAACTTATACCGATTTTCACGTGGGTTTCTTGTTGATTCACAGGGATTTGTTGAGAGGGAAACTACCCTTATTGGATCTCTTACTGTGCGCGAGTTCCTTTACTATTCAGCACTGCTTCAGCTTCCGGGTTTCTTTTGTCAGAAAAAGGGTGTTGTAGAAGATGCCATCCTTGCTATGTCTTTGGGTGATTATGCCAACAAACTCATTGGTGGACATTGTTACATGAATGGTCTTCGTAGTGGTGAGAGAAGACGTATCAGCATTGCCAGGGAACTTGTAATGAGACCACAAGTCTTATTTATAGATGAGCCTCTTTATCATCTTGACAGGTTTGGTTTGATCTTTTTACCCTGATTTAGAAATTGAAGCCCCCCACATATATCTTGTATGTGCCATAGTTATCCTACTGACCTGCTTATTAGATTTTGCAAGAGTGAGAAAGATTGGTAATGCAAGCTGAGTTCTGTTCAAACATCCAACGCGAAACCATTTAGCAATAGGTGGAGAGGCCTATAGTAAAGCGCTAGTAATAATATCCCTTACTCTTGATCTTTATATTCTCAATATGCGCCCTTAGGTGTGGAGAAACTTCTTTTGAGTGGCCAGACACGTGGACGAATTGAACTGGGTGGCGCTGGCCTGTGTTCTTTAAGATCTAAATTGCCTGCTCGATTGGCACATTGATCAGGTTGCTCCGATGCACTGGAATGGCCTTCGTGCTATAGCAGGGGTAGTCGGACCCTGAACAAAAATTGAATCGCTTACGAGGGCCAAAGCTCTGCTTTGGTCTGCTACTGGGAGAGCCGTCTTGTGGACAAAAATATATGAATTTAGTAGCTTGTAGCTGGGGTGGGTGGTTAACGAACCCCAATAGATGGGATTGAATTGCATAACTTGTCAACTTAGATCGATTAAAGAAGCATCATGTTTGAAATCAGATTTGTAAATAAATTAGGAACGACCTAATCCTCCTCTAAGGACACTACTCAGCACACACATTTTGATGTAACACTTCAGATGGAGGTAGTTAAGCAACATGTAAAGATACATCGGATGCGGGATGCGGTCAGATTTTAATAAAAGATCTTCATTCCATTGGCATCGATTTTGACTACCTTCTCGGTAGACACCCCATTTGTGTAGTCTTTTTATTTATTTACTATTGTTGGGCTTTATGGGTAAGTCTAATCCTCCTCAGACCCCGCCTGGGGCTAGCCCTGCTTGATGGGTTGGATCAACCAGCTTTAATGCCATATTAAAGCATCCTGCTTGAAACCAATTCCCATGGGTTGAGAGGCTCAGAAGGGTTATATGCTAAAAGGCTAGGCGTCATATGCCGATTTGGGATTTTATAATCTCAATAAGTTCTAAGTTTTCTGTCTGCAATGCAGAAGCCATCATTTTATACTGCACATTACCCTAAAGAATCTTTTTTTTTCAATATAGTTACCACATTATATGAGGAATTTGACTAATTTCATACTAAACAATTCATGTGTTTATAGACCACTAGACCTGTTTGAATAGATGTATTCATAGTCCAACATAGTACATGCATCTTAAGTGTGCTGCTCATGTAGAATGTAGATCTTATCTGTTATTGACTTACCTGAGTGAGTTGTTGAAATGATGCCTCTCATAGTGTAATAGAGTCCTGAGCCATATTGAAAAAGTTGGGCGTTATGCACGTTTTAACTAATAGTTTAATATCTTCAGCGTATCTGCACTTCTAATGATGGTGACGTTGAAGAAGCTTGCAAGCACAGGCTGCACTCTTATATTTACCATTTACCAGAGCAGCACAGAAGTATTTGGCCTCTTTGACAGAATTTGTCTGCTTTCAAATGGAAACACTCTGTTTTTCGGAGAGACATTGGCGTGTTTGCAGGTAAGAGAACTGCATACATGATGAACATTTTCTTCTTCCTTCTGGTCTGCTTAAAAAATCTGGGGCTGCTTTTTTTCATCATAGATAAGGTTACTCCTCTATTTGTAGATAATAGACATCTGATGCAAACTTTGACAAGGTTAAAATCAGGTCGTTTTTGCTCTAGAAATGTAGTATGCATTATGATCGTTCAATCAATATGCTAAAATCCGAATCTTATTTGTTTTGACATCCACTGCTCAAATTTGCTAGAGATTAACATATTTTTGTTGTGTAGCACTTTTCAAATGCAGGATTTCCTTGCCCAATTATGCAAAGTCCTACTGATCACTTTCTACGCGCAATTAATACGGACTTCGACAGAATCATAGCAATGTGCAAAAATTGGCAGGTATTCTTATAATCTCAGTACTTTGCAATAATGATCATAATGAAGATGCATCTAGTGAGGCAGTTATTTAAGGTCATTCTGTTTCCTGGTCCGATGCAGAAGTTATAATAGTTATTTTGATGACAAGTAATTTGTAGTTTCCCTGCTATAGTTGGCCAAGATGCAATGTTGTTCCCCCATTGTTCTCTTAATCTACATAGGGACAATCCCCTTTTACAGGATGATAATGGAGATTTTTCATCAGTCAATATGGACACTGCTGTTGCGATCCGCACCCTTGAAGCAACTTACAAATCATCCGCAGATGCTGCTACAGTTGAGACTATGATACTAAAACTGACTGAAAAGGTATGGACAATCTCCATTACCTTCTCAAGTACGGTTGGCCTAACTATATGTAACAAGGGGAGTGCCAGTGCCCTGCCTATAAGCCATTGTTATCTTGAGCTGTGTTGAACCATACTGAACATGTGTGCATTATGCTGACATCTTCATTTGTGCTGGTTCAATATGCAAGAGAAAAATAAATACATTTGACGTGTACCTGCAAAAAGGTCATGAAATGATTGACTTGCAAACAAAATTCTGATGCTATTTGGACTCTTATGGAGAGGTTTTCTAGTTACTGCTAATTGAACTTGAAGTTGAGTTCTCTTTCGAGGCTTTTAGACGACTTCTAGGCTGAAAGTTCTAAAAATTCTAGTTGACCTTCCTTTTAAGGGAAATATGAGAAGGTCGTCGGAATCTCCGACTTCCGGGGATGTAAATGGCTATTGTTGTTGTTTTTTTTTTTTTTCTCTTTATTTTTTCATTTCAAATTGGGTGCCAACTAAGAAGCACGGGTACGGGTGCGGGTGCGGATACGACAAGGGTGCGGGTACGCGGATACGGCATTTTTGAAAATTTTAGGATATGAATGCTGCGGGGATACGACAAATATTATATATATTTTTTATATATATAATATATGATATATAAATATTTTTACTATGTACAACTAGCATTTAATTTCTAAATCAAATACAATACCATTCAACGCTAGTTCAATACCATCAAACCTTAAACACAAAAAAAAAAAAAAGTCACAATGGTCCAAGTAAAAAAATACACTGTCACAGTGAAATCAAAAAAAAAAAAAAATTGATTTGAGAAGTGAGACTATAATTACACAAAAACATTCCACATTCCACATTGTTCAAGTCTCAGCAGAAACCAAGAACAAAAAAATATTGAAGACATAGGAAGACAGAGAGGAAGTCGGAGACATTAAACATACCTTCGAAGCAAAGCTGCCAGAGGTGAGTAGGGTGGTCGCCGGAGGTCGAGGGAGGTTTTCGGCGGTCGCGGCTGTTCGGCGGTGTCGTGGGCGGTCGCGGCTGTTCGGCGGTGTCGTGGGCGGTCGCGGCTGTTCGGCGGTGTCGTGGGAGATCGCCAGTATCGAGGGAGGTCGCCGGTGTGTCGAGGGATGTCGCGGCTGCTGCGATCTCTCTTTCTCTCTATCAGACGAGACTCGTGTGCCCTAATTCGGTAAGTATCGTTGATTTTATGTTTTCACCCCCAAAAAAATTAAGTTTTGTGTATCAACCCCCGAAATTATCTTCTGGATATTATGTTTTCAACCCCCGAAGTGTCGGATCCGCACCCGAACCGTATCCTAGCCGCACCCGAATTTCTGTAAATGAAAAAATAAATGGAAATTAACGGGTGCGCACCCGACACGCACCCGAGGCTCACCCGTGTCTGATGCGCACCCGACCCCGATGCTCCTTCCCTTTTGAAGCACCCGTGCTTCATAGGGTGCCAACAAAAGAAAAAACTGAACACCACCCGGTGTCGAAATACTATCCTCTCTGCCTTTTCTATTTGTAATACAAAATTTTAATTGTGTTTTTACATAGATATTCTTTTTTCAACTCGTGTTAACCTGCATCTGTTGCCACAGGAAGGTCCATCTCTCAAAAGCAAGGGAAAGGCAAGCAATGCAACACGGATTGCAGTCTTGACTTGGAGATCATTGTTAATAATGTCAAGGGAATGGAAATACTACTGGCTTCGGCTGATTCTCTATATGCTACTAACTCTATGTATTGGTACTGTATTTTCGGGATTAGGGCACTCATTGTCATCTGTTGTGGTGAGCTTCATAGTCCAAATGCACTTGCGTCTTTAAGAAAGGCCAAATTTTAATTTTTGAAAACATGCATCTTTTCCATGCATTAACGATAGCATTCTTGTCATAGTAACTTAGATTCAAGTTTCACCTTGTTTGAGCACGTTGTGAATTTGAGTCTATAATTAACTTGCATAATAAGAAGCCTTCAATTGCATAGTTGAACCACTTATATACGATTCCAAAATGGCTTATTTTTTCCATGTTATTGGTTTAATTAGTTTTGATCGTCCAGAAGATACGTGTGCCTTATTAGAATTATGCTAGTTTACCAAATTTCATCCAGATGGTGTACTCAAGAGCTCCATGTTATCGATGTGTTGGATGGTATGAAGTTATATAAGTCACACTTCTCTACTTCCTAACTTGCAGTTTATTATTTGACAATTGCTAAAAAGAACTTATAGAGGTCAAGAATTTCGTAGTTGTATAAGCTCAGAATCTCAAAAACTGAGCTTCTTAAACATGGATGATGACAACATAAGTTTACCATGAAAATAAAATAATTCTTTCTGTGGTAAGTACATGATTTAGGAACTTGCTTTTGGCATCTTAGTTTGGCGTGCGTATAAATAAAGCAATTCCATCTTCTGGTGCAACGCAGACGCATCATGACTAGTTACTTCAGCAGAAAGAATTCTGTCTTTTGTAATGGTTTCCTTACTTCTTGCTAAGTTCATTTGTTTCAACTGCTTGTTCTATTCTATTTATGAATTTTTAATCATTTTGTTATTTCATGATCTCGGAAATTTCAGACTAGAGTTGCAGCAACATTTGTCTTTGTATCATTTGGTTCACTTCTAAGCATTGCTGGAGTACCCGCACAAATGAAAGAAATTAAGGTAATTGAAGTTCTTTCTCTTTCCATTTTACTTGAGGTACATGTAAAAATGTTCCACTTGTATCGCTGCCATCCTCTTCCTAATGTAGGCTGCAATTTTCACTTGTCAGGGAGGCTATTTGGTTCCTTATTACTGTATGAGAAAGTCTTGGCAAATATCTAGCATCATCTATGAAGAGAACTATTTAATGCAATTGCAAACTAAAAGCTCAAATTCCTGTAGTAGTATGTGTGCCTTGTTTAGGTAAAGTAGAATTCTGTGGGGAACAGATACAACTTGGGAAATAGGGTATGCGAACTGTTTGTGTGCAATATCAAACCTGCGACCAAATGCAAGCAAATACGACATTTGATTAAAAGTGCAAATTTTCTTTGTCATATTACTAAGGACTTCTCGTAAAATGGAAGTACAAACTGCTTTACAAGTAAGAAATCTGCCCAGCATCAAAATTATTGACTGAAATAAAGAGCACCTCAACAACTTGAGAAACTCAGGTTTTGGCGCCTGGAAATCTTGAAACTGCCTAGTTACAGGTACGGATAACGAACAAACAGAAACAAAAGAAAGTCTGAAACTGGTTGTTGTGACGAGTTGTGTCTCCTAACTTCTTCTGCTTTGTTATTATATCAATTATCATATCCTCCTTAAATCTTAACCTGTTATTTGAATGCAATAATCTTGTCCCCTCAAAGAGTAACTTCCAAGAACTGTCAATCACATAACTGCCAACCCCCCTTAACTGCCATGACTCATTACACATGCTGCTAAAGTTTAGGGCACGATTTAAATAGTGTATCCATCTATTTATGTCTACGAGATGCGTGTGCAAAAATGAAGTTAATAATTTAATATTTTCATAATACAAAACAAAAACTTAAAATAGTAAATAACTACCTACGAGGACATGTTTGGTTTTGCCAATTTAAAATTTATGTTAACAATATTGACAATTAACACTTAAATGTCATGCTTGATTTTTAAAAAATTTTAATTATGAAAATATTGCACGCGCATCGCGTGTTTCACAGTAACTGGTAAATTAATATTAGCAGCTGATCGATGACCATGTGTTCACTCATAACTGTCTGTTAGCTCTCTTGTCCACGTCCACTTATTGGTCGGTCCAAAATTGGATGTCTATGGTGCCACACTTATTTCATTTGGCATTATAAAATACAGTCAGAAATAGGAAGAACTATCTACGGGACACTTTTTGCTTGCAAGGAATGGGCATATAAAACAAATATTGGCAGACCACGTGATTTTTGTGCATAGCCTTTAGAGATTGTGCAGCGGCTGCACAATCTCTAAAGTTGTGGAGTTCTTAATGGAGTTTTTTAGATATGTAACGATAAGAAACAAAACAATGTCTACCGTTTGCATAAGGCGCTCACTTAGCAGTGTTTGGGCAAGGTTGTGGTAGGCTTTTTACTTCCTACTGCTAGAGAATCTAAAACCTATTCGAATCTGCAACATTGTGCTTAGGACCTTAGGCAGATGAGCACTTTGCATTGCCATCATGTAATATAAAGATTTGTTGTCTCTTGCATCTCTTAGACGTTATTTTTGTTATCCTCAAGAGTCACGAAAGATCACAATCCAGCCTGTGACACTGTCGATAAGAATGCTACATGCAGCAATACAATCTTCACATGTGCCATTATTGTTCTATGCTGGCATGTGTATGCGTCTGCATTCAATGCAAAGATCTGGAGAATTTCCGCAATTCCTTTCTGAACATTACATTGACTGATAAGGATATGGAAGGTTTTTAAGACTCCTATTATTGGACAATGCTTTCAAAGCTTTGATTGAGAAATATGTGGAATGAATTTGATTATCAAACTTTGTGAACTAAACCTACCTTTACATGTATGCAATCTACAGAGATCCCCAACACAAAATGATAGTACAAGGTAACACTTTAATGCTTCGGAAAGAACATTTTTTTTTATAACAAATTCTTGAAAAATTCCGTATCTTCTTGCCTCATATTGGATCATGACCTACCCAAGTAGATTTAGATATCTATTTCAACACCAGAATCTCAAGTATATTCATATCTTTGTAACTTTAAGTTCTTAAGAATGAGGAAGTTTCTATGATTTAAATACGATTCTGGTTTCTCAAAAACTGTAGACGGTGCAACATTTCCTAATTAAAAATCTATATACTACTTTTTAACTTAAGGCTGCATGATTTCCTCATCAGAAAAACTGTGTGATGCTTCTCCTCATCTCTTTTGTACCTGTGTGTTGTCTGTATGAACAAGCGAGTATCCTGGTCTATCACCTGATCCATGTAATACTTATTGTCCTATCTAAGACTTCGGAATCTTGGTTTGTAGTTTTCTGAAAGAAGTGGGTGTTCAAACTCTAATAAGCATTATATTTTTCTTTTTAACAGTTGCTCAATTGTTTTACTTAGATGCCCCATGCTATCTACTTAAGTAGTCAAACTGCTTTATATCATGCAGGTATATGCCTGTGAAGAGTCAAACCGGCATTCAGGAGCATTTGTTTTCTTACTTGGGCAACTCCTCTCCAGTATCCCGTTCTTGTTTCTCATATCCATTTCGTCGAGTCTCGTGTTCTATTTCTTTGTAGGGATGCAAGATCAGTTCAGTTTGTTAATGTACTTCGTTCTGAACTTCTTCATGTGCCTCTTAGTAAATGAAGGGCTAGTGCTGGTTGTTGCTTCCATTTGGCAAAATATATTCTGGAGCATCCTGACATTGGTCTCCATTCATGTAAGTTCTGTCCTTTGTCAACTTAAGAGTAACTGATCCGATTGGGTGCAGCTCAACTAAGCATTGGTGTTTTTACCTGCCAGTATCCCTAAGGAAAACGAGGAACAAAAGATTAAAAAAAAAGCATGTGCGTGCACATACACACTCGATATCTCGATCTCTGTTTACTTGGTGCATCTGTCGTGTTTTTGGCCTTGTTGTTTTCCTTTTTTGGTGGGGGTGGGGACTTTTAAATCTTGTTTTCTCTTATTTTTAGGATCATATGCAATTCATTGGTTAAGATGAATGGGCCCTCCTTGATCCTTGATCTCATTTGATGCATGAAATATGTCCCACTATATTTTGCCTGCCTTAGTGATTTTAGCTTTACTCTCACAATCACTCTATGGCATTTCAGGTGGTTATGATGCTTTCTGCTGGCTATTTTAGGATTCGAAGTGCCTTGCCTGGACCAGTGTGGATGTATCCAGTATCCTACATTGCTTTCCATACTTACTCTATCCAGGCAAGTTGTTGGGGGCAGTTGTCTCTATGATGGTTAATTATTATACTACTACACCTCGGTACCAAATTCAAAACTGCCTAGCCAAAGTGTGGTTAAAGCTTTTTTGGTTTCATCATATTACTTGTTTTTAAAAGAGACTGACTATTGATGCTGAGTTGATCTTAATATAAGCCACCTTGCTTGTGCTACAGGGACTTCTGGAGAATGAGTATATTGGAACTTCTTTTGCCGTTGGGCAGGTAAGGACCATATCCGGGTACCAGGCTCTTCAAAACGTTTACGACATTTCTGTTGATACCAGTTCCAAGTGGGAAAATTTATTGGTG
Organism: Escallonia herrerae; assembly: GCA_033070095.1. Lineage (NCBI taxonomy): Eukaryota > Viridiplantae > Streptophyta > Magnoliopsida > Escalloniales > Escalloniaceae > Escallonia > Escallonia herrerae. The sequence goes on from JAVXUP010000688.1 coordinate 96,149, forward strand.
TTGTTTCTTATGGCTGTTGGGTACCGCTTTCTTGTGCTTGTATTGCTACAACTTCGTGTTAGGAAGAATATTCCTGTACTTAGATTCTTACAGTGTAATCAAGATATCAGCAACACCAGATGAATGGGATGCTACTCTGCTCTCTGTGGCCGTAGAAGATTGTTTTCTCCTGTTCAAAGCTTTTTTGTTCTGTTGTTCCTGCCCGTTTCAAATCAGCTTTGAACATACCGAATCAATCTCAAACACGTTCTTAATAATTGTACAAGGGAATATGAAATCCTAGTAGTTAATTTGTTTTGGAGATATGCATATGCCCCCCCCCCCCCCCCAAAAGGTATTGGCGCTTGGGCCACAGCCCATGGCTTGAGCTCCCATGTAACTTGGCTCAATAATCTATATCTATTTATACATATATAAAAGCACGTATAGGTTTAAATGGTTAATCTTTTCTTTCCTTAAAGTATTATTTTTTTATTGATATTTTCATAAAAGATTAAGGGTGAATAAGGATGTTTTGACTTGTAACATTTCTTTTCATTAAATACCCTTTCTAAATTAGAGTTTTATTTATAAATGAGTGTGTTTTATTTAAAAATGAGTGTGTTTTGGACTTCTCATAGGATACCAAGTATCTATCCTTAAAATACTTTTATTAGAATATATGTTTTTGTTAGAGTTAAGGATTGTTTTGACTTTTGATTAAAAATTCTTCTTTTTACTAAATACCTATTTTTAATAAGCGTTTTAAAAAAATAAGGATTTTTTTTACTTTTCATATAACATCATATCTCTTTTGTTAGATTATCTCTTTCATATATGCTTTTAAAAATGGATGTTTTGACTTAAACTACAATAGAGTTATTATATCTTTTCTGTCATATTCGATTAAAGAGAACTTGTAGAGAACATTATTTTTAAAGCCTTTTTTTAAAAAAATATAATTTACGTAAGTTTAAATTCAAATCTTGTCTAAAATTCAATCCTTTTTAATTTTGTATTTCATCTGTCTATGTTGATGTGTATGTTACATATTTGAATTATTCTGCATGTATATAGATTTCAATACAAATATATTAATACAATGAAACTTTTGTAAACCTGAAGTTTGATTCTAGATATTTAATAGGGACATATTGATATAAGCAGGAAGGTATCATAAAATTAGAGTTTTTTAAGATTTTCTAAATGCATATGTAATCTTGACTGGGGTTAAATAGCTAATTCTTTTATTTTTTTCCCTTGAGATGCCATTTTTAAACTGAAATCTTCACTTAAAACTTTTTTTCCCATCAAATACTCATTTTAAATTAGAGTGTTGTTAAAAAATAAGAGTGTATTTGGCTTCACTTAAAACTTTCATTAAAATATTCTTATATAAATATATGCTTTAATTAGAGTTAAGGATTCTTTAGTCTTTTAGAAAGGAAAAAAAAAAACTTACGAAAACCTATAAAATCACCATTGAATTCCTACGTGTTTTTTGATTACTGAAAAAATTTCTATCAAAACATACTGCTTCCATTCACGATAAAGTTAAACTACCTCAAGTAACGACATCTTCTCCATCAATTTTGATTAATGCAAACAACTTGTTGAGACTAATGTTTTTTATAACCTTCAAAAATATAAACATAATCTACGTAAACTAGATTGAATATTTTATCAGAAACATATTTCTTTTTAAATTTTGTCTTCTAGATTTGTATGTTGATGTGTATGTCACAAATTTTAATTATTGTGCATGTATATATAATTCAATGTAAATATTTTCGTACATTGAAACTATCATAAAACTGAAGTTTAATTCTAGATTTCAATTACAGACACATTGGTATAAGAAAACTATAGTAAAACTGGAGTTTCTTTAGAAAATTTTAAATGCATAAGAATTAATTTTATCATACAATTTTATTCCTAATTATAAATTGAGTTCATGGCAAGTACATAATCATATATTTGTATTAGAGCTATTGGAATACCCTTATTTCATGACAACACATCCTTCATATGGTTATTGTCTTTCACTCTTTATATGATGGATTGTATCCCGAGGTATCATATATTGACATGATAACATATTTTATATGACTATTGTCTTCACATATTTCACTCTTATAAAGTGATAGGATTAGATGAACTTCAATTAATAAAAACTCTAATTTATTTTGGCTCAAATAATTAATAACTTTTTTTAACTTGAAAACTCTAAAGTTTTTATATGCAAGGGGTTAAATAACTACAATTTTTTTTTCTTCAAAAAATATCTTTTTTAAGTTAAAAAGTTCTTTAAATATTTTGACTTTTTAGATAGTGAGGCTAAATTATTACTTTTTTGGCTAACTTTAAATATTTTGACAGCTAAAGAGGTTCATTAATGTATCTTTTAGTAAAAAAAGACTATTAATATAATCAAAACAGATAAGGATCTCGCCCCAGCGTACAAAATAATCTCACGCGATTAAAATGGCTACAGATTCTTCATTAAAAATACCTTTAAAAAATAAAAAGTTTACTAAACTTAAGTGTATTTTTACTTTTAAGAAGGTGAGCCTAAACTACAATATTTTTTTGTTAACCATAAATAATTTGTTGCTAAAGAGGTTAAAAATTCACTAATACATCTGTAAGTGACAAAAATGTGGGAGTGGATCTAGCCCAATCGTATAAATATGATACTAAGTCTTTGTTCATCTTTAAATAAAACCTTATCAAAATATAACCTTAAAACTTATCAATATCAAAATTAAAAAAAAAATGAGCACCTTAACTATCCCTACTTCTTAGAGAACTATTCCTAAGTCCACGTATTATGTTTTTTTTTCCTATAAATTAAGGTGCATCAGCTATTGCCTCTATTAACTTTTGCATATAATAACAAATTTAAATTTATTGACATATGATAAAGCCAGAATATCTACAAGTTCGACAAGACCTTCTTTTTTTTAATTTTTATGATAAATTTATGTGTTCATTTGTATTTGGTAAAATAATGGATTCTTATAATTTTGAGACTCATGTTCTCGAAGTAATTAGGGTGAAATACAGTCAATGCTATTAAAATTTAAAAAGTAAAGCTAGATTGATCCTTTAAAAAAATATAGTTTTTTGCTTATATCGATACGTACTTTTTAAATGTTGATACTCCTTTTATTTTGTATCTATAAGGTATATAAAATATAAAATTTTACAAATACTAATTTTTCAAATTAGGATTTTAACCCAAATTCTCCTCTCATCCCATCACCGCACCTTCCTCGGCAAGCACTCAGCGTGAAGGTTAGCAACTGGCTCAGCCTTACTAGCCACATCATCCCAGCACCGGCGAACGCCGATGGTGGATGGTTAATCTGGTGGTAATTAATGGCGACAGTTGCCGGGGTGTTACATAATAGTTTGTGCAAACAAGAAATTTTATACATCTACGTCCAAATTTTAAACCCCATATTTAATTTTTCATTTATGTTCATTTGGTTTGTTGAATTATAATAGTTTGTTGCAAGTGAGTAGAATGAAAAAGTCGTGACAATTGATTAGGGTAAGAAGGCTAAAGAAAAGTGAAATACCTAAAGAACACAATTACTCTAACTAAACTATAATAACTAAATCTATTCTCTCTCCGTATCAAATTATTTGATCATATTTGACGCACGTTAATTTAAGATATAAGTCTTATTTTATGAGTTTCTTATTTTCTTCCAAGAGAGAGAGGGACATGACGAAATTGATTCAGTAGAGAGCAATAGGTTGGTGAATGACTAAATGTGAAGAGAAAATTAGAATAAAAAAATATCTACTAAGGATAAACATGTAAAAACAGCTACAAAATCTTTTTTAATTTGAAAACTGATCAATTTTTTTAGAACAGTAAAAAAAAACAATTTTTTTTCTTAAGACTGAGTGAGTTGTAGAATATATCATCACCAAAAGCAAATAAATTGCAGGGGATATTTTGACTTCTAATAATCATCGCTGCAAAAAATGGCCATAACTGGGTAGAAATAAACGTGATAGGTAATGAATGATACTGAAAATCATAAGTGGTTATATTTTGAACTTTAGTAGTGATACTTGCAGGAAAAAGTGTTAAAACTCTAAAATGAATGATAGAAAAACTTTAGAAAGATTATTGAAAGTTAGGACTACTAAATTTGTTTCTTAAGCAGTTCAGGTTCTAATACGTGTCCTGATAGATCTCTTGAACTTGATTGATTCTTGATTTTAAAGATACAATATTTAAGCTCTTAACCCATTTTATTATACAAACGTTATACATTTATTAATAGGGTAAATTATACTAAATACCCCTGAAGTTTTACGTAACTACCGCTATCTTTAAAAATTACACTCTGACCCCCCGAGGTTTGTACCTGCATTACACACAACTTCACACATTTAACGGTAGACCCCACTCCGTGAAAAGATTCCCTGATACATTACTTTATGCAATTTTCATACCCAAAATACCCCCCTTTTGTCCTTTGCTCACTTGTGTGGTTTTTTAAAATTTCAGTCAACTCCACAAACTCTAAGTGAATTAAGAGATTTAATTTAGTCAATTTAGGGTTCAATTAGCTCATTTCAGGGTTCAATTAGTTCAATTTAGGGTTCGGTTAGATTATGACATTCAATTTAGGGTTCAATTAGTTTAATTTAGTGTCCCTGAAGTTAGGGTGAAATTACAGTAAAGGATAATAAGTTGGTAAATGTAACACTCGTGTCCATCCGTTAGGGTTCCGTCCAAAAAATGTACGTTTTATATGATGTCGTCATTACGTATTTCTAAAATGATAATACTGCCCTTATACTGTATATTTTTAAATGAACATTTCAAACCCTAATTTTATTTTGAAAACCCCTAATTTAAAAATTAGGGTTTTGACCTTCTTTCTCCACCTTTCAATCCCTCTTCCAGAACCCCAGCTCCTAATTTTTCCGCCAAAGAAATGCCATCCACCTTCGGTGTTTCCACCCGTTCCCTAACTGGAGCAAGAAAAAACCTGGTGGGTCCTCCTTCGGCCACACCGAGGGCAAAGCGAGTTGCTGCGAGAAGTCAAGCCAAACGTCCCCCAGAAAAGAAGGAAACTCGTCGAGAGACTCTTCTACAGGCTCAAAAATCCTCACAAGACTTACCCAGACAATATTCTCTGAAGAGAGTTGCAGACAAGCGGTCTTGGGTGCAACAGGTTAGTCAGGTTCATAGAAAAAGACAACCGGCAGTGTGTGAGGGAGTGAAAGATGGACGGCGATGTGGGACGAGGAAGGAGGCGACGAGATTTCATATCTGTGAAAATGCGAGCGCCGCCGGCTGGGCAGATCGATTTCTCTGATATGTCTCTGTCAGGCAGGCAGCGGTGGCGTCGATGCTGCAGTTGACGACGCTGACGGGATTCGCGTCGCTGTTGCTGGGGATTTCACTGGCGCTGATGCTGTGCGGATCGTTGACATTCTTTATCGGGTTCATGTGGGAGGGGCAATCGGCGGGGTGGTGGTTGGGCTGGCGGTGGCAGGGTGGGGGAAGAAAGAGAGAGAGAGAGTAAAGTTTTCTTCCAAAATTCCAAGAAAACAGTCTGAGGGGCATTCATTACTTTTTGCATTGCACCATTAACACCGTAAGAGAAAAAGTAACTTTTTAAGCTGAGTGTAATTTTTAAAGATAGTGGTAGTGGAGTGTAATTACGTAAAACTACAGGGGTGTTTAGTGTAATTTACCCTTATTAATAATAACTTCTTCATGTTAGGCACTTTATTTTCGACAATCCTTTTTGGGTTGGTTATTGAACTTTCATAATATAACTTAATTATAATTCAAACTTCTTCTTAATTTCATTTGCTAAACATATATATGCCATCAAAACATAATACATGACATCAAAGAACTCCAATATAAACACTTGATATTAATTATCTCTAAAAAACTACTTCACTTTTATCGCTGTATAATCAAACTTGTAGTGTTTTGTTAGAGTTAGATATTTGTGGGAGATGTTTGAGACTAATTGCAATGTCAGTGTACCTTGGATAACAAGATATAATATAGAACAATAAGAATTTTGTTTAGCTGTAACTTGATGTGACAAAAGAAATAAGTACGATAAATAGTAAAAAAATATTAGTGATAATTAGCGTGAAATATTCGGGTTTGAAAGTAAGACCTCTGTTTTGGGTAATCAACTTTTCACATTTTGAGTATTTGATTAGTAGTTAACAACTGATTTGTTATTACCGTTTGATTATAATAGTCGTATTGATTAATTTTAATTATTTTTAATCAAGTTTTAGAATATTTTTATTTCAAATCACTATATATCGTGCAAAGCACGTAATCCTTACTAGTATCTTAACTATAAGTCCAGAAGATGTAATTTTCTAAGCCAGAAGCCAGATTTGAACTAGATCATGTCTTCTGTTGGTGAGCTTGCTTGCACTTACGCCTGTTTAACCCTCCATAACAATGGCATCCCTGTTAAAGTATGACGACTCACGTCCTCGATTGCTGTCATATGTCAGGTTTGTACTTGTTGCAAATTTTAGTGTAGTGTTGTGACCTTTGCACATTACTTAAATAGCTTATAACCACGAATAATTTGCAAAGAACAATGATCAATCAAACAAATTATGAGGGGAGGAATACAGATGTCATATTGTAAAAAGCTCTCTATTTTAATTACGCCGTTTTGTTATTTTTTAAAAACTAATTCTTTTGTTATTATTAAATACAAACACGGCTTAATGTCAAAACATATAACATGTCCATCAATGTGCACCTCCCACAACCACCACAACTGGCCGATCGAGACTGCATTATAATTTATAACCCCCATTGTCAACATTAACGATAACCCCCTCTAATCAAATTCCGAACCTTACCTATAACCACTCCATACTCCTGCTATTATCCACCGTAACCCATTTATCACAGTACACAACCACCATCAATCCGAGCGATTACCCCAAACCACCATGAAATCCGAATTAAACACAGAACAACAGTCTAGAGAAGTTATTTTATCTGGAAAATTTCTTCGCCTAGAACTTGCTCGTGGCTGTCGAATGGGGTATTTGATGGTTGTGTTGCGCATTTGCGGGGGTAGTGGTCGGGGATTTCAGGGGTGGGCAGTGGTAGTGGGGGCTGATGATCGGGAAGATGGGCAGCAGTTGACGGTGGTGATAGGGAAGCTGAGTTAGGCGGCAGCAGTAATGACCGCAATGGTGGTCAGCGGGATGATGGCAACCGTAGTCCTCCATGCCGTCGGTGGAGGTGCGGTGGGCAACGACTGTGCTCCCTGTCATACCCCAATAGATAGTTTTACGTCAAAGCATACATATGGACTCTAATGGACGGGCATGTCTTTGTTTCGTCAAATGCAAATAGGCCAATAAGAACTGCCATGTTGAAAGCGGCCAATGTGACAGTCGAGTCCTACTGGACAGCGCTTTTTGCCCAGCTCGTGCAGAGAGGGGACATCAATGACCTTATCTCGAATGCTAGTTTTGACCCGCAATGCGGCGCATGCTGGGGCATCTGCTGGTGGTGCCGCCTCTACTGCTGCAGCCATCGAGGAGCCTGCGGCCGACGAAAGAGAAGGTAAAATTAAATCACGAAATCTCATGTTTGGTTCACTGCCTTGTTCTTATGTACATGACTTTGCATGTTTTAAAATTTTGCAGGAAGAAATGGAGGAGGAGAGATGCTCAGCCTATTTTGATGATTAGGTCATCAGCTTATTTGAAGATATGTAAATTTCATGTAGAGGTGTCAAAACGGGCCTAAGCCCATCAGGCCTCTAGCAAAACGGGCCGGGCTTGGGCCGGCCTAGCCTAAGCCCATCAGGCCTCCAGCAAAACGGGCCGGGGCCGGGCCAAGGGGGCTGCCAAACAAGCCGGGTCGGGCCAGATTCTGGGGATATCTAGGCCCAGTCCAAGCCCAAGCCCTAGGCCCAATATTTAGGGCCGGGCTTGGGCCGGGCCCGGGCCCAATTTTTATTTTTTTTTTACATTTTCTTGTTATTCAAGGTAAGGGTTTTAATTATGGTAATTTGTTGTTATTGTTTAAGCAAATTGTACTCTAGGCATGTCTAATATTCACAATTTAACGAACCTAATCTTTATCCTTTTATTTCATTATAAATCATATACATTGAAGATAAATGTGTTTATAGGCCTTCCTCCTTTTATCCGGACTTGGGACCGACTGCTTGTAAACAAACAGACGAAGTTACCTATTCATTCCATCATGCGGAAAAGGGAAGAGCTCTAAAGCGATGATTCTCTTGTGCATAATCCAATCGGCATCAATCCAATGGGCCGTCACACAAGTATAACTAACAAAAGTAAACGGAGATTGCCAAATATCAGAAGTAAGACTAACTTTACTGTCAAATTTATCAAAATAATCGATCAGGCGTGCTTTAACAGCATTATACCGTCGGAGTGTATCGGATCTAGTTGTGTTTCTATGAACCTTTTTGTACAAAGGTTGAACGTATTATTCATATATCTAGAGTGCTTAGCATTATCGGCAAAAGAAAAGGCTTGTTCATCGTGAATAACAAATTCAGCGAGACCGTCTCTTTGCTCTCGCTGATTATAAACAAATAACTTATCGTCAAAAGATAATTGCGTTTGGGTAGGTTCGATGTGGCCTTGTCGAGGTGCACACTGAGGGTAATGCCTGTTAAGATGTCCATTACCACTACCAATTTAGCACAGTACTTACATCGAGCTTTGCGGGTGCCGTCCACCATAACTTCATCAAAGTGATTCCAACATTCGGCTTTCTTTTTTTTTCCCCTTTTGAACTTCTGGCTCATTACCGGAGGCATTCCTCAACCCTTCTTCATCATGACTAGGCATAGGGTTAAGATTATACCACGGAGTAGTAGCTTCGCCAATCGAGCTGCGTCCTTGACTATATGCGGGGGGTCTTGATCAGGCGTGTATTCAAAATCTGGAATGTTTTGATTGAACTCCCAATTGGCTTGGGTATCTTTCACGACCCGAACCCACGGGCAGGCCCGCGAGCTAGGCACGTGACCGGCCGCAGACCTAATGAACTCCAACCAAGGGCTCTGCCAGGCCTTACTATAATCTATATGCAAAAATTCTATAACCAAGTAATTTAAATCTTTATCCTTAATAATATTTCTAAAGTCACGCTTACAATTTCTCAATAAATCTCCAATGACATTCTTTATTTAATAACTAATATAGATTATCCGGTGAAGATCTAAGCTTCAAAAATCTCAAATTACAAATCCAGTACTAGCATACCACCTAAGGATTTTTTAAATAATCTAAGAGGACTACAACTCCTCTAGCAGTTGTCTACCATAATCCTCGTGGCCTTCATCAGTTCGGTTCCATCTAGATCATTGCCTGAAAAATATTTAAAAGAATGAGCTTGGGGCCCAGTAAGTACACATACCATATCCCTAAAATAGGTTTTGGGATTCATAAAAACATGCCAAGGTTTTCTTCAAATTTAAAACTGATAAATATTTTCACAAGAGATATTATACATATATCTACTTTATGAAAGCAATTCATCCAAGATTCATAATAACGAAGTATGACATCAAGAAGGCTCATTAACAACTATCACAGTTCATCATAACATGGGTATGCTGTGGTCAGCGTACGTTCCCCATGACTAGGGCCCACAATCCCTACTCCACCCGGGATAAATATTATTCGGTCAGGGTATGCGCCCCCCCACTAGGGCCCACAATCCCTCCTTCGTCCGGGATACATATTGGTGTGGACGCAAGGGCGCACCACGAGCAACAGTACTGTGCGTCAACGTATCGTCCCGTTGACCAGGACCCAACAATCCAACTTTCCCCCGTAAATATGGGGCGCAACAACCAAGCCAGAATACCGTCTCACTCAACATATATGAGCCAACTTTAAAACACTCCTCATAGAAAACATTTCATGGGATTTTTGTTGTATTTTATCATCAAACAATTTACACAAAAGCAGTAGCGTGCAAAAGGCTTTAAACTTGTAATTGAACAATTCATTTGCACATATACGTAGACAAAAAATAGGGTATACGGAGGCATATGGCAGGAGTACTTACCTTGCTCAGTAATTGGTTCTTGAGCTCGATCAACAGTCGCTCCTATCTCTTGACTACTGAAACCTAAATAACAAACCACAAGGATGTCATTAATTACCGCTTGAGCATGCCTAGGTATTACGTTTCTCTTGAGTGAGTGAAGTTTACCAAACCGCCCCTCGACTTTTGTAGAATTACCTATTCGCCCCCGATGTCCAACGTACCATTATCCACCTAGATATAACTTAAAAGAGTCTTTTTAAACCACTAATGGGTTTTTCGGACAAGAACGGTCGTCCTGGGAATTTTTCGCTCGAAATCCTAAGTTGCTCCTAAATTTGAGCGCTAATGACCTTGTTTTCAAAAATACATCAAACGGCGCTAGAATGCCACGAAATTTTAGACACCGAAGTATGTTAGTACTTTTACGTCACTGTAAAATTCTAGGCTAAAACTAATTTTGTTTATTATGTTAAATAATTCAAAATCCTGTTTTAGAAATAAAATCGTTCGAGACATTTTCCATGCCGAAAAAAATCTGAGAAAATTTCACGTCGAAGGTTTCCCAAAATTAAGGGGAGTTTTTAATTTTATATTTTGCCTAAATCTGATAAAAAATGGCCTTAAAAAATAGTTTAGTAAACTGTTGTAATAGTGGTGCGTTACGGGATAGCCGATCGAGCGTTACGCTGCTAACGGTGCTAAAAATAGCAAATGACTTTAAAATTTTCAAAACTTTAGAAACTACCTTATCTTAGCTATATAAGATTATTGTAGGAGTTACAGAATTTAATAATCTAATTTACTATTCTAAAATTCACCGAAATCTCTTTTACGAATAAAATTAGTTAGCACGCTTCCCGAGCTCGAAAAAATCTAAACTTTTTACTGTGTGTAGATTTTGCAAAAATAATATAAGTTACTCTATTGAGTTTTGTCCAAATAAGTTCTTAGATATATAAAAAATTTAAGAAAGGAATTGTTTTAAATATATTTCCTTTTCGACACTTTTAAGCTCAAATCTTGAACTTCCAACTTTTCCTTCTCTCCCTCTCTGCGCAGACCATTCTCCCCACACCAATACACACCCACGCAGCCACCTTCAGCCCCCACTCACATATACAATGGTAACTCACTAACTAACACACATACACACACACACACACACACAACTCACCTACTCATACACTAAACATATTTTCATATACTTGACCTATATAGCAGCCTGTAACACTCTCTTCCTCTACTTTACTTCCACAAAACCCATGCAAACGGATCACACATATATATCTATACACTAATAGACCCATTGATCTATATACTTACCTTGCCTTCATCCTTCTTGCCCATCTAGACAACACACGGTTTCCCTTTCTCTTTCTTTTCTCTTCATCATCCTTACCCATTTATATAACTCATAAACCTTACCACTACCCCCAAAACTCACACAAACCCAATATCCAATTTCCTCAACCTCTATCACAGCTACTGTCCCACGGCAGTAGCATGTCTCCTCCTGCCAAAACCCAATCTCACAACCCACTTCTCCCATTACATGGCTCTACACCATGGCAGCTTCACTTACCTGTTTAACACACACACACACACACACACACACACACACACACACACACACACACATATATATGGCTGCCCAAGGCATCCTCACATCAGCTTCTCTTTCGAACTCGTACCCATTAAAATGCACCCATAAACATCCATATTACAACACCACTGCTGTTTTACCAGCAGCACTACACGCTCACGCACACATCGCACGCAGCACACATAACTCATATGTATATACTAATTCTGCTTCAACACACAATGCACATCTCTTGCCTTCACTCTCCAGCAGGCCTTTCCATTGCTACTGCCTCGCGGCAGTAGCCTCATTCTCTTGCTCAATTTATTCATGGGCACACCCACCCACTCACATATGCTGCCCACACACTACACACTAAACTCTAAAACCCACAACATATACTCACAAACACCACCCATATCCACATGGCTGTGAATTGCCATTACCCTTCGTCCTATGAGCATATCTGCGCAAATACACGCTAATGCACGCACCCATTAAACACGCACACACGCACACGTACACACACACACACACAACGACTGTAGCTGCTATTAGCCTCCCCCTCGATCATGCAGTCTCATATTTTCAAGCATTTGGGACAGTTATCCATCACGGCAGCCAACATGCTTTGTTGGTTGCGTGTCCAGTCACGCGGCACACACCCGCAAGATTTCCCTTCACGCACACTCTTATTTCAAGCGGCAAATTGCACAACTCACGCACCAAGACATGCTTACATGATCTAGATGCATTAAAATTATCATAATAAGGTGAAGAAGCTTACCCAAATCTGTCGAAATACTTCGGCAATTCTCTGGCCTCTTCTCTGTCTGTCACTCGCTCTCTGCTGTATATTTAACAGATGAAGAGAAGTCTTGGCGGTTGACCTAATTTTAGGATATATGTGTATATATATAGCACTAGGTTGATATGTTACCAAAATTTCCCTAGCTTTCACTAGCTATTTTAAGTTTTACCACCTACTTTCTGTCACGCCCCGAAAACGGAAGCCGTGACTGTAATCAAAGTTCCTGAAAATACTGCTATAACTCTAGTGACAGCGATATAGACAGAGCAACTAAATCCTTTGAAATAAAATATCTCCATAAAACAAAGAATCTAATGCATTCCGTTCTCTTAAAAAAAATCCATTACAAAACAAATTTACTAAACGCAGCGGCTAAACCAATCATATGAAATCAATTCTATCAAATTACCCGCTTTCGGGTAAAGTTCTCAAAACAAACTGCAATCTAATTATCTCAAAAGAAATCTCAAAGCTCCAACGCCGTCACACGGATCCTTAGTCACTTTCATGACCTGTGGCAAGGGGCAAGGTAGAGTGAAAGGGGTGAGCTCAAACAGCTCAGTAAGGTACAAAAACGACAAGATATCAAAGCAACAACTAACAGAGTCAAACGGCAATACTTGATGGAATGGGCAAACCAAATTCTTATATCAAATGCCAAAACAAACGTAATTAAGCATTAACCCTAAACATATAAATAAGATGTTGGGAATGCTACAAAAAAATACGATGACTATGTTGGTCATAAGACCCAAACGTCGAACCAAACGTACAAACATCAAACGTGTGCTACCGGTAGCATGCTAAGCATCTATTAATCGCCAGCATATAATCAAACGCGTGTCCAAAGGACCCTCTCAAATTTGAGAGTTGTTCAAACATAGTCGTCACGGAAAACTGAAAAGAATTGAGTCAATAGACTATATTTAGGCCACGACCGTAATTTATAGGACTCTCAAAAGATTCATTACAAAATGGTCAAAAGCGTACATATTTGCAGGTTTCAAGTCTAGCGACGTACTTGGATTACATAGAACACTGTCATAGCATGGTGGCACTGTTGATATGAGTGTTAAATAGGCAGAAAGTCATGGGTTCCACAACATAAGATACGTACAATAATCACAATTAATCAATGGGAAGGAGACTAGTAACTTGCACAAGCACACTTCATCAATGGAAGCAGGCTGCCAACAATTAACCGGGTACAACCAAACGATTTTATGAAATACAAGATTGGTCAGAAAGTTGCCATGACTATGGGCAGAACAGTACTATAATTGAAATGGAAGTCTAGTAGCCAACAAAGAAAGGAAACGTGAATACTACGTAAACAAGGTGCCTTAGCACCCAATCTGAATGCTCACAAAATGAGGAAAATATGGAAAGGCCATGTACTGGTTATGGTGGCTTAGAATGCAGTAGCAACTTCAAATGGCAAAATACGAGGTTCAATGGTAAGACCTTGGGTAAGGCAATAGATATTTCCTGTTGGTAGTCAAACTAGTGATGAGGAAGAGAAGAGTGGACCACAGGTTCAAGCCATGTTTCATTGATTAAAGACAAGGACAACAAGCCTTAACAAAGTAACTGAGCTATGAATCTGAAAGGTAGACTCAGAAAACACCACCAGCCAGCAAGAGGCGTGAGAAGTCAAATGGATAGAAAATAGCACAGCGCCACAGTGCTCCGGCAACAAAAAAAAAAAAAAAACTGCCGAAGCAGTACACTTCCGGCAACTTACTGTATTGCAAACGATGATGAACAATTGAATTATCCACCACAAATCTTAAATCCCAACAAGAAGAAATCCCTTACCATAGCTAAAATCAGAAAGGAAGGCCCTCATAAGGCAATTAAATCAGGCCGGACAAAATACATATACGATTAAGTCACAAACAAAAAGTAAGATGTGAAATTCCATAGGTGAGATTTCATATCAAATAGAATTGGATTCTATGATAAATTCAGATTTACGGAAAAGAAAGCACCATAGCAAAAACGTATAAACCCTTACCACAGGAAGAAAATCGAAAATCCCTTACACTAACAAAAATTGCAAACCTTTACAAAAGATTTGATCAACCCAAATGATTTTTTTTTTTCAGATTTGAAGAAGGTATAACCCTTGCCACAGCAAAAAATATGAATTCCCTTACCTTAGACGCAATTCGACGGAAGCTCAATCCTCCCAAGCCACGCTACTTGATTAAGCCGAAAATCCTCCAAAGGAACAAACAATTTAAGGCTGAAAAATGGAGAAGAGAGTGGGAGAGGCGGCGAGCAGGGGAAACAAGAGGAGGCTGGAAGAGAAAGAAGGACTATTTATATTAAAGCCCTAATTGGCAATTTACACAAAACCCCCCTGAACTTTATCCACTTATTCAAAAGGCACCAAAACTTTCATAATATTGCAAAAAAAAAAAGAGACCACAAACTTGCTTATTTAGTTATTTAATTATTTTAAAGTAATAATATAGCATAAAAAAAAATATTGGGGTATTACATTCTCCCCACCTTAAAAGAATTCCGTCCCCGGAATATAACGTACCTTAAAAGTCAAAAAGCTGAGGGTGCTTTTCGCGAATAGCATCCTCGAGTTCCCAAGTGGCTTCTTCCTTTGAATGGTTTCGCCAACGTACCTTAACTAATTTAATAGTTTTCGTGCGTAAAATTTGCTCCTTGCGGTCTAAAATCTCCACTGGGTATTCCTCGTATGAAAGATCCTCCCGAATCTCTACAGGTTCATAATGGATGACATGAGAAGGATCTGGTACGTATTTCCTCAATGTTGAGACATGAAACACATCATGCACTCGTGACAAACTCGGAGGTAAGGCAACCTGATAAGCGACTGGTCCAATCCTTCGCAAGATCTCGAACGGCCCAATAAATCTAGGGTTAAGCTTGCCCTTCTTCCCAAATCGCATTACTCCTTTCCAAGGTGACACTTTGAGAAATACATGATCTCCTACTTCAAACTCTAACTCACGTCTTCTACTATCAGCGTAACTCTTCTGGCGACTCTGAGCAACTAGCAAATTATCCTTAATCAAACGGATTTTCTCAGATGTAGCTTGTACTATCTCTGGCCCCAAGGCACCCAAAAGTTTGTCCTCTCCAATCTCATACCAGCAAATGGGTGTTCTACACCTTCTACCATACAAAGCTTCAAAGGGTGCCATACCAATACTAGCCTGAAAGCTATTGTTATATGCAAACTCAATAAGTGGTAGTTGATCACCCCAGTTACTTTTAAAGTTTAGTGAGCAAGCCCTAAGCATGTCCTCTAGAATTTGAATAGTCCTCTCTGACTGTCCATCACTTTGAGGATGATAAGCTGTACTAAGGTTAAGTCGTGTACCCAGAGCATCTTGCAAACTACGCCAGAACCTCGATGTAAAGCGTGCATCTCTATCCGAAACTATTGAGACGGGCACGCCGTGTAGTCGAACAATCTCCTGAACATAGAGTTTAGCCAATCTCTCTAAGCTATAGGTAACTTTAACAGGAATAAAATGCGCTGACTTAGTCAAACGATCGATTATCACCCAAATTGAATCATGACCTTGCCTTGTCTTAGGCAAACCAGACACAAAGTCCATAGCAATATATTCCCACTTCCATTGAGGAATGGTAAGTGGTTGCAAAGGTCCACTTGGCCGTTGATGTTCCACTTTAACCTGCTGACAAATAAGACACCGAGCTACGAAGTCTGCTATCTCTCTTTTCATATCATTCCACCAAAATACGTCTCGTAAATCCCGATACATCTTAGTACTACCGGGATGTACTGTGAAGCCTGAACTGTGCGCATCCTACATTATTTCCTCCTTTAACCCTACATCAGAAGGAACACACAGTCTGGTTCCATAACGTAATGCCCCCTCAGCATCAGTCCTGAACTCTGGCTGTTGACCTGCTCTAACTTGTTCTCTGATCTTAATTAATTTTGGATCTATAGTCTGAGCTTGTTTAATCCTTTCGATCAATGTAGGTTGCACCATTAAATTACCAAGATAGTTCCCAGACCCCGGAACCAAAATATCCACACACAAACTTTCAAGATCCGCAAGAATTTCTTTTTGTGAAATCCAAAGAGCTGCAATTGTACCAGTATTCTTTCTACTGAGAGCATCAGCAACCACATTGGCCTTCCCTGGATGATATAAAATCTTACAATCATAGTCCTTGAGTAATTCTAACCATCGACGTTGCCGCATATTCAACTCCTTCTGTGTGAATAAAAACTTAAGGCTCTTATGATCTGTGTATATCTCACACGTCTCACCATAGAGATAGTGCCTCCAAATTTTTAATGCAAAAACCACGGCAGCTAACTCCAAGTCATGTGTTGGATAATTCATTTCATACGTTTTGAGTTGCCGCGAGCCATAAGCAATAACATGTCCATGTTGCATTAACACACATCCCAGACCTTTCTGTGAAGCGTCGCTGTATATCACAAATCCTCCAGTCCCTGAAGGCAGAGAAAGAACAGGAGCTGAAACCAGTCTTTTCTTTAGCTCCAGAAAACTATGATCACACTCCTTTGACCACTCAAACTTAACCTCTTTCCGAGTCAACCGAGTTAATGGGGTAGCAAGCTTTGAAAATCCCTCAACAAACCTGCGATAATAGCCAGCCAAACCAAGGAAACTACGAACTTCTCTAACTGTCCTTGGTTTTTCCCAATTCCATACTGCTTCTACCTTAGATGGATCCACCGAGATCCCATCTTTAGACACCACATGCCCTAGAAACACAACTTTCTCAAGCCAAAATTCACATTTCTTGAACTTGGCATAAAGCTTCTCTTCCCTCAAAATCTGCAGCACCGTACATAAATGTTGTTCATGTTCCTCCTTGCTTTTGGAGTAAATCAATATGTCATCAATAAAGACTATGACAAATTGGTCCAAATATTCCTTAAACACCCGATTCATCAAGTCCATGAATGCTGCAGGTGCATTCGTTAATCCAAACGGCATCACTAAAAACTCATAGTGTCCATATCTTGTTCGAAAGGCAGTCTTGGGTATATCTTCCCTCCTAACCCTTAATTGGTGGTAACCTGACCTCAGGTCAATCTTGGAAAAATATTCAGCTCCTTGTAGTTGGTCAAACAAGTCGTCAATCCGTGGCAAAGGGTACTTATTACGAACTGTGACACGGTTCAACTCCCTATAATCAATGCACAACGTCATTGTTCCATCTTTCTTCTTTACAAATAAAACAGGAGCACCCCAAGGAGAGACGCTTGGGCGAATGAAGCCTTTCTCAAGCAATTCTTGAAGTTGTACCTTAAGCTCTTTGAGTTCGGCAGGAGCCATGCGGTAAGGAGCCTTAGAAATCGGAGTAACTCCGGGTACAAGATCTATAATAAACTCGACTTCACGGTTCGGAGGAAGACCAGGAAGCTCTTCGGGAAACACGTCTGAAAATTCACTAACGACGGGAATATCTAACAAGTTCTGATCAGCTATACGGGTATCCACAATGTGAGCTAAAAATCCCTGACACCCCTTCCTGAGTAGTCGTCTAGCCCGTAAGGCAGAAATAAGACAAGAAGACGTGACTGAAGTAGAACCTTTAAACTTAAACTTAGATTGACCGGGAATCTGAAAATGGACTTCTTTGGCATAACAATCCAATGAGGCATGATAAGAAGACAACCAGTCCATACCAAGAATAACATCAAAATCCCGAATATCCATAACTATAAGGTCAACCGGTAACTCTCTACCTTCAATGTGAACCACACAAGACTTGTACACCGTAGATACTAGAATAGATTTCCCCACTGGGGTATCAATCATCAAATCAAATTCTAAGGGTTGTGGTTCTAAATCCAATTTACACGCAAGAGAAGAGGTTATAAATGAATGTGTGGATCCAGGGTCTAATAATGCATGGAATGAATAAGAACCGATCTGAATTGTACCTGCTACCACGTCATTGGAAGCGGTGGCATCTCTGGCAGTCAAGGCATAAGCACGGCCCTGAACTCTCGGCCTCTGATCCCCTGTAGATGGCTTGGTCCCACCCTGAGTTTGCATGTTATAAGTCTTCTCCCCTGGTCTCTCTTTCTTTGGATACGGGCATTCCACAGCATAATGTCCCACCTTCCCACAGTTGAAGCAAGAATTTGTTAAACGATGGCATGGCCTATCCCCATGATCTTTACCGCAGGTATCACAAATCTTTGAAAGCCTTCGAGTCGATCGCACGCCTTCTTGTAAAGCTAATTTCTTCTTGTTCTGACCACCACCCTTGTTCTTGTCTGAAGTTTCTGTACGGCCTCTCTTATGCCTCTGTTCCTCCTTCTCTTTCTGAAACTCTTCGTAGTCTGCCTCTAAAATTTCAGCCCGTTCCACCACCTTAGCATAAGTCGGAAGCTTCAGTGCCAACAACCTGTTCTTAATGCCTCGCCTTAATCCTTTCTCAAACCTTCTTGCTTTACGATTCTCAGTATCAACCAGATGCGGGGCATATCTTGATAATGAGGTGAACTTCGCCTCATATTGTGCCACTGTCATATCGTTCTGTACCAACTTCAAGAATTCTTCCTCCTTCTGATCTTTTACATTCTGAGGAAAGTATTTCTCAAAGAAAATAGTTTTAAATCGCTCCCAAGTCATGGGATGATTAGCACTGATCCTCTGCGTGCGCTTGACCATTTTCCACCAATGGTCAGCTTCATCTTCTAACATGAAAACCGCATATGCCACCTTTTGTTCATCACTACTGTTCCAAAGGTCAAATACCTTCTCATTTTGGTTCACCCACGCCTCAGCCTTCTCTGGATCGGGTTCCCCCTTAAAAGCGGGCACTAACTTCTTAAATTTTTCAACATCTCCAGTTCTAATTCCATCATTTTGCCCTTGGTTTTGATTTTGATTCATCGGTATCCCGCCACCTCCGGCTATTAAGTTTGCCAAGTTCTGAAAGCCTTGTACAATGGCGTCAGCAACTCCACCATTCGTTGGTGGATTGTGAAGATCGTTGGTGTCACGACTAGCGCGTCTAGGAGGCATAGTTATCCTAACACACCAAATGAAACAGTAAGAGCCTACAAATGTACAGAGGATACACGCTAAAAAAAAAAATAAAATAAAATGATTTTTGGTAGCAGAAGGAGACCAATTTAGTTGCACATTTAGTTCGCAACTATTTAGGCTTAGGCTCACAGGAGTCTACAGAATCACAAACCTAAGCTCTGATACCAACCTTGTCACGCCCCGAAAACGGAAGCCGTGACTGTAATCAAAGTTCCTGAAAATACTGCTATAACTCTAGTGACAGCGATATAGACAGAGCAACTAAATCCTTTGAAATAAAATATCTCCATAAAACAAAGAATCTAATGCATTCCGTTCTCTTAAAAAAAATCCATTACAAAACAAATTTACTAAACGCAGCGGCTAAACCAATCATATGAAATCAATTCTATCAAATTACCCGCTTTCGGGTAAAGTTCTCAAAACAAACTGCAATCTAATTATCTCAAAAGAAATCTCAAAGCTCCAACGCCGTCACACGGATCCTTAGTCACTTTCATGACCTGTGGCAAGGGGCAAGGTAGAGTGAAAGGGGTGAGCTCAAACAGCTCAGTAAGGTACAAAAACGACAAGATATCAAAGCAACAACTAACAGAGTCAAACGGCAATACTTGATGGAATGGGCAAACCAAATTCTTATATCAAATGCCAAAACAAACGTAATTAAGCATTAACCCTAAACATATAAATAAGATGTTGGGAATGCTACAAAAAAATACGATGACTATGTTGGTCATAAGACCCAAACGTCGAACCAAACGTACAAACATCAAACGTGTGCTACCGGTAGCATGCTAAGCATCTATTAATCGCCAGCATATAATCAAACGCGTGTCCAAAGGACCCTCTCAAATTTGAGAGTTGTTCAAACATAGTCGTCACGGAAAACTGAAAAGAATTGAGTCAATAGACTATATTTAGGCCACGACCGTAATTTACAGGACTCTCAAAAGATTCATTACAAAATGGTCAAAAGCGTACATATTTGCAGGTTTCAAGTCTAGCGACGTACTTGGATTACATAGAACACTGTCATAGCATGGTGGCACTGTTGATATGAGTGTTAAATAGGCAGAAAGTCATGGGTTCCACAACATAAGATACGTACAATAATCACAATTAATCAATGGGAAGGAGACTAGTAACTTGCACAAGCACACTTCATCAATGGAAGCAGGCTGCCAACAATTAACCGGGTACAACCAAACGATTTTATGAAATACAAGATTGGTCAGAAAGTTGCCATGACTATGGGCAGAACAGTACTATAATTGAAATGGAAGTCTAGTAGCCAACAAAGAAAGGAAACGTGAATACTACGTAAACAAGGTGCCTTAGCACCCAATCTGAATGCTCACAAAATGAGGAAAATATGGAAAGGCCATGTACTGGTTATGGTGGCTTAGAATGCAGTAGCAACTTCAAATGGCAAAATACGAGGTTCAATGGTAAGACCTTGGGTAAGGCAATAGATATTTCCTGTTGGTAGTCAAACTAGTGATGAGGAAGAGAAGAGTGGACCACAGGTTCAAGCCATGTTTCATTGATTAAAGACAAGGACAACAAAGCCTTAACAAAGTAACTGAGCTATGAATCTGAAAGGTAGACTCAGAAAACACCACCAGCCAGCAAGAGGCGTGAGAAGTCAAATGGATAGAAAATAGCACAGCGCCACAGTGCTCCGGCAACAACAAAAAAAAAAAAAAACTGCCGAAGCAGTACACTTCCGGCAACTTACTGTATTGCAAACGATGATGAACAATTGAATTATCCACCACAAATCTTAAATCCCAACAAGAAGAAATCCCTTACCATAGCTAAAATCAGAAAGGAAGGCCCTCATAAGGCAATTAAATCAGGCCGGACAAAATACATATACGATTAAGTCACAAACAAAAAGTAAGATGTGAAATTCCATAGGTGAGATTTCATATCAAATAGAATTGGATTCTATGATAAATTCAGATTTACGGAAAAGAAAGCGCCATAGCAAAAACGTATAAACCCTTACCACAGGAAGAAAATCGAAAATCCCTTACACTAACAAAAATTGCAAACCTTTACAAAAGATTTGATCAACCCAAATGATTTTTTTTTTTTCAGATTTGAAGAAGGTATAACCCTTGCCACAGCAAAAAATATGAATTCCCTTACCTTAGACGCAATTCGACGGAAGCTCAATCCTCCCAAGCCACGCTACTTGATTAAGCCGAAAATCCTCCAAAGGAACAAACAATTTAAGGCTGAAAAATGGAGAAGAGAGTGGGAGAGGCGGCGAGCAGGGGAAACAAGAGGAGGCTGGAAGAGAAAGAAGGACTATTTATATTAAAGCCCTAATTGGCAATTTACACAAAACCCCCCTGAACTTTATCCACTTATTCAAAAGGCACCAAAACTTTCATAATATTGCAAAAAAAAAAAGAGACCACAAACTTGCTTATTTAGTTATTTAATTATTTTAAAGTAATAATATAGCATAAAAAAAAATATTGGGGTATTACACTTTCCATTATTGTAAACGAGTCCAAATATATGGTTTACTATAGTTTAGGTGTTAGAAAAATTTTGATGGTCTTGTTAGATAACCCGGCTACCTAATTCGTCGCTAAGAGTATAGCGATGCTAAAATTTTCGCCCGCTAAAAGTTGTTAAGAAATACATTGATGTTCAGTAAAATTATTCTCAATATAAGTCGCTAATTAAAATGCTGATGTTAAGTTAAAGTATCGTTGCTAACTATAAAAATGTTGCTAAAGATTCAAAGGAATGTCACTGATAGAAATTGTCGCTAAAGTAATAATAACCGGCTAACCCTAAGTTCGGGATATTACAGTATCTATCATATAGCCAGTACTCATTCGTCCAGGAACGAATGGTTGTGGTGGTGCTTGAATTGGTGTTTCTGATGGCCATGGTGCTGGCGCTCGTGGTGGTGGTGGTGGTGTTTGTGATGATGATGATGATGTTTTTCGTGATGATGATCCATGCTTCAGTTTCTTCAGTAATCCAGCCATATTTGACGCTAAACTTTTTTACTAGATTGAAAAATAAAATTAGTAAGAGTAACTAAATACACAAGTATAAGAGCAGTAATTAGTAATTAGAAATAACAATTAAAAGAATTAAAGAGTAACAAATGAATCACTGAGGGTAATTCAAAATTGGAGAGAGTTAGTAATTAAAAAAATTAGTAATAGTAATTGATAAATATAAAAATTCACTAATTACTAATTATTAGACAAAAGAATTAGAGAATAACAAATTAATAAGAGGAGTGGTTAGTAATTAAAATTTAGCAAAAGTAGTAATTAGTAAACAAGAGTAATAATATGCAAGAGTACTAATTAATAAATAAGAGTAGTAATTAACAAGAGTAGTAAAGCTTGTAGAAATGTAGAATGTTTATATAAGAGAGAGTACGAAGATTGATATGAAAAATTAGAGAGAAATGGTGTGAATTTATAGATTTTTGAAACTTCACAAAAGACCAAAATACCCCTAAAAACTATCCGTTTACTGTTGGGGAGGGTAAGAGTGTAAAAATCTTAAAAGAGTTGAAAAAATTAACTTGGACCAAAATACCCCCCAAACTAGCCGTTATTTTGCTGTTGGGGGGGGGGGGGGGTAAAAGTAGAATTTAGGGTAAAAAGGGAAATAAATCCGTTGGGGGGAAAGGGGGAAAAAATCTGAATTTGAAAAGTAAAGAGAAGGGCCAGATTTGGGCCAGAACAGGGCCAAACCCGGGCTTTTTTTTTTTTTTTTTCCAGAAATACTGGCCTGATCCAGGCCCAAGCCCTAAGCCCTAAAAGGGCTGGCCTATACTGTTCTTGAAGGGGGGGCCGGGCTAGCCCGGGCTGGTCGCCCGGCCCATTTGACAACTCTAATTTCATGGCTTCAATTCGAATGGTGGAAGTGGCGAAACTACTGTAGGGCCCCGGAGGGACCATGGCCACGCCCCAAATATATGTCACTCAAAGCTTTTTCATGTTACCAACATAATATTTGGTTAAAAAGTTGTAAATTCTTGATGTATATTTTCAGATTTGAACACTTTTACTTTATATTTGTCTTTAAAAGTTAAAATTATATTATTAACAAGTGCCAGTGAAAACCATTTAGAATTTGAGAGAATTTAAGGTTGGAGTGATTTATTAATTTCATATATTTTGTTCTTTTAATTCCAACTCACAAGAAAATTCTGATTATTCTTTTTGTTATGTAAATACAAACTTAAAGTTCGATTAATACTTTTTTATTAGTACTAAATTTCAAATACAAATTATTCATATAAAACCTGCAGATATACTTAATGCCATATGTGAGTAGCATTTAATCAAATTATTTTTAAACTGTTGTACAAAGACTATAATGTATAAATGCATGCAAATGACATAACATCAATATGGATGTGATGCTAGTAATAATGCAAATAGACATAATTTTTTTGGGCACATCTTATGCAATTTAAGATTACAAATGTTTGAAGTTTATTTGATGTCGCTTCCTACTCCAAAACTGATCATATTAAATCAATTTTATAATAATAGCAGCTAAAGTTTTTGTATCCAAGTATTCTGGTCCGTCCCATTGGTGGTTAATTTCATAAAGTGATACACACCAAGTCTGTCACCTCAAACTAAATATTGAATTTCTTTGTTGGATTTGCTTTTTATTATTTTTTTATTGATAATTCAGAGTTCCTTTACTTGTAAGCTACTACCTTAGACAAAATACTGAAGTTAGGTAGCAACTTTAGTAAATTCCTTTTTTAAATTAAAGCAAGGAAACTTTGTTATATTCCAACCAAAAAAGTTGCTGATGATTTGAAGTAGTTAAATCAATTCACAACCCCATATTGTGCTATGAAGATGGTTTATTGGGATAAAGAAACAAATTAATTAACAAAGTAACTCAAAGTTAGCATTAGAATATCGCTAAAAGTGTTAACCAAATACTTATTAACTATATCTATATTACCTATAAAAGTATGAATCTTGTAAATTATTTTATTCTATTTTTGCCATTCGTTAATCACTTCAATAACAATCCTACCCTTTCATAAATACTATTATTTACTACTAATTTTGTATTCATTTCCGGTTTTGCCCCAGTTAGTTATTCCAATGATAACCCTATCCTTCACTAATTATTTTAGTGTAATGTGTTTAATGAACATTAGGTCATAAATTTAATCTACACCTATATTTTTACATTGGGAAACAAAATGTATGGTTGCAAAAATATATTTATATGTGTGTGTGTGTGCATGTGTGCATACACTATCTATAAAAGTATGAATGTTATAAATTATTTTTGGATGATTAAGTCCTCCATTAATTACGTCAATTACATTCTTACCCTTCTTTTAGTACTCCCTTTTAAATTTTGATGAAATTAAAAGAACATTGGGTAATTAATCTATTCTATACATTGAAAAATGAAAAATGTGATGAGGAAGAAAAACAGAACAAAGAAATTCCTTTATTATTCTCTTTTTATTTTGGTTAAAAATGAAATAAATATTAGATATTGAACTGGTTAATGAGAACTGTAAATTTTTTCCTTGCATTTTTAGGTTAGCAAACAATTAACCAATTGACAAAATGGAAAAACAAAAACAAAAACAAAATAAAGAAACTGAAATACGTGAAAAATCAATTAAGAAACAAAAAATTGATGAAAAAAATAAAAAAATGAAAAAGGGTTAAATGTGCATAAAAAAAAAACAATGCTTAAATATGGTCCCAATTTGAACTGAAAATATGCTCAGTTATTGCAGTTGAAGACCGCGTACTTTGCATTTCTTATTGATGAAATGCAAAACACCTGGTCTTAAAAATTACAAATCTTAACCATAAACTAATTTAACAGATTATAAAAATAAAGATAGAGATGTCAAAAGGGCCGGGCCAATAGGCCCAGGCAGACCTGGGCAGACCCGGGTCAGGCCCGGCCCTCGGCCCGGTTCTGGCCCTCTTTTCGGTCCTATTTTGGCCCAGCCCTTTGGACCTAAATTTGACCCTAAACTATTTTGAGTTATTTTTTTTCTTTCCCCTTCTTTCTCGCATCTCATTCTTTCTCTACCTCATATTTTTCTCCTTCTTACTTAACTTTTCGGACATGCACATTTCTTTTAGCTCATGATGATAATTCCTACGTCTTTATCTACTTTTAATTGTAGGGCTCCTTTGTATTAGTTTCATGAAATTATGAAGAGAAAATATATGTTTATTTGTTTAGGAATTAGAAACAACACAATTTATACAATGAAAATGGGGAACATAATTCCAGAAAGCACGGGAAAATTCATGGTAAAAGTGGTCTAGTTATGCATGCTTCTAATGAGATACCTAACACTACGTAAAATGCAAAGCTAGAGGTATGTTTGAGTGAAAATTTTTAGAGAAATCATTGGAAAAAAGTTTTGTAAGTATTCATTATTGAGTTTAGATAACAAAAAACTTCTTGACTAAAAGTTTTATTTTCTCTTGTGAAAAGATTGTCTTTTTGCGAACAACATTACTCTTTGTTCCTAATCAATATTCTCAAATAGAGTAAAAGAAAAGCTCTAAGTCACTTCATTAGCCACGAGAGAGATATTGAATAATTTAGGGCCTATCAATTCCTGAATTAATATTTTTGCAACACAAAAAAGAAATAAAAAAGGTTGGAAACACAAAAAAGAAATTAAAAAAAGGGCTCGGGCCAGGCCCAGCCCGACCCTAAGGTTAGGGCCTAGGACTTGGGCCTGGACAGGGCCTCCATTTTCTAGATTTGGGCCCGGCCAGGTTTTCAAGGCTCGAAGCCCTAAATGACCCGACCCTTTTTCTGGCCCTCTGGGCCCTGGCTGGGCCAGCCTAAGCCCGGCTCTTTGACACCTCTAAATAAAGACGTAGATTTATTTTTTAATTTCTCCAATTATTTTATTTTTAACAGTACCATCAAACATTTCTTCAATCCAGAAGATTGCAAAGAATATTTTCAAACATTGAACTAATTATTATTGCAGACATAAAATATATATTTCTTCTAAAACAAGTCACAAAAAAAATAAGAACATAATTGAATTATATTATTTTGATCCCAAAAAAGATAATAGTATCATATCAAACATTACTCTCGACTATATCTACATGCAATGCACGTGCTCTATACTAATGAATATAAAGAGAGAAATTTCTTAGACTACCTTTTGACCTTACTCAACCAAACAAAAATCAATAACAAACTATGAATAAATTTTTGGAAAATCCAAACATCACAATGTTCAAGAACACGTTGGTCTTTTATGCTCTTTTGTTAATTAGTGTCGAGGTCTTGAACCGCTCAAGCGCAAGTCGCTTTACTAAATGAGTCAGTAACAAGAATGAGCTTGAACAACAACTAAGATCTTGCTGTGAACATGAGCTGATCTTGAACGAGAGCTGGGCTGTACGAGCCCAAGCATAAGCAGAACCAAACAAGCGAAGTTCCCAGAGTTGGTTTAGGCTGTAAAATACAGAAAAACGTGGAACCTTGCCACTACTGTGCCTAACACATAACTCGAAGTTACTTCTAACCCTTTGGCATGCCAGCCCAACGCTTAAAATTTTTGATCATATATTTCATGTTACGCTTAGGAACCTCAATATGCTAGATGGAAGGAGTGTAGTAAGAACTAATAGTTGATTCTAGGAAAGAACTTGTGACACTTTGTCCAACCCGATATCATTAGAGCCTCACCAAGGTGGCAAAAGGCAGTGTGAGACCACCTGTATTCAATCTCCCCAACCCCCACCATGTTTCTGAAGAATTTTTGTTAGTTAGCACGACATGTACTTCTTTTAGACAAAAAATGGTGGAAATTATTTGTGATATGCAAAAATGTCCCCCTTTCTTTTGAAGAAAAGATCATTTCATGAATGTCAAATTCTCCGTTATATATCAAACTAGTAGTGGTGCAAGTACATTAAACTAGGAGCATAACATGTGATAACGATCAACAGTTATTTCTCCTTAAAGAATTAGCATTTACAAACCCCTCATGTTCGAAACTCAAGGACTTTATACAGGTATATGACCCTTTTTTTCTTTTTGGCAAAGTGAAGATGTTGTACACAAGCGCTCTGCATAGCCTAGTAGACACAAGAAAAATTTTAGTTGGCAACCAACTACAATTTCCTTCACTATGAGATTGTTATATGTGGAGCCTGATTTCAACCCAGAGATATTATTACAATGTGGGTGTCCCACATTGGTAATTGAAATAAGGTCACAACTTAGCCATTAGTTGTTTTGTCCCACATTGGTTATTTAGAGAAAGTTACCCCTTAGCTCTAAATATATATAAGTGGTCTTGTATTGTTTTTTGGGTCAAGAGATACAACCACAACAAAGAGCGGGGGGTTAGGATTTCTGATTGTAACACTGATGAATAGTGAAATCAAAATTTGGTCATACTCTGAGGATGTAGCCACATTGGTGAACCTCATAATTCTTGTGTTGTACGCTTGTTGGTTTTTTATTTTTTTAATTTTTAATTTCTCATTTTTTTGTTCTTCAAAATATTGCTTTGTTATGACTGTGTTTTCTAACAACCGGTACCAGAGCTTGGGCTCAATTTTTAGTGACGTAAGTTTTACATTTGAGTGGGAGCAATGACCGAAGAAGGTAAATGAAAGATCGAGAAGTTTAATGGTATGAATTTTCAGTGGTGAAGGATGCAAGTTGAAGACTACTTGTATCAGAAGGATCTGTATCTACTGCTGGTGGGAGAGAAACCTAAAGCGATGAATGCAAACGAGTGGGCAGTTTTGGATAGAAAGGAGTTGGTTACAGTAAGGCTTAGCCTGACACCACAAGTAGCATTCAATATCTCTAAGGAGAAAACTACTGCTACTGTGATGCAAGCATTAGAGAAATTGTATGGAAAACCTTCTGCTTCGAATAAGGTGTTTCTTATGAAGAGACTGTTTAATATAAGGATTTCTAAAAATGGTTCTGTTGTTGATCATCTAAATGATTTTAACAGTGTTACAGATCAATTGGAATTTGTCGACATTAATTTTGATGATAAAATTAGGGCTTTGTTGTTTTTGTGTTCACTGCCAGATAGTTGGAATAACTTAGTGACGACAGTGAGTAATTCTACCATCTCTGGAATGCTAACACTTAATAATGTTGCTAGATCTGTGATGAATGACGAAATGCAGAGAAAGACGATTGGTGATGGTATATTATCTAGTATTTCTATGTTCGTCGAATCCAGAGGTAGACAGAATAACAAGCAGAATGATAGGGAAGAAGTCCTACAAGAGGAAGATCTAAATCAAGAGGCAAGTCGAAGTCCAAAGGGAGAACCATAGTGTGCTGGAATTGTAACAAGGAGGGCCATAAGAAGAATGATTGTAGAGAACTAAATAAGAAAAAGGGAGCATGGGAAAGACAAGGTGATGATGAAGGGGCAAACATGGTAAGTTCAAACGAACGGACATATGACGATTTATATCTCTTTGCTATAATGGATGCTAATTTCAAAGTGTGGTAAGTAAACTCAGAAGCCCCGATTAATTGTACACCTCATAAGGATTGTTTTTGCGATTATGTTCATGGTGATTATGGACATGTGACTGTCAGGAATGGATATTGGTGTAGATCCGGCGTCTTCAAGCCACAATCCACCCTTTCGGACCTGCATCAGAGATTTCTAACCAAACCCGCCGGATTAGCGATTTGGAGACAACGACGGACCTGAGAGAAACTCTCAGATGTGAGAGTAGCGAAAGGGGTGAGGTACCTATGGGGCTGAAGGAATTCCGATCTGGAGGGATAGTAGAGATCGGAGGGGGAAGAAAGGTGTTGGTGGCTGTTGGGAATCGGCAGGGTGGGGTGCCGAAGGTGGGGGAGGAGGAAATGCAAGGGACAAGAAGGAAAAGGACCACAGGGTGGGCCTCCCCTCCCAACCTCACAGCCATGAAGTTGAAGGAGGATGGGGCGGCGGCTGAGATGTCTTAGAGAGAGAGAGAGAGGAGGAAAATTTAACTGAAATATTAAGCCAATTACTGTTATGGATGCCTTGCCTATGTAGCGTGGCATTTACATATCTTTCCAGGTTATCATTAAGTATATAAGCTTAAACTTGGTAGAAAATATTGCTCTTATTGCCTATGTATTATCAAAATATTTGATTAGCTTGGTGACTGACTATTCATGAAATTTCTCATATGTGGCTGGACTAGTATGTGATATTTTCATGCAACTACTCATTTCTCTATCCGAAAAAGGGGAATCATATTTGCGCTCCACTTGTTTTTCATATGATTGCGTCTCTTCTTTTGTGTAACTAATGATTACAAATAATATAATTGTTTAGGTTTTTCAACATAAAAAGTAAAGAAGAAGTTTGTCACTTTGAAAAATTTGCAAAATATGATGCAAGAATAAGAGGGGGTATGTATTCTTTACCTATCTTAATGCATTTTGCTTGTCGACTAGTTTTTCGGTTTAATTCGACTTATGTTATACTGGTGAAATTTATAACCCTCGTTCTTGATTTTTTTTATTTCCAGGTTTATTCGTCGGGAAGACATCAATGCTTTTGTTGGATTTAAAAGAACCGATATGCACTATGATGACATTTTGGATGAGATGTATATATATTTAGGTTTGGTTGTTCAATGATATTACATTTATCTGTTTTTGAAATTGAAAAATTCTGGATGGTTATGTAATTATGATGTGAATGTTGCATATGACATGATTGATGAATGACATTAGCTTGTTAATAAGTTCGATAAATAGACTTGGTTGGACATTATTCGTGTTAGATTCAAGTAGGATTAAACAAAATATACTTGTCTTTCATGTCTGGGGGAAATGTTGCTATTACTAGTGTTAGGCCAATGTATTTTCACCAAAATTTTCACAATATGCTAGGCAAAAAATTAGTGAAAATTGCTTAAAAGTGCTGTAAATAGGAACGACATTTCTAAGATAACGGTGCTAAACAAAACTGGCAGTTGATGTAAGTGTCGCTAAATTAACGATATTTCAATGATTATGCCGCCAGATAAAAAAGGGCACTAGTGGAAGCGTTGCTAACTTAGCAACATTTTGTTTTTCCTAAATTGTCCCATAACTAAGTTGACTATTGACCTCATAAAGGGCACTTGAAAGTGTCGCATAAAAGTGTTGTAAGTTTAACGCTGACGTGTCCAAGAAGTGTTAGAAAATTCCCGACGGACAAATTTGCGACGCTTTTTTAAAGAAGCGTTGATAAAGTGTCGGGAAACCAATTTGGGACACTTTCATTATCTTTGGTGACATTTTTCTAAAGTCGCCTAAACTCCTTTTTTTTTTGTAGTAAAAGTACATGACATCAAGTGCATGATAGAATGACACAAGATAAAGTCGTAAGGATTCTCATTTATCATTAAACTGGCGGGAAATATATCAAACTGTCGTGCAGAATATAGTAGGCTAGATAGGTCAAGAAAATAAACAGGATCCTCATTAGGCCAATGGGAGGTAAGCATATCAGGTTCAGAGGATCGGGAATTGGAAGATCATCAAGCCATAAGGAGGTTAACATATCATGGCGTAATATAGAAATCTCAAAAGATGCATGAGCTATTATCTTTTTTTCTTTATTGTTTTTCAATTCTCATTTTTTTGACCTCGCCCTAATGTAAAAAAGAATTTGTGTCCCTTAGATAACCATAACTTTAAAGAGGACTTTATACATGGTATATATTGTAAGCCAGGGCATGGGACTTTATCGGTTTCATACTTGGATGTATAATCAAGGTATGAAACCAAAGCCCCAGTGTGTCTGTGGAAACCGAACCTAGAAGGTGACTAAGCTATATACATTTTCCCATCAGTGGAACTAGTTCAGACGTAGTTCAAACTGGATATGATGAATATCTATTCCTTGAACTCAATCAATGACAATTCTATGCTTTGAATTTTGACAATTCACTACAAGAAAAAAGGCTTTTAGCGACGGAGAAATCCGTCGCTAAAAGCCCAAAATCCTTCGCTAAAAGTTTTAGCGACGGATTTACCGTCGCTAAAAGTCCCTTGTATAAAAGCCTGTTACTAAAAGTTTGGCGACGTAATTTTCAAATCCATCGTCTAATATTGCACTTTTTGCGACAGAGTTATTTACTAATTAGAGACGGAATATCCGTCGCTAATTATATTTTACATATTTTAATTTATTTTCTGTATTGTGAAATTAGCGACGGAATGAATGTTTTAGCGTCGCTAAATAAGATTTTATTCCGTCGCTAAAAAGCTGATAGTAGGAACACTTTTAGCAACCGAATTAATCCGTCACCGTCACCAAAAGTCAATTTTTTTTATTTTTCTATTACCCAGACATGTAATAAAAATTTCAATTCTCAACAACAACGCACAATAATCAATACACAAAGAAATATATATAATCAATGCTGATCTGGGGCCGGCTCAGCATGTCCAGCAGGGATACCCTGCTGATCATGCTCTCTGATCATCCTCAACACCACCGTAGCAATGCGCTGGATCTTCTCCTCGTCCAACAGATGTCGAGGAGCCGGTGTCTGTGGAGGGGCAGCGGGGGTTGAGGACGCTCCTATCATGACACGAGTAGTCATGCTAGGCAGGCCGCGGATGGGCCTTTCGGCCGATTGATGACCCCTGGCGTATCCAGCCATCGCTTCAACGCCCCAGTACTAACACCCGTACTAGTGGATGCTGATGGCTGTCTGGACTGCTGCTCGGACCCCCTAAGTTGTTCATACGAGGCCTGCAAAAATAGTGATTTAAAGTATGTTAGGGAATTAATTAACGCAACAGACATTGAGGATAGAAAGACAAAAGAATAACAACTTAAACAAATTGACTCACATTAATCCGCCGAGCAATATCCGAAACATAGTCGCAGGCCCGGTGACCCTCGTCCTTGTCCTTCTTCCGCACGTGCGTCACATTAGAGCTATGACCTCATCCTCCTCCAGATCCGGGTTCTGGACCACATTCATGTGTCGGACGATGTCGTGTGGCACCGACCCTCCCCCCCGTGTGCGTCGGATCTTTGTTCTGTCTGTTCTCGGCCCCGCTCTTACTCTTGGCATCTCTGCCCGGATCTGCAGCCTACCGATCCATCATCTCCCCCCATGCAGTCGGAGATATCCAATGTGAAGGATATGTCTTCATCTCCGTCATCGGGGCACCCTCGGGCAGAATCTTCTTCGCCCGGTCCCGTGCGTCGTGGAGCCATCGGCCGTAATTCTTATCGATGAAAGCAAAGAAGGCCTGCCGCCCCAGTGCCTGCTGATCAGACAAGTCAAACGTGAACCCCTATTGAATTTATTATTTTCCCGATATAGTTTTATTGATCAATTCTATATGTTTCTAAAAGCTCTACTTCATCGTTTTTTATTAGTTGTGTTGATTAATTTTTTTAAACATAGTATAAAAGAACAAAGACTAAAATCTTCTCCATCAAATTCAACTAACATATGGCTAATGTATGAGCATGTCATTGGAATGTACAAATTATTTTCAAAAGACAGGTACACAATCAAAATATAAAAAGGTCTCTTGTAATAATAAATTGATTTCAATATATTTTTTGCCTATTTTTTTTCAGTGACCTCTACTTTTTTCTTTTTTGGGCACTAATAAACTTCTACTTTCTGTTCCTTTCTAAAATGTTGACTGTTAATAAGATCATTTCGTGCTTGACACGAATTCTCAAAGTAGTACCTTAAATGTTACTCGAATCTAATTTGTATTCGGCAAGATACACATACGGACATGCGTATAGTGTCTGAGCATTCTTTTCATACTCAAATCCCAAACAGGTGGCCGTAAAGCAGATAGGGATATTGCTTATTGATAATTCACCACAAGGTTTTCTTTATTATGTTAAAAGCAAGTTCACTTATTTAAAAATAACGTCATTATCTTTGATGTGCAATAGGTTTATTATTCATTTAAAATTTCTAAAATGTTGACTGTTAATAAGATCATCTCGTGCTTGACACGAATTGTGAAAAGCAAGTTCACTTATTTAAAAATAAACGCCACTATCTTTGATGTGCAATATGTTTATTATTTATTTAAAATTTCTAAAATGTTGCCTGTCAATAAGATAATCTCGTGTTTGACACGAAATCGCAAACTAGTACTTTAAATGTTACTCGAATCCGATTTGTATTCGGCAAGATACACATACGGACATGCATGTAGTGTCTGAGCGTTCTTTTCATATTCAAATCCTAAACTGGTGGTCAGAAAGCAGATAGGGACATTACTTATTGATAATTCACCACAAGGTTTACTTTATTATGTGAAAAGCAAGTTCACTTATTTAAAAATAAACGCAACTATCTTTGATGTGCCATATGTTTATTATTCTTTTGAAAATTTTAAAATGTTGAATGTTAATAAGACCATCTCCTGCATAAGACGAATTCTCAAACTAGTACTTTAAATGTTACTCGAATCTGATTTGTATTCGGCAAGATACAAGTAAGGACAGCATTCTTTTTATATTCAAATTCCAAACAGGTGGCCAGAAGCAGATAGATATTTTCATACTTAATAATCGTCCGCGTAGCATCGGCTTACATCAACTCTAGTCTCTAGTAGGCATGGAGGATTTGAACACTATATTTTTCCGCGCAAGATTCAATGAATCCCTACTGCTTGCGCCAAGAAAGTAACCACTTTACTAGACAGTTCTCTCTTTGAGAAGTGAAACCAATCGTTCTTTTTGGAAGCTGCTACTTCTCCTTCCTTTTTTTTTTTTTATATATTTTTTTATTAAAGAAGAAATATATATTCATGATTTAAAGGAAAAGTATACTCACAGACACAAAAAAGTAATATAAACACCGGGTGTTTGAACATCCAGCCTAAAAACAGACCAAACCACATTACAAACTTTTCCAATAACACACCAAAGCATAAACTAAACAGAACTCAAAGTTTCAGATAAACATCCAAAATAGCTGCAGAGTCAAAAACACCACAATTAAGAAACATAAAATAGCTACTTCACCTTTGTTAGGTTGGTCTTGCATCAAAGGAACCATAAAAGATCGGCTTGTTTGGTGCCTTGACTTGAGAACCATCTTCTTTTTCTGCTTTCTTTTTACTCTTACTGTGCTTTGTAGGAAACACATTTTCCTGCTTTGCTTGCACCAAGGGAGATAGGTCGGCTCTTCTGAGGTTCAAGCTAAGTCTCAAAGTCCCTTTGCTTCTCATGAACCAATTTACTTTTTTATTCTATTTCATGGTATTCTTATTTTATGAATAATCCAATTTTGAGCATTTTAAGTTCAACATTAGTATACAACATATTAGGACTTTAATTTAATTACTTATTTGAAGAAGCTCTGTATACTATGAAAATAAAGCAACACACACACACACACACAAGCACGTACGGACTTAAATGACTAATCCTTTTTTTTTTCTTTCTAACATATCCTTTTTTAATTGATTTTTTCATAAAAGATTAGGGGTGATTAAGGTTGTTTAATTTCTTTCCTATTAAATACCCTTTTTAAAATAAAGTGTTATTTAAAAATGAGGGTGTTTTTTTTTTTTTACTTCTGATAGGATATTTCTTAAAATATCCTTATTGAGATATATGTTTTTGTTATAGTTAAAGATTGTTTTGACTTTTGACTTAAAATTATTTTTCTTCATTAAATACCTATTTTTAAATAAGAGTATTAAAAAAGGGTATTTTTGACTTCTCACATGACATCAAGCCTCTCTCATCAAAATATATTTATTAGAATACATGTTTTTATTAGAGTCATGGTTTGTTTTGACTTTTATTGAGAAAAAAGGAGAAAAATTTCTATGAAAATCCTATAAAAATCATCATTGAACTCCTGCATGCTCTCTAATTATTAAAAAAATTCCTAACAAACCGTACCGCCTCCATTCACATTAAAACTAAACTATCTTATAGTTACTACATCTTCTCTCGATAAAGAAAACAACTTACAGAAAACAGAGTTTAAACTAAATTGAATATTTTGTCAGAAACTCAATTCTTTTTAATTTTGTCTTACATATTTTATGTTGATGTGTATGCTACAGATTTGATTATTATATATATATATATATATATATATATATATATATATATATATATATATATATATATATATATATATATATATATATATATATATATATATATCCATTGAGAGCGCTAGCAAAATATGATAAGTTGCTAGCGCGATCTGGCCGTCCACAGGTGATCTGTGGACGGTCCAGATCTTTTTTTTTTTGCATTTTTTAAGTCCGTCCGTTACATTATGTAGCGGACAATTTTTGGACAAAAATACCCTCCAGCTCCGTCCGCTACACTGTGTAGCGGATGGATGGGCACTACTTTTTCTCTCATTCTCTCTCCTTTCAGTCATTATTTTTCTGACATGCTTGTCTCTCTCTCCTTTCTGTCATCAATGCCCGTGTCCTTCTCTCTCATTTCTCTTTCTGTCATCAATGCACATTGCGTCCGCTACATTATGTAGCGGACGAATTGCCACAACCAAATTCATTGGTTCTCTATTACTTTTTCTCTCATTCTCTCTCTTTTCGGTCATTATGTTTCTGACATGTTTGTCTCTATCTATCTCTCTCCTTTCTGTCATCAATACCCATGTCCTTCTCTCTCATTTCTCTTTCTATCATCAATGCTCATTGCGTTCGCTACATTATGTAGCGGACGAATTGCCACAACCAAATTAACTGGTTCTGTGTTAGATGTTCTGGATTCTCTATATTTTCAATCACGCAATGTCTTTTATCTTTGCAATATGCAGATCCAAAATAATGTCTTTTGCCATAGACAAACCCATAGCTGTCATCATCGCCGAAGAACTACCGCGCCACTCTAGGCGTAGATAGATCCAAAACAATGTCTTTTGCCATCAACAACGCAAGATACGCATTCCAGCGCAAGTCCATTGCAAAGGTCAGATTCAGATCATAACTTCTTCAGCTTCGCCGCCGTAACCAAAGCCGTAATTTACGCCATTGATATCCGTAAAGACCTGGTTCCAAAGATCCGGCAGTATGAACAACGAAAAATCCATTCGCCACCTTAAATATCTGCAAAAGAACCAAACTCGCCGCTGTCAACAGCCAGAAAACCGATTTCCGGCGAAAAACAATCACATTAAAAAGCTAGTAAATCAAAAAACACTTTTCAATACATGTTCCTCCGATTCAAACTCTGCTCCGGCTCAGATCTTGCGGGTCTCGGATTCGATTCTCCTTACGGCAGACAAGATCGCCGACAAAGAGAATAAATAGAGAGAGATGAAAGTGAGAGAAAGGAGAGAGGAAGAGAAAGGGGGAGAGAGAAAGAGAGAGAGTCAGAAAATTGATGGGAGAGAGAGACAAGCATGTCAGAAAAATAATGACTGAAATGAGAGAGAATGAGAGAAAAAGTAGTGCCCATCCGTCCGCTACACAATGTAGCGGATGAAGTTGGAGGGTATTTTTGTCCAGAAATTGTCCGCTACATAATGTAGCGGACGGACTTAAAAAAATGCAAAAAAAAAAAGATCTGGACCGTCCACAGAACGCACGTGGACGGCCAGATCGCGCTAGCAACTTATCCTATTTTGCTAGCGCTTTCAATGGATTAGCTCCCTATATATATATATATATATATATATATATATATATATATATATATATCAGTATAAACATATTAGTACATCGAAACTATTGTAAACCTGAATTTTAATTTTAAATTTTGAATAAGGACTTATTAGTATAAGGAAGCTAAGATGTTTCGAGACAATACTCTATCCTCTGGCTGATATTGAAAATTCTGGTCTTTGTTCAGATTATTTTCTCGTCAAAGTGTCTAGTGCGCCAGACACAAAAAAATGGTTATATTAATGGCCAAAGACACTTATAGAGGTAGATACAACATATTGAACAATCTTAAAAAAAGCTCTTATTTTGTAATAGTGAAAATAGAAAAAGATGTGATCATATTTTAACAATTTGACTGCTTAAATTATTCATTAAGTTCTATATTCGTTTTGTTCAAATTTTCTTTGGTGAATGCTATAATCTTTTAAATAACTTAAGTTGTAGTTTTTTCTTTTTCCTTTTCCAAAGACATTTTAAAAATAAAGACTGCGGCTAAAACTACAAGAAAATGAAGAAGAAAGAAAAAGAAGAAATACACTACGACTATTAGTGTTTTGTTATTGTAATGATAAATTATAATACCCTGATTTAATCTAACCGAGAATTAGATTAACCAAGGGCATTATTATTATTGATATTATTATTTTTATCGATAATTGGCTAATTAGAATAAAATGGGAGGCTGGTTTGGCCTTCAGGGTCAAAATCTAATTTTTAAAAAGGTAAGGGGCAAAAACATAATTTTGGCAAATATGGTGAACTTGATGCATATCTTTATCAAGTAGCATCATTTTGATGATGATTAGGTGTTAGGAAGTGAAATGAGGGGTTGGTGTGGTTTTAGGGTCAAAGTGCGATTTTTCCAAAGTTGTGGGGCCAAAGTGTAATTTTTGAAATTTGTGGGGTCATTTTGCTAATATGGAAATTTGGAGGGCTATTGTGCAAATTTGGGAAATCGGTCACAAGAGGGTTCCACCTCCTCCTTGACCATTTGATGACTAATGAAATAAAATTATAAACTAAGGTATAGATAAGTATTGGGGGAAATAAAAAAAAAGAAAAAGGAGAACGAAACAAAAGGGGAAAGCTTTCCCTTTCGGGAAAGAAACAAGAACAAGAAGAGAGAAGCAGAAAATAACAACAGAGAACAGAAACAGAGAAGCACGACAGGACAAGAAAAGAAATAAAGTGGGGAGAACAAAAGAAGAGACAGAGGAGAAGAGCAAGCTGGGTGGAAGAACAAAAAGAAATAGAGAAGAATAAGAGAGAGATTGGGAAAAGATTTTCAATGAGTAATCCCTCATCCTCAAGTGTAGTTATTGGCTTAAATTTAGTATGTGATTGTGTGTACACACACACACACACACACACACACATATATATATATATATATATATATGTTAATCAGGAAAAGGGGTTCGCTGC
Organism: Escallonia herrerae; assembly: GCA_033070095.1. Classification (NCBI taxonomy): domain Eukaryota; kingdom Viridiplantae; phylum Streptophyta; class Magnoliopsida; order Escalloniales; family Escalloniaceae; genus Escallonia; species Escallonia herrerae. Next base: position 134,755 of record JAVXUP010000688.1, read on the forward strand.
TACGTGGTGGTGCCACAAAGGATGCAGTCTGAGTCAGCTTCCAGGTAGGCAAAGTGGGAGACAGCAAGGATGGAGTAAGGGCAGAGCGCAAGGCTCCCCAGATAGGTCGTGAGGGCTGGCAGAGCCGCGCAAGCAAGGCGACGACGAACAGGGCCGGTGATCGACAGTTTGTTGCGAGGGAAGCAGCGTCAAGAGTCCAGTGTCAGACGTCCAAATATGTTTCTCTCACTAGAATTCTAGAGAGAATAGGCTTTTTAGAGGGAGAAAATGGAAATGTCAAATGAGAGAGCGATATGAATAAGCTCCAAAGGCAAAAATGGGCATGTGTCATAAGTTGACATGTGTCGCCTCTGGGAATGACGCATCGCCGGGGGGGGGGGGGTCCAAAGTACTGATTCTCCGTTGGACTGTCGGTCCCCGATTTCGTGCTACCCTGCCCTTGTAACATCTCTATGCTTGTCTGAGGAGATTGATCATGCAATGACAACATGGTCAGAGTAGCTCGTTGTCTCGAAACATCTTAGCTTCTTTCTTTCTTAATATGCCTTTTTTGAAGTCTTCATACAAAATTGGTGTAAATGAGGGTTAATTTTGACTTGAAACATTTTTTTTCCATCAAGCATCCATTTTGAATTAGAGTGTTGTTAGAAAAATAAGGGTGTATTTAGCTTCTCTTAAGATATCAAACATCTTTCCTTACGATACCCTTTGAAGAACATATGTTTTAGTTAGAGTTGAGGGTTGTTTTATCTTTAGTAAAAATAATATAAAAAACCTATGAAAACCTCTAAAATCACCCTTGACTTCTGCATATTCTTTGATTACCGATTTTTTTTATCCAAACTTAATGTCTCTATTTACGTTAAAGCTAAATACTTCAGAGCTACTACATCTTCTCCATTAATTTTGATTAATGAAAACAACTTGCTGAGGACAATGTCTTCTATATCATTTAAGAGTACATAATCTAACTAAATTAAATTAAATATTTTTTCAGAAACTCAATCTTTTTTTAATTTTGTATTTGATATTTATACATTGATGCGTATGTTACAAATGCAATTACTGTGTGTGTGTGTCTATATATACATATATATATATATATATGTATATATGTATGTGTGTGTGTATATATATATATATATATATATATATATATATATATATATATCAATGTAAACATATTCCTATGTAGAAACTATCATAAAGCTGAAGTTTAATTTTGAAATTTAATTTCAGACAGACATATTGGTGTAAGAAAGTTGTCGTAAAACTGGAGTTTTTTTTAGAAATTTTTAAATGTATAAGAATTGCTAAATCATACAATTCTGCTCTTAATTATAATTTAGTTTGTGGCAAGTTATAGTCATATAATCGTATTAGAGTTATCGGAATACGCTTATTTACATAACAACATATCCTTGATATGATTATTTTCTTTTTATGATATACTGTATCCTGAGATATCATATTTTTATATGATAACATTGTTTTCATATGGCTATTGTCTTCGTTTATTTTACTTTTATAAGTGATAGGATTATTTGAAACCCAATTGATAAAGACTCCAATTTATTTCGGCTCAAATGATTTATAAAGACTCTTATGATTTTTTTATCAAGTTGATACGCAAGGGGTTAAATAACTAAATATTGTTCTCTTAAAATATTCTTTCTATGTTTAAAAGTTTTCTAAATATTTTGACTTGTTAAAAGGTGAGGGTAAATTATTACCAGTTATGGCTAACTGTAAGCATTTTGATGCTAAAGAAGTTCATTAATGCATCTTTTAGTGACAAAAAGATCATGAATATAATCAAACGGGTAAGGATCTGGCCCCAGTGTATAACATAATGTCGAGGGATTAATATGGCTAAATTTTTTTTCATTAAAAATACCCTCTTTAGGAATAAAATGTTTACAAAAATTAAATGTATTTTTACTTTTGAGAAAGTGAGCCTAAACTACAATGTTTTTGGCAAAGTATAAACAATTTGCTGCTAAAGAGTTTACAAGTTCACTGATCCATCTTTAAGTGACAAAAATATGGGAGCGGCTCTAGCCCAATGTATAAATATGATGCTAGGTCTCTGTTAACTTATAAAGAAAATCCTATCAAAACATAACCTTGAAACTTACAAACATCAAAATTGATAAGATGAGCACCTTAATTTTTGCTACTCTTTAAAGAACCGTTCCTAAATCCAGGTATTATCATGTTCTTTTTTTAAAAATTTTAAGGTGCACCGGCTATTGTCTCTACTAACTTTTTCATATGAGTGTAAATTAAATTTATTGACATAGGCGGAGTCATTGTATCTACAATATTTATGATGAATTTTTACTTATGTCATTGACAAACATTTTTTAAATGTCTACACTGCCCTCATTTTGTATCGAAAAGATATATAGAATATAAAATTTTACAAATCCTAAATTTTCAAATCAGAATTTCAAGCTCAAATTTTCCCCCCAACCATGCCACCACACCTTCCTCGACAAGCACTTAGCCTGAAAGTCAAAAAATTGGCTCAGCCCCACGGGCCTCATCGTGGTGCCAGTGAATGTCGGCCTCCATGTTATCTCACCACATCTGACTACCTCCACCGCTATAAAAGTACTCAGCAGCATCACAAACATGAAGATTTAAAAGCCGCCAAATCAGTCATAAATCTGTAACATTAGTTGACTGTGTGTGTAGTGCATCAACTATAGTTGTGGTAGGTCGTTGAAAGCTGATTGATGGTTATTATGGTTTGTGCTGATTGAACGCAATGGTAGGCTGATTAGTGGTGGTGGAAGGCTGCTCTGATAGTTGTTAATGGCAGCGACTACTTTGGTGTTGGGTAGTAATTTGACGTAAACAAGAAATTTTATACATCTTCTTTCAGATTTCAAGCCCCCAATTCAAATTTTAATTTTTTGTTTATTTGGTTTGTTGAATCGTGATGGTTTGTTGCAAATAATTGGAGTAAGAAAGCTGTGACAATTGATTGGGGTGAGAAGAACTGAAGAAAAAGTGAGAGAGCTGAAGAACACTATGATGGTAGGATACGATTGTGGTTGGGGCTAGTTGTGGGGGGTGTGTGGGCGGGGGGGGGGGGGGGGATGAAGGGGGTGAGAAATGACTATTGAAGAATTACATTCCTAAATGATGGGCATTATGGTCTTTCCATCCTATTAATATTTTCAGTCGGTCAACAAACATAAGTACTATTTGTTCCAATCAATGGAGACGCGTGTAATTTTATCCTAATCTCATGGTCACGGGTGTAATGACCCTATAATTTTCTCAACTCTCAAAAACTTATGCCATGGGTAGTATTTTTTCCCCTTTTATTGTGAAGATACTTGTCTTTAATTGATGAATAATCTGGGTTATAAATTGTTCTGGATAAAATTTTGTTGAGTTTGTATTTATATTAAAACTATTATGTGTATGTATAAATGTAGGGTGAAAAACGTAGGTTTATGAACATTATTAAAACAACTCAGTTCATTACTATTATCTAATATCAATTTCACATATTTATTTGCTAGTATCGATTTCAAAAAAGAACACATACATATGCACGTGTATATAGACTTTTCGTATGAGTAGGTGTTGTATTATCATATAAGTCTGTATTAAAAATAAAAGTCTTATAGCAAATATATGTTAAATTACATGCACAACTAAATTAATAACCTTATTGTACTAATTAAGATGAACAGGGTCATGCTAGATAAAAATAAAATAGAGCTTTAAAATATATTATCAACTTTAGGATACACCATAGATTGTTTAATTTAAAGTAGAAAATTGAAAGTTTAATTAAGATTAAGCGTAGTTGTATACATATTGTACTCGAACGTTGGAACTTAAGATAGAACACGTTAAAAAAGACTTGCTATATACTTTAATCTTAAAACAAGAGATACATGAAAATTATACTCCCTTCCTCTCAAATTATTTGATTATATTTGACTGCACGCTTACTTAGGATATGAGTCATATTTTATGAATTTTCTATTCTACCCGAAGAGGGTGGGAGGGGAGGAAGAAAGAAATTCAATAGAAAGAAATGGGTTTGTAGACCATTAAATGTGGAGAGAGAACTAGATTCTATACTACTTATAAAAGTATCAATGTTGTATATCATTTATGGATGATTATGTCCTTCGGTATTTACGTCAATACCACTCTTTCCCTCCCTTTATGACTCCTTTTCATATTTGGTTGAAATTAAATGAACATCGGATACTGAATCCATTTCAAACATTGAAAAATGAAAAGTGTGATGAGAAAGAAAAACAAAATAAAAAAAACCTTTTTATTACTTTCTTTTTAATTTGGTTGAAATGAAATAAACATTGGATGATGAATTGGGTAATGAGAACTATGATTTTTCTCCTTGCATTTTTTGGGTTAGCAAACAATTAAGCAATTTAAAAACTAAAGAACAAAAAACAAAGAAACTGAAATACGTGAAAAATCAGTTAAGAAGTAATTGTTGGAAAAACAAAAACGTAAAAAAAAAAGAAAACAGAAAAAAACAACATCAATTATGCATAAAAAATGGGGAAAAAAATAAGGCTTAGATATGGTGCAAATTTAAACTAAAAAATGTTCGGTTATTGCAGTTGAAGACTAAATGCAAAGCATCCGGTCTTGAAATTTACAAATCTTAAGTGTATATGATAAACCGATTTAATAGAATACAAAAATAAAGACGCAGATTTATTCTTTTAATTTCTCCAATTACTTTTCTTTTCGGCAGCGTCATCAAACATTTTTCAATCCAGAAGCCTACAGAGAAAATTTCCAAACATTGAACTCATTACAATTGCGAACATCAAATATACATTTCTTTTAAAACAAGTCACAAAAGAAATAAGAAGATAATTAAATTTATATTATTTGATCCCAAAAAAACTAATGATATCACCTTAAAAATTACTTTCGACCACATTCACGTACAACACACGTTCTCCATACTAGTAAAAAAAAAAAAGAAGTTCACAAAGGGTAAACATGTAAAAATACCTATAGAATCTTTCTTAATTTGGAAACTGATAAATTGTTTTTAGGACTGCCAAAAAGAAATTAAAATATAACCATCAAGATATAATATAGAACAATTAAGATTCTCTTTAAGAGTGCCTTGATGTGAAAAAAGAATTTAGGATGATAATAGTGATAATTGACGTGAAAAATTTAATTTTGAAAATAAGACCACCTTTTACACAATGAATTTTCGTACTTTGAGTATTTGATTAGCAGTTAATAAATGATTTATTATTATAATTTAATAATAATAGTTTTATTGATTAATTTCAATTGTGCGTAGCTGATTCGTTGCTTGAGCTGGCAAATTGGGCTAAGTTGCCAGCACGATCTGGCCGTCCGACCCAGATCTTTTTATTTTTATTTATCAAAAAGCCCCTTACATGTCGTCCGCTACACTGTGTAACGGACGACTTTTTGACCTTGACAATTGTCAGTCAAAAGTCGTCCGCCACGCAATGTGGCAGACGGATTTTGCCTGACACATGTCACATCCTGTCCCCTACTTTGTCCGCAAAATAGTATGGTGGACGACGTGACAAATATACCTAAAAGTGCCCCAATTCTCAGCTCTTTTTCCATTTTCATCTCCTTGAGCTCCACTTACCTCCATTTTCAGCTCCCTTTAAGTTCCAAACTTCAAGTAACACTTGCATCAAACTTCACTCAAGCAAGGCAAGTTTGTGAATGGTGAAGTTTTCTTTATGGGTAGAATGATGATTTTTTTTGGGGGATGAATATATGAATTTATTTGGGATTATGTTTGTTGTATTTATCACCATATTCATCAAAGTAATTTTAATTTGTGATGTTTAAGAATTATTCTTTTTTGTTTTTTTTCCGCGTCCGCTACACTATGTAGCGGATGGTATATCAGAAACAATAGAATATTTTGGTGTTTTAGGCTGTCCGCTGCACTATATAGTAGACGGTGTAGCAGAAACAATGTTCATCAACACTTAGAATTTGTTTTGGTATTTTTGGCCACTTAAAATTACACTTCAACACTTTGAATTTTTCTGGTGTTTAGGCCTTCCGCTACACTATGTAGCGGATGGTGTAGCAGAAACAATAGTCATCAACACTTATAATTTTTTTTGGTATTTTTGGCCACTTAGAATTACACTTCAACACTTATAATTTTCTGGTATTTTAGGCCGTCCGCTACATAGTAGCAGAAATAATAGTGATCAACACTTAGAAATTTTTTAGTGGTTTAGGCCGTCCGCTACACCATGTAGCAAATGGTGTAGCAGAAATAATACTCATCAACACTTTAGAATTTTTTTGGTGTCTTTGGCCACTTAGAATTACACTTCAACACTTCGAATTTTTCTGGTGTTTTAGGCCGTCCGCTACGCTATGTAGCGGACGGTGGGCATAGCGGACTGTGTAGCAGAAACAATAGTCATCAACATTTATAAATTGTTTGGTGGTTTAGGCTGTCCGCTACACTATGTTGCAGACGATGTAGCAGAAACAACAGTCATCAACACTTAGAACTTCTTTTTTTGGTATTTTTGGCCACTTAGAATTACACTTCAACACTTACATTTTTTTTGGTGTTTTAGGTTGTCCGCTATACTATGTATCGGACGGCGTAGCGAAAACAATAGTCATCAACACTTAAATTGTTTTTGGGTTAGGCCGTCCGCTGCATAGCGTCCGCTACACTATGCAGCAGACGGTGTAGCAGAAACAATAGTCATCAACACTTAGAATTGTTTTGGTGGTTTAGGCTGTCCGCTAGACTATGTAGCGGATGGCGTAGCAGAATACATGTCAAGACATTACCCTCATTTTATTTCCCACCATCAAACCTGTCTCAACAAGGCCGAAAAAACCACAACACATAACACCCAAAAAAACCACAACACAAAAAAATACATGTCTCAAAGAAGGAGATCAAATCTTCCAAAATAAAAATGCTGTCATAAATATAATCATTTACAATGTCATCATTGGGCCTCATCTTGAGCCGGATTCTTGTCGTTAGCCGAATTTATAATATACCTAACTGCTCTAGGTTGACCGCTATGAATTTTCCAGGCTATTCTATATCTAAAGGCTTCTACGTCTGCTTCACTCCAGATGGACTTCTTGAGGCTCTCATGCCGACAAATGTAGTCCATGTACATGCAGACGAAGACGCCGCAGTCCGAATGATTAGCTTACTTAGGCCTCCGTCTCTTCAATCGAACTTCAAGCTTCGGCTTCCCTGGTACTTTTAGTCCACGAAGAGAGTGGACGATGGCACAAAACAGATCCTGTGGAGAAATAAAAAATGGCATAAGCTACGAGTTAATAATTACATTACAAAAAGCAAAAAAACAACAATCGCAAGATTACCATAGCAGCCAATTGGTATTTGACAAGATCCTTCACGGGCTCGCAATGGCATCGTCGTGGAGACTGCCAAGGATTGATACGACCATGTGAGTTGGTTCATAGCAAACCAAGTACCAGTGGTTCCTATTACCGCAAAATGGTATTAGGAAGACGTCCTCATCTTCGGCGCTCACCAGACTCAACCTATTCTTAAGAAATGCAATGAGCTAAGCTGGCTGTTTTCACTGGATCAAGCTTTTCCTCCCCCTTCTGGATACCCAAGCGTCTTATTCTTTGACGAGCATGTCATGAAAAACCACATCCAACAAAAAAAATGTGGGGATACTCATTCACCCTATCCCAACCTTGATGCATCAAAAGTTAGGCGTAGGCAGAGATCACAGTGTTGCCCAACCAAACCCCCGGAGCTAGGGTGCACATTTCATCCCATGATATATTGTAATCCATGCCATTTGGGCAGTTCACACCAATTATGACTCGTTACTGGGGGGCCCGCTAAAGTAACGTTGGTGGATTAAGGCACATTTTGCCTGCTTCAGAGGCTTTAACGGATGTCCTTTGCGATAAGTGGGAATGAGAGGGGGTCGACTAGGGGATATTGCCCTCCCCGGGGGAGGGGTCAAAAGGGGGATATTGTCTTCCTTGCGGCCCTTCGGCCCAAGGCCGGAAGGTCCTACCCACGGGACGATTGACAGTGGCTCGGAGAGATTGAAGTTTGCAAAGTCAAAGTCTCGTATGACTTGACTCCAAGAGAGGGGTGGTACTTATGAGTCCCTAAGCAAAGAGAATGAGGGACCACTGTACTCTACCCAATGAGGCATTCCCATGCCCGATGGCTGCCCCTAAGCACCACCCATACCAATTACAGAGGGACCACCAACTGCCTCACTCACCCCGAAGTTTGTCCTGAGGGATCACCTTATCCCTTGCCCACATGGGGAGGCTTTCATCCTAGATAATCCATTCTCGGGCTGACGCCTGAAGGCTGTCATGTATATTGGTGCAAAAAGCCCCACAACCATTTGCCAATGCATCAGCTAGGGTGTGAAGTTCTGCTCCCATGGTATCCACCACTTCCTTCCGCTCACTCAGCTTCTTGAAGAAGGCAAGCGAGGCATTAACCTACATCCAAAGAGATAATAAGTAAATTCAAACACAAACGGTATTGAATGTAAAATAAGAAACATTGAATTCAATTAAAAGCATTGGTTAGGCAACTTATGAGGTCATATGCCCATCGCTTATCGATCTGTCCCCTAAGGAGGTACTTCTGCCCCCTTTCAAACCTTATTGGGGCTATTCTCTTTCCAGTGATGCGATAGTACCAGTCGTTGTACTGCTCAATGCTGATCACGGGGTGAGGCTCCGACACAATGGTTGCAAGCGTGTCTTGCCAAGACTCCCACTTGAATTTTATTTGCGAGCAATTCGTGCACATTCACCTTGCCAAACTGTGGGACACACGGTGGGTTCCTGTTACCCCTCATATATGGGGCATCGGCTTGCAATCTCTACAAGCAGTCAAAATGGCGCATTGCGCGATCTGGTAGTTGCCACTCCGCGATCTTGAAGTGGATCAGTGGTGTGCGTTGTAACCCAGAAAGTGTGAAGACGAACGACTCTGCCACCCGTCGCTCGAAACGTTTGTACGGTGCCCAACATATTTGGCTCAGAGATAGCGAGTCGAACTCCCCTCGATAGAATGTGATGTTGTGATGTGGATCATCTCTCCTCGGGTAGTGGCTCTCCCTCCAGTTGTACTCCCAAGCACACAACCGAGGCCACACATCATCGGTTCCGTCCCTACTGTTGGGTGCGCCAGTAGTAATGTGTTTGTAATGACCCGGTCCACGGCCCCACCACAGGGCATTGCCTCCCTCAAAAGGGCTAGCCAAGTAGGTACTTATGAGTTCATAGGCAGGGTCTTATAAGGCTAATCGCAAACTCTCCCGCAACCGATGTGGGATATTACAATCTCCCCACCTTATTCCTTAGCGTCCTCGCTAAGGCTTGATTGTACATAGCCCAGAATCTTCCTCTCTAGCCAATGTGGGATATACCCAGCTCACCCTTCGTTGCCTCAACCATCCTCTTGATGTGGGATATACCCGGGCTTGCCTTCGTTTCCCCCAACCATCGGCAACCCGACTGGATACCCCAGCCCAAGCTTTCGAGAGTCGGCTCTGATACCATCTGTAATGACCCGGTCCACGGCCCCACCACAGGGCATTGCCTCCCTCAAAAGGGCTAGCCAAGTAGGTACTTATGAGTTCATAGGCAGGGTCTTATAAGGCTAATCGCAAACTCGATGTTAGACCCCTCATATTTAAATGCGTAAAAAAAAAATTATTATTAAAGAGTTTGGGACGTAATGGGTATTTTGAAATTCTATTTGTTTTAGGAATATAAGAATTGTTCTTTTAGGTTATTGATAATTTACGTACTATATATTCTCTAGGAACCTTAAGAGCACACCAAAATTCAGAAGAGCCTCCAAGGAATCCTTAGGAAGAGACTTCTTGGAATTTTGACAAATTGCTTGAGGTAAGAATTTAAATTGATTTTTGATTTGGGATTGTAGTAGTTTACGAATTTCGATGTCATTAGAATTTGATTTGAAACCTTTGGGTTTGTCAATTTTTAGGGCTTTGATACAATTGAATTGAGGAAATCAAATTTTGGGTTTAATCACGATCAGAGGTAAGGGATTATTTTGTTTTGAAAATCTGAATTGGCGTTGGACCAATCGTCGTTTAGTGATTTAATCGTTCAATCAAGTTGTATCGATTTTCGTGTCAATACTGTGCAATGTCAGCTAAAAGTTTCGTATTGTCTTGATCTCTGTGCTATTATTGTGCACGGTTGAAAATTTTGATGAATATTGATACTTCAGTTTTTCCGCGCATATGTATTGTCTTGACTGATTCTTTTTATATATATTACTGTGAGTCTAAATCTTCGTGCCCCCATTCTGTTTCCACTCCTAATGTGTCTAAGGCACTGTACCCGTTAAAGAGAAGCCTGGCACTTATAATAAATTGTTGGAGCTTTTGACTCATCATTGAACCTATGCTTAGGTCCTAGGTGTAGTTAAGTTTTAACCTTTTGTTTTTGTTTGTTGTTGACAATCTGATGCTTTGTTTTCTTTCTATTCTTTCTTTGTTCCGAATCATGAAGGCCTTATGGCCACCTGCTTCTTCCTTTCTAAGCTTTATATATACAACCTACTACCATCTTGAATTGAACTACCTTAAATGCAACTGTCCATTGTCGTATTAGTGCTGAAGTGTTAGAAACTCGTCCCTTCTTCTTTGAATTTCAGCCGTGTAGTATATGTAGATGGCGTACCATGTGTCAGCTTTGAATTATTTTTGTATTCGTTCTCATTTGACCGCTACAGACTTACACTCCACTTGAATTGCGTGTAATCCCGCTTATATCCCCGACATATGACACAGTGCATGTAACTTATGATGACACTTAGCGTGAGCCTTAGGCCGCTAAGTGTATCAACTAAAACTTTATATCATCTGAGCGACTTTTGATGTCTTGCCTAATTCATTGGATATATGTGTAGCTTGTTTTGTGAGCCATGTCACAGGGTATGTGACTTTTCTATTTCTGACTTATCCACGTGGATTGGAACGTGGGCTAGCTCAGTGGGATGAGCTAGAGATCGCGATCTTATTTTCTGAACTTGGTTCCACGTGCCAGTGATGGCATGTGTGACCTTATTCTGAATGGCTCTTTAGTGTCAGTTTCTATATAAGAATACATTTTGAAATTTTGTCTTTCTACGAAACATATTTTTGTATTTTGACAATTCTGGTTCGTATATGTTATGTTAAAATTCTGTACGTCCGATCTTGTTTTCTCAGATACCTTTGTATCCCATTTTGATTGGTCCATTGAGCGACCTTACTGAGCATTTGGCTCACCCGCTTATTATTTTACTTTCAGGTGATCAGTAGAGGGGATTGGATTATGTGCATAGCAATTTGACTGAGAGCTAGCGGTTTAATCTCAGAGCTACTTTGATTATTTGTTTTTAGAAATTATAATAAGAGGAAATATTTGGATTTCGATGTTTCATTTGGAACTCCTTGTAGGAGTAAATTCGGGATTAAATTACTGTTTAGGTCTATTTGACATTTAATTGTGTAAATTGGAGATTTTCTGATTAGATGCTCTGAATAACCTATTTTGGAGACTTTTGGAAATTTGAGGTTTTCTGACTTTGTTTATTTGATATTAACGCTCCGAAAATTCGGGGCGTTACAGTTGGTATCAGAGCTATAAGTTTAAACTCCTGTAGACTTATATGCTTAGGATCAGATAAGTTGTGAGATGGGTAGTATGGGTAGATTTAAGTTTATTGTCCTAGTCAGTATCTGATTCTAGTTTTTCTTTTGTAGTAATGGCAAACGGTCGTAATAATAGGCGAGCCAACAATCGAAATGCGGAGCGTCAAAACGTCACAGGGAATGAGAATCCGCCAGATCTTCTGACTATTCTGGCAAATCAGCAAGCTCAGCTGACTCAGTTACTGGCAAACCAACAAGCTCAGCTAAATCAATAGAATCAGCTGAACCCGAATCCGAATTCTAATCACGGGCAGGCTCAGACTTGTAGCTTATTAGAGCAGTTTGACAAGAAGAACGTAGAACCTTTTGGAGGTACAGATGATCCGATTGTGGCAGAGACGTGGATTTCTCGACTTGAGAAAGTATTTAGGCCTATGGGTTGCACTGATGAGGAAAAGATAGAACTCACAGTGTATAAGCTAGACGGGGAAGCAGACCACTGGTGGAAAACTATTGAGGATAGAAAAACGGTGGAACAACGCGAAGCGATGACATGGGATCAGTTTAAGGACTTGTTCTTCGACCGCTATTTTCCTAGGAGTGTAAAAGAACAAATGTATCGTGATTTTCTTAACTTGAGGCAGGGGGAGAATGAAAGTGTTGCTGAGTATGAGGTTAAGTTTACACGGCTGTCTCGTTATGGTAAGCAATTGGTTGCAAACGAGAAGGATAGAGTGCAAATGTTTACTTGGGGTCTCAAGCCTAGCATTAGGCAGCGCATTGTTCCGGTTCCAGTAGACACGTACGTTCAGTGCATTGACATTGCGAAGACTATCGAAGCTGAGGCTAGGGACTATAGAGAGAAGAAGGACGCCAAGGCAGGTAAGAGAGACCGTCTAGAAATATCCCAACCACACACGGCACAGGGTGATGGAAAGCGCAGACAGACTTCTTCCTCAATTTCTTTTGGTCAGAGGGGCCAAGGTCAGAGACAGAGTCAGGGTCAGAGTAATTTCAGTAGGGGCTCTAGTCAGAACTTTGCTCAGAGGCCCCTATCTTCAGGTTCTGACCCTATTTGTCAGAGGTGCAATAAACGACATGGCGGCCAGAGTTGCCATTGGGATACAGGAGCATGCTTTAGGTGTGGCCAGAAGGGTCACCATATCAGAGATTGTCCTATTCCAGCATCAGGGCAATCTGGGCCGCAGGGTTCTGTTGCAGGGAGTACAGCCTCGGGCCCAAGGCAGAGTACGAGTCAGTCAACTGGAGGGCAAAAACCTAGGACTACCGGTAGGGTGTTCAACATGACAGCTAAGGATGCATCGGGTTCGAAGGATGTGGTGGCAGGTACGATTCAGATTAACTCAATTGATGCGCATGTATTGTTTGACTCTGGTGCCACACACTCTTTTGTTTCTTTTTCGTTTGCACGTCGCCTTGGGGTTAAACCCCAGTCTCTTGACTGTGAGTTGTCTGTGGGTACTCCTGTTGGGGATTATGTGGTAGTTAAGTCAGTATTGAGGAATTGTAAGATCCACATTTGTGATAGGGACCTTCCTGGGGATCTAGTTCTTTTAGATATCCATGATTTTGACGTGATTTTGGGTATGGATTGGTTGGCATCCTATCATGCCTTAGTTGATTGCTTTGAGAAGCGAGTCTGTTTCTGTTTATCTGATTCATCTGAGTTTGAGTTTTGGGGTTCAAAGCCTAGCGGGTTGTCTATTATCTTAGCTATTTCGGCTCGTCGTATGCTTCGTAAGGGTTGTGCGGGTTACATTGCACACATCCTTGATACTAATCATGGAGGTGTTGAGATATCAGACGTACCGGTAGTAAGTGACTTTCCTGAGGTGTTTCCCGAGGAGTTACCGGGAAAACCCATTGATCGTGAGATTGAATTCACGATTGATTTGGTGTCTGGTGCGGCACCTATTTCCAAGGCTCCGTATCGAATGGCGCCTACAGAAATGAAGGAGTTAAAGGATCAGCTTCAAGAGCTACTTGATAGGGGGTTTATACGGCCTAGTGTTTCACCTTGGGGTGCTCCTGTCTTGTTTGTCAAGAAGAAGGATGGCACGTTGAGACTTTGCATTGACTACCGTGAGTTGAATAAGATCACCATACGTAACAAATACCCATTGCCGCGTATAGATGATTTGTTTGACCAACTTCAGGGAGCGAGGTTTTTCTCAAAAATAGATCTACGTTCTGGATACCATCAGCTAAAAGTTAGGACAGAGGATGTGTCAAAGACCGCATTTAGGACTCGTTACGGCCATTACGAGTTCTTAGTGATGCCCTTCGGGTTGACTAATGCTCCTGCTGCTTTTATGGATCTGATGAATCGTGTGTTTAGGCAGTATTTGGATAAGTTTGTTATTATTTTCATTGATGACATTTTGGTGTACTCTAAGTCAGAGGAGGAGCATAGTGAGCACCTGGAAATTATCTTACAGACTTTGAAGGACAACCATTTGTATGCAAAATTTAAGAAATGCGAGTTTTGGCTTGAGCAAGTTACATTTTTGGGACATGTGGTGTCTAAGGATGGAATAGCTGTTGACCCCTCTAAGATTGCGGCGGTGACTGATTGGCAGAGGCCTAGCACTGTTACTGAAGTGAGAAGTTTTTTGGGATTAGCAGGTTACTACCGTCGATTTGTAGAAGGTTTTTCGAGAATAGCAATGCCTTTGACTCAGTTGACTAAGAAGAACACCCGATTTGTTTGGAATGAGGAGTGTGAAGCTAGTTTTCAAGAACTGAAGAAGAGGTTGGTGTCTGCACCTGTATTAACCTTACCATCTAGTTCTGGAGGTTTTGTGATATATAGTGATGCCTCCAAGAGAGGTTTAGGTTGTGTTTTAATGCAGCAAGGTAAGGTGATTGCCTATGCTTCTAGACAGCTTAAGCCTTACGAGCAGAACTACCCCACCCATGATCTTGAGTTAGCAGCTGTGATATTTGCTTTGAAGATATGGAGACACTACTTGTATGGTGAGACCTGTGAGATATATACTGACCATAAAAGTCTTAAGTATATTTTCACCCAGAAGGAGCTGAACATGAGACAGAGGCGTTGGTTGGAGCTTTTGAAAGACTATGACTGCACGATTCACTATCACCCAGGTAAGGCGAATGTTGTGGCCGACGCACTCAGCAGGAAGAGCACAGGAAACCTAGCAGCACTTATCACCTGTCAACCTCAACTATTAGAAGACATGAAGAACCTGGATCTAGATATCAGATGGCAAGATGGTGAAGAGTACTTGGCTGCATTGCAGGTACAACCTACCTTGATTAGCAGGATCAAGGAAGCTCAAGATGGAGATTCTGGTATAGTTCGCATTATCGAGAACATTAATAATGGAAAGCAGTCTGAGTTCAGAGTTGATGAGCACAGTGTAGTTTGGTTCCATAAGAGACTTTGTGTACCAGCAGATATGTCCTTGAGGAAGGAATTATTGTTAGAGGCTCATAACTCTAGTTTCTCTATCCACCCAGGAGGAACAAAGATGTATCATGACCTTAAGGAGCATTTTTGGTGGAGCGGCATGAAGTCGGATATAGCAGAATTTGCCTCTCATTGCTTGGTCTGTCAGAGAGTGAAGACGGAGCATCAAAAGCCTAGTGGACCACTTCAGCCACTTGAGATTCCGCAGTGGAAGTGGGAGCATGTAACAACTGATTTTGTGGTAAGCTTACCGAGGACAGTCAAGGGTTTTGACACTATTTGGGTTATTGTGGATAGGTTGACAAAGTCTGCACATTTCCTTCCAATCCGAGCTACAGCACCATTATCAGAACTAGTGCAAATATATATTGATGAGATAGTGAGGTTGCATGGAGTACCATTATCAATAGTGTCCGATCGAGATCCACATTTTACTTCAAAATTCTGGAGGAGCTTCCAGAATTCCATGGGTACCGATCTCTATTTTAGCACTGCTTACCACCCACAGACAGATGGGCAGTCTGAACGTACTATTCAGACACTAGAGGACATGTTGAGAGCTTGCACACTAGACCTCGGTGGTAGCTGGTATAGCCATTTAACTTTAGTTGAGTTTGCCTACAATAACAGCTATCAGGCAAGTATTAAAATGGCACCGTTTGAGGCATTGTATGGACGGAGGTGCAGGACGCCACTATGTTGGGATGAGGTAGGGGAGAGACAGTTATTGGGACCAGAGTTGGTACAGTTGACTACTCAAAAAGTTGACTTGATTCGGGAATGTCTCAAAACAGCTTAGGATAGACAACGCAGTTATACATCCCACCGTCGCCGCGAACTAGAGTTTGAAGTAGGTGATCACGTGTTCTTAAGAGTTTCGCCTTGGAAGGGGGTGATGCGTTTCGGTAAGAAGGGTAAGCTTAGCCCTAGGTTTGTCGGGCCATTCGAGATTTTGGAGAGGATCGGTCCCGTGGCTTACAGAGTTGCATTGCTGCCAGAGCTTTCACACGTTCATAATGTTTTTCATGTTTCAAATCTGAGGAAGTACGTTTATGATCCGACGCACATTGTGCCGTATGAGCCTTTATCAGTGCAAGAGAACCTTTCCTACGAAGAGCAACCAATTGAGATTCTTGACAGTCGTGATCAGGTGTTAAGGACGAAAGTTATTCCCTTAGTTAAGGTTTTAGACCCCTCATATTTAAATGCGTAAAAAAAAATTATTATTAAAGAGTTTGGGACATAATGGGTATTTTGAAATTCTATTTGTTTTAGGAATATAAGAATTGTTCGTTTAGGTTATTGATAATTTACGTACTATATATTCTCTAGGAACCTTAAGAGCACACCAAAATTCAGAAGAGCCTCCAAGGAATCCTTAGGAAGAGACTTCTTGGAATTTTGACAAATTGCTTGAGGTAAGAATTTAAATTGATTTTTGATTTGGGATTGTAGTAGTTTACGAATTTCGATGTCATTAGAATTTGATTTGAAACCTTTGGGTTTGTCAATTTTTAGGGCTTTGATACAATTGAATTGAGGAAATCAAATTTTGGGTTTAATCACGATCAGAGGTAAGGGATTATTTTGTTTTGAAAATCTGAATTGGCGTTGGACCAATCGTCGTTTAGTGATTTAATCGTTCAATCAAGTTGTATCGATTTTCGTGTCAATACTGTGCAATGTCAGCTAAAAGTTTCGTATTGTCTTGATCTCTGTGCTATTACTGTGCACGGTTGAAAATTTTGATGAATATTGATACTTCAGTTTTTCCGCGCATATGTATTGTCTTGACTGATTCTTTTTATATATATTACTGTGAGTCTAAATCTTCGTGCCCGCACTCTGTTTCCACTCCTAATGTGTCTAAGGCACTGTACCCGTTAAAGAGAAGCCTGGCACTGGAGCTTTTGACTCATCATTGAACCTGTGCTTAGGTCCTAGGTGTAGTTAAGTTTTAACCTTTTGTTTTTGTTTGTTGTTGACAATCTGATGCTTTGTTTTCTTTCTATTCTTGAAGGCCTTATGGCCACCTGCTTCTTCCTTTGTTCCGAATCATGAAGGCCTTATGGCCACCTGCTTCTTCCTTTCTAAGCTTTATATATACAACCTACTACCATCTTGAATTGAACTACCTTAAATGCAACTGTCCATTGTCGTATTAGTGCTGAAGTGTTAGAAACTCGTCCCTTCTTCTTTGAATTTCAGCCGTGTAGTATATGTAGATGGCGTACCATGTGTCAGCTTTGAATTATTTTTGTATTCGTTCTCATTTGACCGCTACAGACTTACACTCCACCTGAATTGCGTGTAATCCTGCTTATATCCCCGACATATGACACAGTGCATGTAACTTATGATGACACTTAGCGTGAGCCTTAGGCCGCTAAGTGTATCAACTAAAACTTTATATCATCTGAGCGAATTTTGATGTCTTGCCTAATTCATTGGATATATGTGTAGCTTGTTTTGTGAGCCATGTCACAGGGTATGTGACTTTTCTATTTCTGACTTACCCACGTGGATTGGAACGTGGGCTAGCTCAGTGGGATGAGCTAGAGATCGCGATCTTATTTTCTGAACTTGGTTCCACGTGCCAGTGATGGCATGTGTGACCTTATTCTGAATGGCTCTTTAGTGTCAGTTTCTATATAAGAATACATTTTGAAATTTTGTCTTTCTACGAAACATATTTTGTATTTTGACAATTCTGGTTCGTATATGTTATGTTAAAATTCTGTACCTCCGATCTTGTTTTCTCAGATACCTTTGTATCCTATTTTGATTGGTCCATTGAGCGACCTTACTGAGCATTTGGCTCACCCCCTTATTATTTTACTTTCAGGTGATCAGTAGAGGGGATTGGATTATGGGCATAGCAATTTGACTGAGAGCTAGCGGTTTAATCTCAGAGCTACTTTGATTATTTGTTAGAAATTATAATAAGAGGAAATATTTGGATTTCGATGTTTCATTTGGAACTCCTTGTAGGAGTAAATTTGAGATTAAATTACTGTTTAGGTCTATTTGACATTTAATTGTGTAAATTGGAGATTTTCTGATTAGATGCTCTGAATAACCTATTTTGGAGACTTTTGGAAATTTGAGGTTTTCTGACTTTGTTTATTTGATATTAACGCTCCGAAAATTCGGGGCGTTACAGTGTTCATAAGACCACACCTGAGAACAAAGACAAATTAGGGTCGTATCGTCAAAATTTATTGTGCACCGACTAATTAAAAAATTTCAAAAATGTAGTTACAAAGAGTGATATGATAACTTGCAACAGTGAGAGACATGCACATATAGCTTTGGTGTCGAGCCTTGTTGCCTTGTGCAATGCTCAATACAAGTAGGCAAGAGTTGCTGCACCCCAGGCATACCCCCAACTTCTTGTAGGTTACCCAACAATGGTAAATATTTGGTGTTGACTGTATTCTTCGACGTCGTTGGGAATAGAATTGCCACCATCACCCACAGTAAGAAGGTCTTTGTGTGCAACACAAGCATCTCCTCTATGAAGTATTTCGGCAGAACCCCGAAGTTTTCTAGTAACCACCTCAACTTTATCCCACTAGTGCCAATTTCACTCTCGGGTATCGAGGTAAAGAAGTCCCTAGCAGCTCTCTTATTTGATACTTTTGACGGGTGAGCAATTACTGACCGCCCCGTTACCAGTAACCCTAAGATGAACCCTACATCTTCTATGGTTATTGTCATCTCTCCAAGAGGGAACTCTACCTTTTAACAAGGCCACCTATTAAGTTCCGGTCAATTTGTTGAAAGATATTCCCATGTGTAAAAATCCCAAACCCAATTCCACGCAGCAATTATTTTTGAAATTTATTCAATTTCCAGTTTCCATGTCCTCTGCTACACAGTGTAGCAGACGACATGAAAGGAGTTTTTTTGGTAAAAAAAGACTGTTCGCTACACTATGTAGCAGACGGTCTTATTTATTTTTTTTTGAAAAAGATCTGGTTTGTCCATCCTCAATCACGCTGGCAACTTAGCCCAATTTGCTAGCGCAAGCAACAAATCAGCTCCCTATGCACACACACACACACACACAATATGCATATATATATATATATATATGCATATAAAGATAAGTATGTATATATGTATATATAGAAAAAGAAAATCACGTATAGAACAAAAGTAAGTTAGTTATGGTATGTTAAAGCCAGGTTCCAACTTAATTGATAACCTTGGTACATTGAAAGATGAATCTACCTAGATGAACATGTATATTAAAAATTCTGGTTAAATTTTGGTTAATGATTTGCTTTTTCTAAGGTTTTGTGCTATACTATTCAGTTACATTGGTTAAATACATAAATATCATAGTATGCAATTCTTATATAAGAAAGATAAAGTAGAACTAAAACCATATGATATTTGAAAACAAATCTAGAAAGAGTATGTTTTTAATCATTTTTATCACTTTTTGCCATATAAAAGGTGTGGACAAGCATGTGAGATGTAAAAATAGGCAATCTCATAAATCAACAAGAACAAATTTATTTATATAATAAAGTGTATACTACAGGACTTAAATTCAACTAATTTTATTTTTGAAAAAACAAAATTTTTCTATGGTGTTCAGATGAGAAAATAAACTCTTAAGTATTTTAAGTTCTACCTTAGCAATATACGCACTTAATATGACTTTAGTTTTACATTTATATTCCTAAACACACCTTTTATATTGTAAAGAAAGAAAACTAGATATCTAGCAAATAAAATTGCATATAAAATTTAAAAGGATACCAGTTATGTTGTGATTAAGTTAATCGGCAAATTAGATCGAAAACATTCGTATATTCAAAGATATATCTATCTTAGTAAGCATATTTAGTAAATAAGTTGTTATATTTTGGTTAAAATTTTGTTCAACAATTAGCTGACTACGAGGTTTTTGTACAATTTTATTTTGTCATTTTAATTAAAATTTTTAAATATTATATAATTACCTCACAAATAACGTATTGAACATACTATTTTCTATATACTTTTTTATGAATTATATATGTTTCTAAAGGTGCTGCTTCATCGTTTTCTAATTAGTCGTGTTGATTAATTCTTATAACATAGAAGTAGCTAATGCTATGAGCTTGTCATTGAAACGTACGAATTATCTTGAAGAAATAGTTAATTGAGAAAAATATAAAAATGTCTCATGCAATAACAAATTGATCTAAATATATTATCTGCATGTTTTTTTATCAGTGGACTCTACTTTTTTCATTGTTTTGTGTAAATAAACTTTTAATTTCTGTTCTTTATATGGTTACCAAATGAAAATTAGTTAAATGCACAAGGACAATGCTTATTGATAATTTACCACAAGGTTACTTTATTCTCTTAAAAGGAAGTTTACCTAGTTAAAAATGCATGCGACTATCTTTAATGAAATAACTATTTAAAAAATTTTGGTGATAGATTTAGCGATCCATTCAAAGCTTCTATAATAGTTGACTGTTAATAAGACTCGATCATGTTGGACATGGATTTCTAGGTTAGTACTTTAAATTATATTCTAATTCAATTTGTCTTCGGCACGATACAGATACGAATATGCATGTAGTATATGAGCATTTTTTCGTATTCAATTATGAAACTGGTCGCCAAAAAGCACAAATCGATATTTTCAAACTCGATAATCATCCGAGTAGTATCAATTTACATCAATTCTAAAAGTGGTAGAGGATATCAACACTAAAGTTTTCCACGCACGATTTAATGAACACTAGAGATGTCAAAAGGGCCGACCCGGCCCTAATAATGAACGGTGTCAGCCCTAACCCGTAGGGCTTTGGGCCAGGCCTGTTTTCGACAATTTTTACCTAGCCTGGCCCGACCCTAAAAATGCCCGGGTCAAGCCCTAAAAACTGGGCTGGCCCGAAACCTGCCCAGTTTTTAGGGTCTGGCCCGACCCCGGTTCGATTTTGGCCGGGGTTGTGGCCTGGTCTACTGGCCCGCTATTCGGCCCTAAATCTGGCCTGGCTTTTTGGCCCTAAAGTGGCCCTACCCCACTTGTTTTCAAAATTTCAGATTTCCCCCCCCCTTTCCCCCCAACGGCCATATTCCCCCCTTTTGCAAAATTCCACTTTTACCCCCCAACTACTATATAACGGCTAGTTTGGGGGTATTTTCATCTAACAAATTTTTAATAACTCTTTTATTCTTTTTTATATTTTTACCCTCCCCAACAACTATAAACGGCTAGTTTTAAGGAGCATGTTGGTCTTTTGTGGACTTTAAAAAATCTATAAATTCACACCCTTTCTTTTACATTTTTCACACCAATCTTCTTACTCTCTCTTATCTAAAATTCTACATTTCTACAACCTTTGCTACCATTGTTATTTCTCTTTAATTACTAACTCTCTCCAATTTTTAATTACAAGTATTAGTTAATTGTTTACTACTCTTATTCCTTTGCATTTAGTTACTCTTACTAAATTCTACAAGCTTTGCCACCATTGTTATTCGTTATTAAGTACTAACTCTCTCCATTTTTCAACATTTTTATTTAATTATTTACTGCTCTTATTCCTTTGCATTTAGTTACTCTTACTAGTTTTATTTTTCATTCTAGTAAAAAAAAATTAATGTCAAATATGTCTCGATTTTTAAAAAACTGAGCAAACGTGGATCATCATCACAAGCACCACCACCACCACCACGGCCACCACAAGCACCAATCTAAGCACCACCACAACCATTCGTTCCGGCACAAATGAGTAAAGGTTGTATGATAGATACCCAAGCCAATTGGTAGTTCAACCAAAACATTTCAGATCTTGAATACACGGCCACACAAGATACCCCGCATTATAGTCAAGTAGAGTTGTCAAAGGGCCGGGCTTGGGCCGGCCCAGCCCAAGCCCATCGGGCCTGCTGTGGGGCCGGGCCGGGGTCGGGCCAGTGGGGCTGCCAATCGGGCCGGGCCGGGCCTGCCGAAGGCAAACCTAGGCCCAGTCCAGGCCCTGGCCCTAGGCCCAATATCTAGGGCCGGGCTTGGGTCGGGCCCGGGCCCTTTTTTTTTTTTTCTTGTTATTCAATTTTAAATTTCATCTCTAGGCAATATTCACAATTTAACGAACCTAATCTTTATCCTTTTATTTCATTATAAGTAATATACATATATATGTATGTATGTATATACATATTTATTTGTTAGCCATTATATTTTTTATTATATGTTAAACATTTTCATACTCTTCTTGGTGAGCTTTATTAATAAAATCTTAACACATAACAATTTATATAGAAAAATAATAAATGTGTTCATAGGCTCTCCTCCTTTTATCCCAGCTTGGGACCGGCTGCTTGTAAACAAATAGGCGAAGTTACCTATTTTTTTATATATACGAAAAAATATATATCTTGCTTGTAAAAATTTATTTTATATATATGGAAAAAAAGTATATTTTGTGAAAAATTTTATTCTTAAAACTCTAACAATCAAAATAATAATGCATGTCTATCCAAAATATCAGCAATCAAAGATCACAAAAGACCAAAATACCCCTACAAACTATCCGTTTATAGTTGTTGGGGAGGGTAAGAGTGTAAAGGAGTTGAAAAATATAGGTTAGACTAAAATACCCCCCAAACTAGCCGTTATATTGCTGTTGGGGGGGGTAAAAGTGGAATTTTGGAAAAGGGGTGGAAGAAAGGGGGGAAAAGCAAAAAATTCAAACAAGTGGTGGGGCCAAAACCGGGCCAGAACCGGGCCGACTTCTGGCCGGGCCAAACCCGGGCAGTTTCCGGGCCGGGCCGGGCCGGGCTTTTTTGCAGAATCTGAAGGCCTGGTCCAGGCCCAGGCCCCAAGCCCGCTTGTGCTGGGCCGCTACTGTTCATGGACGGGGCCGGGCCAGCCCGGGCCAGAACCGGGCCGGGTCGGGCCAGCCCACGGGCCGCCCGGCCCGTTTGACAACTCTATAGTCAAGGACGCAGCTCAGTTGGCGAAGCTACTACTCAGTGGTAGAATTTTAACCCGATGAACAGTCATCATGGAGAAGGGCCGAGCAATCCTTCCGGTAGTCCGCCAGAAGTTCAAAAGACAAAAAAAAAAAGCCGAGTGTTGGAATCATTTTGATGATATTATGGTAGACGACATCTGAAGAGCTTGATGTAAGTACTGTGGTAAATTATTTTCATGAGGTAGTGGTAATGGACATCTTAATAGGCATTACCCTCTGTATGCACCTAAACAAGGCCATGTCGAACCTAGCCAAACAAAGTTATCTTTCGAAGGTAAGTTATTTGCTTATAATCAGCGAGAACAAAGAGACAGTCTTACTAAATTTATTATTCACGATGAACAAACTTTTAGTTTTGTCGATAATACTAAGCACTCTAGATATATGAACACTTACGTGCAACCTTTGTAAAAAAAAGTTCATAGAAATACAACTAGATCCGATGCACTTAAACAGTATAATACTGCTAAAGCACGCTTGCTTGATTATTTCAATAATTTTGATGGTAGAGTTAGTCTTACTTCTAATGTTTGACAATCTCCTTTTACTTTTGTTAGTTTTGCTTTTGTGACGGCTCATTGTATTGATTTTGATTGGACTATGAACAAGAGAATCATCGCTTTCGAGCTCTTTCCTTATCCGCATGATGCAATTAGCATTGTTACTATTATAATTAATGCATGTACCACATTTAAAATAAAGAATAAGATTATGAGTATTAGTTTTGATAATACTACTAACAATAAAGCTGCTGTTGCAGCTTTAAATGAAAGCCTTCAACCTGTACTTACTGGTGAATTATTTCATGTTCCATGTGTTTGTCATATTAATTTAATTGTTCAAGATGGTTTAGCTGCTGCAGGAGATATTCTTTTCAAAATGAGGGATATGACAACTTTTATTAATAGTTGGGTCCAAGAACACAACAACTTATTGCTTTGTGTGTTCAATATCATTTGCCTCGTAGGAGACCACTTACAGATGTCGTCCATAGTTGGAACTCCACATATCATATGCTTTTACATGTTTTGGTATATAAAGAAGTGTATATGCATTTTCTACTAACCACGTTCCGAGAAGGCTTGCCAACTCCCATGGAATGGCAGATGGCTACACACCTATCCGAATTTTGGGAGGTATTTTACACGTCTACCAATATATTATCTTGTACGTACTATCCCACCTCCTCTATCGCTGTAGTAGAAATTCTTAAAATTGCTACAATGTTAACGAAATGGAGACATGTAGGACCTTTCAGGAAATAGTACAAAAGATGGACAAAACGTTTAATAAATATTGGAAGAAACTACTTATTATTTTTGCTGTAGTCACTTGTTTGGATCCTAAGTTAAAGTTGCATGGTGCAAACGTCTCGGTACAAGAGATAGCAAGACTAATGTCCTATACGGATGCAGATATAACCAAACTTACAATGAAAGTGAGCACGATATTTGAGGATCTGTACAACCTATATCATAATTCTGCTAACGTGCGTGGGCGAGCTTCAACGTCGAGTAGTGAAACGTATTATGCGCCATACCTTAAGGGCTTTGAACGTCTAGTAGCAAGACAATTACCAGAGGAAAGTACTTCTAGTTCCGCAAGTTTGTCTACTTTTTTCTCTTTTAATGAGATTGGTTTGTATGCTAATACTAATCATTATTCTGTTTTATCAATGAAATAACATGTTTATTTTAATTTGTTAACTTTTTGGAAACAAAATAAAAAAAATATATAAAACTTTATCCCAGATTGCTTGCGATGTACTGCCGGTACAAGCCTCCACCGTTACTTTAGAGTCGGCATTTTTAGCGAGCGGGAGGGTGTTGGATGACAGGAAGAGTCGTCTTAACTTTGAGTTACTCGAGTTATGTGTATGTTGGAAAGATTATCTTGATGCGAAATACCGCAAGCACGATAATCCGATTAATGATAGGAGAAGCAGCGATTCAGACATCGAAACACTTCTGAATGATTAAATAATTTCCTTTTATTTTCCTTTTCTCAAGTTTTTAGAATAATTTTTTTCACAAAATATAGTTTACATTTTTGCCGTGAATTATTTTTCAACAAATTAATTGTATTTAAAGTAAACAATGCATATGAGAATGTGACTATATATATGTATATATAAAATAGGTAATTTCGTCTGCTTGTTTACAAGCAGTTGGTCCTAAGTCCGGATAAATGGAGGAGGGCCTATGAATAAATTTATATTCTGTTGAATTCCTCCACAGTAGAAAATAAATAATAAGAATTTTCGGAAAAAAAAAGTTGTTGAACCCTGGCCCGGCTCTACATATTGGGCCTAGGGCCAGGGCTTTGACTGGGCTGGATATCCCTCTCCTCTAGCCCGGCTTCGGCCCGTTTTCTCGGCTGGCCTGCTTGGCCCGGGCAGATCGGCCCAAGTCCGGCCCACTGGCATCACTATTCAACACCAACTGCTTGTGCCAAAGAAAGTCTCCACGTGACTGGACAATTCTCTCCTTGATAAGTGAGAAAGCAACCATTCTTCTTGGAAGCTGCTGCTTCTCCTTTTTAAGGTTGGTCATGCATCATAGGAACCATAAAAGACCAACCTTGTTTGGTGCCATTACTTGAGAACCATCAGAGCTTGAACATGAGCAATCTGGTTTCAAGTTTCTTTTTACTCCTCTTGTGCTTTGTAGGAAACTCACTTTCCTGCTTTGCTTGCACTGAAGGAGAGAGGCAGGCTCTTCTGAGGTTCAAGCTGAGCCTCATATACCCTGCGCTCCTCTCATCTTGGGTGGGGAAGGACTGTTGCAAATGGAAAGGCGTTTTATGCAATGGAACTACTACTAATGCACATGTTGTCAAGCTTGATCTGCGAAACACGAACCTCAGTAGTGTGGACATATGGGGAAAAATGTCCGCCATGGGAGGGTTAGAGGCTCACGAGTTGAACTCGAGTTTGGTGGAGCTGAAGTATCTGAATTACTTGGACTTGAGCTGGAATAGTTTTCAGTACAGCCCAATCCCTGGCTTCCTTGGATCAATGAAACGGCTGAGATATCTCAACCTTTCACATTCAGATTTCGCTGGAGTCGTTCCCCATCATCTTGGGAACCTCTCTAGCTTGCGTGTTCTTGATCTTTCGAGCTATGGTGGCTTAATTGTGGATGATTTTGCCTGGGTTGGTGGACTTTCTTCACTGCAGCAGCTTGACATGAGCACCGCGAAAATAAGTGATTCACAGTCTAATGAAGGTACTTGGCATGCTTCCTTCTTTACTGTCGTTACGCTTGTCAGGTTGTGGACTTGCAAGCAACGATATCCATATATCAGATCGTGCATATTTTGCAAATTCTACACTTCCTAGAGTTCAATTCCTGCATCTCGGGAGGAATTCATTTGAAGGTAAACTACCATACTTTCTTGCAAACATGACATCTTTAAGCACCCTTGATCTCTCGTATAACTACTTCAGTTCTTCCATACCTCTCTTTGTTGGAAACCTGAAGAGCCTTGCCTATCTCAATCTTGGTGGAAACCAATTTGACCACGTCGAGGGTGGTTTGTCGATGATCTTATTGAATCAGTGCCGAATGAAATCCTTGTCTTTGGGCAGTAGTAGCTTTGGTGGACAACTTATAGGAGCTGATGGAAATATGTCAGGATGCAGCACATATGACCTAGAGGCGTTAGATTTAGGTATGTCTGGATTTGGTGGTCCGTTGCCAGGCTGGCTAGGAAAATTTTCATCGTTGACATATTTGGATCTTGATGATAATCAGTTCACTGGATCCATTCGAACCTCAATAGGGAGATTGACAGCCTTGAGGGAACTGGATTTATCATATAATCAGTTCACGGGGTCCATCCCAACCTCAGTAGAGAGACTGACAGCCCTGGAGAGACTAGATCTTTCCCATAATCAGTTGACGGGTGCTATTCCAGCATCAATAGGAAGAATGGCAGCCTTGAGATATCTAGATTTAGGATTTAATCAGTTGAATGGAACCATTCCAATTTCTATTGGCCAACTATCGAAACTAGAAAGGTTACATTTATATAGCAATTCCCTAGAAGGTCTAGTCTCTGAAGCTCATCTTGCTAACCTCACCATGTTAAAATGGATATATTTAGATTCGAACTTCGGGATAACGTTCAAGACGAGATCCCACTGGGTCCCTCCTTTCCAGTTGACAATATTGGCACTGTCCTCTTGTATCGTCGGTAGTTTTCCTCAATGGCTTCGAACACAAAAAGAAATTGATTTCTTGTCTCTCTCAAATTCTAGCATTTCAGGAGCTCTGCCTGAGTGGCTTCCAAACATGAATTACTCGGAGGTTCATCTCTCCAACAACAACATCAGCGGACTATTTCAAAATTTTCCTTCCAGTATACATCACTTAGATCTCTCCCGAAACTCGATTTCAGGACCCCTTCCAGATGACATCGGCGACGTAATGCCAAGCCTGGTAAACTTTCTTTTTGCTGACAACTTGTTAAACGGCCCAATGCCGACTTCATTGTGCAAAATGAAAAGATTAGTCATTATAGATCTATCTCGGAATAGGTTGTCTGGGAATGTTCCTGATTGTTGGATGAACTTTACAACATTGAAGGGTATACTACTATCCTCCAACAGGTTCTCGTGGATCATTCCGAGATCGTTAGCTCATGTTTCTTCGCTGACTTGGTTACAGCTGAGCAACAATACTCTTCGTGGAGAGCTTCCTTTTGCTTTGGGAAACTGCACAAATTTAAAATTCTTGGATCTCGGTGACAATAGGCTTTCTGAGAACGTCCCCAACTGGATTGGAGAAAACTTGAAGTCCTTGCAAGTTCTCCGGTTGCGCAAAAATAATTTTACTGGTGGCATTCCTCCAGAGTTGTGCCGACTTCAATCACTTTCAATCATAGACCTTGGAGGTAACAATTTAACTGGAACGATCCCTGCTTGTTTAAGCAATCTTACTGGGATGTTTATTGAAAATACCAGAAGAAGAGGCTCTTCATTTAGGATTTTCCCAACAATAACGCAGCAGATGATGGCAGCTATAAATGGTTCGGAAATTGAATATACCTCAACACTGGGCTTACTAGTCATTATGGACCTTTCAAGTAATAAGCTCGAGGGAGAAATACCTGAAGAGCTGACAAGACTTTCTGGTTTGCTAGGTCTAAATTTGTCCCATAACCATCTAACCGGGAGCATTCCTGATAATGTTGGGGGCTTGAAGTCGTTGATGTCCCTTGATCTCTCAAGTAATCATCTATCGGGCAAGATCCCGCTGAGCATGGGAGCTTTGACTTTCATCAGTCACTTGAACTTGTCTTACAACAATCTCTCTGGACCAATTCCATCGGGCTCTCAGCTCCAAACTCTTAATGATCCACACATCTATGCTGGCAACAGTGAACTCTGCGGAGCTCCGCTACAAGAATGCCCCAGTGATGAACCATCACAACCTCCGGCAACCACAAGTGACCATTCCTATAAGGTATGGTTTTATGTGAACGTAATGAGTGGATTTGCTACAGGATTTTGGGGTGTTAATAAATTAGGTCAGTGGACCCATTATCCGCCCACTAACAGATATGTGTATTTGTTAGTTTGGATAAATACAGTTATTTAGAGAATATTTATCTCTTAAGTGTTTGAGATAAATACAATCTTTATCTCCTAAGAGTTGGAGGTAAAGCCAGTCTCTAATTGTATCTTTATATAAAGGCTAGAGATATCCCAATAAATCGAGAAGTCAATAGTAATAACCCTCTCTCTAGAGCAATCACCAAGCTCTAGGATTTGGTTCGTGGATGAAGAACTCGACTCTAGTAGCCGTTTTCGTACCTGCGAAAAAGATCAAGCATGTTGGAGGCTCGTAACAACAAGGATCCTACGTCGGAATATTCAGAGACTTCATACGGTATGTTTTCGAACCCACTACGTGTTACGTGGTAGCGCAATAATTGTTGTAATCGTTTCAACATTGGTATCAGAGTATGATTACATGTTGATTCGCCTTTAAACATGCTAATTAAATTATGTGCATGTTGCGATTTTTTTCGGATACATGTACGAGACCCATTATTAAAATTCGAAATTTTTTGAGTATGTTTTTCTGAAAAATAATTATATGATTTTGTTCTCCTATGTTTGAGGATGAACTCCGTAAAATTTCGTGATTTTTGGATGCATGGTTTATGAGAAATCACGATTTTATTTTTCAAGAAAACTGTAATTTTTTTTAGTTTTGGGACTCAAATTCGGAGCATGATATTCAGTTTTTATCATGATCGTTTGGTACATAATTAATCTATGTCGCATAAGCTTTCCAACGATATATCGTACGCATTATCTGGCTTAAAAAAGAGAGAGATATGGCCTTCGAAAGTTGGCATCGCGACATGGCGGCGCTGGGAAAATTAGGGTTTTCCTACAAAGAAGATGAACAGTGAACCCACGCGCGCCACGCGCTCAAGCCGAGCCGTAGACGCGCGCCACACGCGAAGGCAGCCGTACACGCGCCACACGCCCAAAGCCGCGCCGCCACGAGCAGTCACGCTCCTCCACTCGCCAGCCGTGGCTGAGCCCACGTGCCGAACGCGCCACACGCGCCAGCCAAGGCTGTTGCTTCACGCGTCCACGCGCGGCTGAGTTTACGCGCCCACGCGCGCGCGTGCTTTACATGCGCCTGCTCTTTGAACCTGCTGCGCTATCCCACACGCACGGTGGCGCGTGGAGGCGCGTGCAGGCTGTGTTTTGGCCGGTGTTTGTCACCGTCGGCGAGTGGAGCCTTGTCGTGCCTTCTGAAAATTTTATATGGTGTTAAATTTACCTTTCTATCCTCTGTGTGTATTCTGTATATTTTTTAAACGACTTTTTCTATGAAAAATTAGCTTTAAAATTTTGTTTTATGCACACAGAATTTTTCTTTAATTCTAGAGGGTATATTAGGGTCAAATTTACTGTTTGTCATCTTTTAAAAATTTATCTCTCGATTTTTGGTCATTTGTGAGTATTTTTGTGGTACTTCAAAAATACGAATAATGCGTAAATATTATTTTTTGCACTTCGCGAGTAGCAATAAATATTCTTGGAGACTTATATGACATAGATAAATTATGTCTAATTTGTTACATGCTTGCCTTGATTTGTGTTATGGTTTAAATATACTTTTGAGGTATATTTGTTGGATTTTTTGGTAAGCCCACACTTTAAACCCAATTTCAAGGCATTCACGCCCGTTTTCCTTAGAAGGAGAATGTGACCTATTCATCCATTTAAATTACCCTTTAACTTGTTATTTGAGCATGCTAGTTTTAGGTTAAATGGATGGATACTAGATTGGCATTCTAAAGAAACTTATGTTTATGTGTTTACTCTTGCTTTAAGAAAATTCTTTTGAGAATAATGTGCTGTGCGGCATCTCCATTTGTTTTATTGGAGTAGTTTGTAGTAGGATTCTCAAAGATGTTGTATTCTACTATTTTCCTGTATATTTTCAGAAAGCCTTGTACGGGGATGTAATTTCGCACGCACATTATTCAAGTCAGAATTTTCTTAGCATAAGTTATTAGAATGCCAATGGGGCTCAATGGAGTCCTTGCACACTTTATTGCATGGTGCAATTTTATATTGTTCTAAATTATCATGTGGATGATTTATTATATTGTGACTTATATAATGATGAAATTTATTGCGAAAAATTACTTGAAAAATATTTTTCCCAACTCACATACATGGGAGATGATTACGAGCTTAACAAATTTTCGATTTCATGATGTGAGGAAGGATTATGTTTTTCATTTGAGTAGCAGGATTTAGAACTTTTTCATATGGATGTTAAGACTGCGTTTCTCAATGGAGAACTAGACGAAGAGATTTATATGGCTCAACCTGAGGATTTTGAAGTCAAGGGACATGAGCGCAAAGTTTGCCGGCTCAAACGTTCTATATATGGTCTCAAACAATTGTTTAGGCAGTGGTACTTTAGGTTTCATCATACCATTACCTCTATAGGTTTTGAAATGATTGAACAAGACCATTGCGTTTACGTAAAACGATCCAAGAAAAATATTCTGATCCTTTCTTTATATGTGGATGACATTCTTTTAGCTGGGAATGACATGAGTTCCATTGTCGCCACTAAGCAGTGGCTGTCCTCAACTTTTGAGATGAAGGACATGGGAGAAGCTAATTATGTGCTCGGGGTTAAAATCATACGTGATCGTCCAAAGAGACTTCTCGGTTTGTCTCAAGAGACATATATCAAGAAGGTCATTGAACGATTCCGTATGCATAACTCAAAACCCATAGACACTCCAATGGACAAGGCGTGTACTTTAACAACAGACCAATGCCCAAAGAATGATGAGGAAAAGAATCGGATGTCCAAAGTGCCTTACGCGGCTGCAGTTGGGAGTCTGATGTACGCTATGTTGTGTACGCGTCCAGACATCTGCTTTGCCGTTGGAATGGTGAGTCGTTATCAGAGTAATCCTGGACCCGCTCATTGGAATGCGGTGAAGAGGATTCTTCGATACTTACGTGGAACCGCTGATCTCGTCCTGTGTTATCATGGTGGAGACTTGAGATTGAGAGTATACATCGATGCTGATTGGGGCGCTGATAGAGATGAGCGCATATCCACTTCAGGTGGAGCTATCTCTTGGTACAGCAAGAAAAAGTCTTGCATCGCCCTATCCACGATAGAGTCGGAGTATGTTGCTTGTTCAGCAGCAGTCCAGGAAACTGTTTGGTTGAGGTCATTCTTACAGGCTCTAGGGGTTACAGCTCATGCAGATGAGTCTGTCACTTTTCACTGTGTCAATACAGCTACCCTAGATTTTGTAACGGACCCCAAATATCAAACACATAGGCCTTCGTTATCACTTCATTAGAACTTTAGTTGCGCAAGGAGAGGTGACCATGAAGCATATACCTACTGGCAGAATGGTGGCTGATCCTTTGACCAAGCCTATTGCTAGAGATGTTTTCCTTTCTCACATTAGGAGTATGGGACTACGTAGGTTTTGATATGTTTATGGCATCTTATGTACTTGACATTATTTATTACATTAAATTTTTGTTCCTTGATTTGAGTTTATTATGGAATGAATGAATAATCTTTGTGATTACATATACATCCTTATTGAGAGTGTCACCAGGCTCGAATTGACCCACTCACACGGGTAATTCACCTTGGCGCTAAGATAGCGAGCAAGATGAGACATAATTGTCTTAAGCGCCAAGTGGGCGAATAAGATGATACAGCTTATAAAGCAAACATGTCGCCTTAGTTGGAGCTAAGATGAGACCTAATAAATGTAGGTCGATCATAGAGTATCTCCACAACTCTATGTAGCCTGTTTACAGCCGAATGTGAGATTTCAGGCAGGCACTATGAGAGTGACTGGGCTGAAAAACTCAGGTTAGGCGCTTGTACAGCGACTAGACTTAGATTCGTATGGCGTATTTTATTATACATTTATGTGACACGCCCTTACGGGTTACGCCATAGCATGCAAATCATACTGCATGTGCTAAATGCAGACCGACAGTGGGAGTGACGAATGAATCCCTGCTTCGTCACTGTGTGAGCCACTTGGATCAAAATTTTTGATCCTATATGGTACCCTTTTCACCTTAGACTATGTCATGAAGAGGATACTCAATGTCGCTACTTTAGCATGTACCCTTGGATCATGGATGATGCGGTCTCGCGGGGCATGTCTAGGAAAGCGGTTGGGTCTAATTGGAATGACATGAGGGCTTTGGGAAGAAAGTTCAATATTACATCATGTTGTGTGATTCATAGCCCGGGCGACTTTGTCGATTTTCGTTTCGATATGAGTCATGAATACATAACATATGAGAGGTTTAACACTGCTCACTATGAGGGATTTGAGAGTGTTTAATCTGGTGTAGTTGAACTATCTGGGGTACATACGAGATTTTTTGGAGTGATGTATTGTGTTAGTTTGGTGATAACTTAATACAATACTCCTCAACTGGACATCCTTTCTCGTAGGTCGCACGTTCCATTTCCTGTATGAGGAGATGAGTGGACGAGAGATAAAGAGGGACTGTACGATTTATTTGCCCTGTGTGTGGGCGAGTGGGAGCTGTTAATAAATTGGGTCAGTGGACCCATTATCCGCCCACTAACAGATAATGTGTATTTGTTAGTTTGGATAAATACAGTTATTTAGGGAATATTTATCTCTTAAGTGTTTGAGATAAATACAATCTTTATCTCCTAAGAGTTGGAGGTAAAGCCAGTCTCTAATTGTATCTCTATATAAAGGCTAGAGATATCCCAATAAATCGAGAAGTCAATAGTAATAACCCTCTCTCTATAGCACTCTCTCTAGAGCAATCACCAAGCTCTAGGATTTGGTTCGTGGACGAAGAACTCGACTCTAGTAGCCATTTTCGTACCTGCGAAAAAGATCAAGCGTGTTGGAGGCTCGTAACAACAAGGATCCTACGTCGGAATATTCGGAGACTTCATACGGTATGTTTCCGAACCCACTACGTGTTACGTGGTAGCGCAATAATTGTTGTAATCGTTTCAACGTGGGGAGTAGTAGGAGTTTTGCTGTTCAAGAAGAGGTGGAGACACGCTTTTTTTGGGGCATGTAGAAGCGACGTACGAAAAGATACTAGTGGCAGTTCAAGTGAGAGTAGCCAGGCTAAAGCTGAGGATAAACCAAGTGGAAGGCTGAGTAAATGTGAGATTGACTCCCTCTGGGCAGCCTTTTACGCAAATTCATGCTCGTTTATGTGCCTCGATGTTCTTTCATGAATTTTAATTGCCTTTATTTTGCTGCATCAGGAAAAGATCAGTTTTCAGTTATTTTCTTTGCCTAGGTAGCTACGTTTGCCATGGTCTTGATTACCTGTACTCTGTTGGTTGTTTTGCCATGTAAAAGCTGGTTACTCCCCTCTGTTTTTGGAGGCTTAGCGGACCTCTATCCTATTATATATATTAATCAAATCCGGCAATCAGCTTTTATCAGTCCGCTATATTCTCTCTCTCTCTCTCTCTCTCTCTCACACACACATCTAACCCAAGCCGCTACCCCATCTACGGCGACCCACATCTCCGGCGACACCACCGTCCTCCCCTCATCGTCGACCTCGATGGCTTCTGGATCGGAGACCACCTACGATTTTATTGGCAACTTGCACCTGGCAGGCAAACACTTTTTCAAAGTCATGATGCCGGGATTTGAGAATGAACTTGTAGGCCATCCCTCTTTCTCTGTATTTTCATGTGTTAAAAGTTTGATCTTTTGGTTAAAAACTAACCTATTTTTTGTATTGTGTTTGTAAGGACATACCGGAAGCCTTTACCAATCAATTTACAACAATTCATGACAGTTCAAGATTATATAGCTGCAAGGGGGCCTGGCAGGTTGAAATCAAGCTGAAGCCCGGCCGACCCCAAAAAAAGCAATTCGCAGAGGGTTGGAACGTCTTCGTGCGCCAGCATGGCCTCGAACTCGGGGACTTTGTAGTGTTTGAACACCTTGGGTGGTGGGATTTTCAAGTTGTAATCTTTGATCGGAGCGCTTGTGAAAAAATTACTTTCCCCCAATATGAACCTTAATTTATTATTAATAACCAAATTTATTGTATACATGTTCATTATGTTTTCAAATTTTTTCTCGCTTAATTGTGCCATTTGAGATACCCTTAATATATTGAGATCGTTGATTGTGAATCGTACGTTATTTATTGTTTATCGATATTGAGATTATTGATTCCGTCGCTAAAACAAGTCTTCGGGCGCCAATTTATTAAAATTGCATCACGCTACATTGTATAGCTGTATTATATAGCGGACACCAAAGTCTAGCTCTACAATATAGCAACTATAAGGCCTCCGCTTAGGCCGGGGTTGGGGAAGGTCGGAACTAAGTGTCTGGTTCGTCCCAACCATTTTCTGGTCCAAGTTGCAGACAATGATCTGCACCATTATGACGTGAGATCCTCTCAGCTGTGCACCTCGCCACATTCTGTAGCGGACGGACCAGCAGAATGTCTTAACCCAACACTTAGAAAACTTTCACTTCCCCCACTGTCCGCCACATTGTGTAGCGGACGGAGCAGCAGAAACTCTTAACCCAACACTTGGAAAATTTTCAATCCCCCACTGTCCGCCACATTGTGGAGCGGACGGACCAACAAACACTCAACACTTAGAAAATTTTTTAGTTTCCCCCACTGTCCGCCACATTGTGTAGCGGACGGAGCAGCAGACACTCTTAACCCAACACTTGGAAAATTTTCAATCCTCCACTTACCGCCACATTGTGTAGCGGACGGACCAGCAGAATGTCTTAACCCAACACTTAGAAAATTTTCACTTCCCCCAATGTCCGCCATATTGTGTAGCGGACCGAGCAGCAGAAACTCTTAACCTAACACTTGGAAAATTTTCAATCCCCCACTGTCCGCCACATTGTGTAGCGGACGGACAAGCAGAATGTCTTAACCAACCACTTAGAAAATTTTCACTTCCCCCAATGTCCGCCATATTGTGTAGCGGACGGACCAACAGACACTCAACACTTAGAAAATTTTTTCACTTCCCCCACTGTCCGCCACATTGTGTAGCGGACGGACCAGCAGAATGTCTTAACCCAACGCTTAGAAATTTTTTTCACTTGCCCCACTGTCCGCCACATTGTGTAGCGGACGGACCAGCAGAATGTCTTAACCCAACACTTAGAAAATTTTCACTTCCCCCACTGTCCGCCATATTGTGTAGCGGACAGACCAACAAACACTCAACACTAAGAAATTTTTTTCACTTCGCCCACTGTCCACCACATTGTGTAGCGGACGGACCAGCAGAATGTCTTAAGCCAACACTTAGAAATTTTTTTCACTTCCCCCACTGTCCGCCACATTGTGTAGCGGACGGACCAGCAGAATGTCTTAACCCAACACTTAGAAATTTTTTTCACTTCCCCCACTGTCCGCCACATTGTGTAGCGGACGGACAAGCAGAATGTCTTAACCCAACACTTAGAAAATTTTCACTTCCCCCACTGTCCGCCATATTGTGTAGCGGACGGACCAACAAACACTCAACACTTAGAAATTTTTTTTACTTCCCCCACTGTCCGCCACATTGTGTAGCGGACGGAGCAGCAGAAACTCTTAACCCAACACTTGGAAAATTTTCAATCCCCCACTGTCCGCCACATTGCGTAGCGGACGGACCAGCAGAATGTCTTAACCCAACACTTAGAAAATTTTCACTTCCCCCACTGTCCGCCTTATTGTGTAGCGGACGGACCAACAAACACTCAACACTTCGAAAATTTTTTCACTTCCCCCACTGTCCGCCACATTGTGTAGCGGACGGAGCAGCAGAAACTCATAACCCAACACTTGGAAAATTTTCAATCCCCCACTTACCGCCACATTGTGTAGCGGACGGACCAGCAGAATGTCTTAACCCAACACTTAGAAAATTTTCACTTCCCCCACTGTCCGCCATATTGTGTAGCGGACGGACCAACAAACACTCAACACTTAGAATTTTTTTCACTTCCCCCACAGTCCGCCACATTGTGTAGCGGACGAACCAGCAGAATGCTTAACCCAACGCTTAGAAATTTTTTTCACTTCCCCCACTGTCCGCCACATTGTGTAGCGGACGGACCAGCAGAATGTCTTAACCCAACACTTAGAAAATTTTCACTTCCCCCACTGTCCGCCATATTGTGTAGCGGACAGACCAACAAATACTCAACACTTAGAAATTTTTTTCACTTCGCCCACTGTCCACCACATTGTGTAGCGGACGGACCAGCAGAATGTCTTAAGCCAACACTTAGAAATTTTTTTCACTTCCCCCACTGTCCGCCACAATGTGTAGCGGACGGACCAGCAGAATGTCTTAACCCAACACTTAGAAAATTTTATCTTCCCCCACTGTCCGCCATATTGTGTAGCGGACGGACCAACAAACACTCAACACTTAGAAAATTTTTTCACTTACCCCACTGTCCGCCACATTGTGTAGCGGACGGAGCAGCAGAAACTCTTAACCCAACACTTGGAAAATTTTCAATCCCCCACTGTCCGCCACATTGCGTAGCGGACGGACCAGCAGAATGTCTTAACCCAACACTTAGAAAATTTTCACTTCCCCCACTGTCCGCCTTATTGTGTAGCGGACGGACCAACAAACACTCAACACTTAGAAAATTTTTTCACTTCCCCCACTGTCCGCCACATTGTGTAGCGGACGGAGCAGCAGAAACTCTTAACCCAACACTTGGAAATTTTTCAATCCCCCACTTACCGCCACATTGTGTAGCGGACGGACCAGCAGAATATCTTAACCCAACATTTAGAAAAATTTCACTTCCCCCACTGTCCGCCATATTGTGTAGCGGACGGACCAACAAACACTCAACACTTAGAAAATTTTTTCACTTCCCCCACTGTCCGCCACATTGTGTAGCGGACGGACCAGCAGAATGTCTTAACCCAACGCTTAGAAATTTTTTTCACTTCCCCCACTGTCCGCCACATTGTGTAGCGGACGGACCAGCAGAATGTCTTAACCCAACACTTAGAAATTTTTTTCACTTCCCCCACTGTCCGCCACATTGTGTAGCGGACGGACAAGCAGAATGTCTTAACCCAACACTTAGAAAATTTTCACTTCCCCCACTGTCCGCCATATTGTGTAGCGGACGGACCAACAAACACTCAACACTTAGAAAATTTTTTTACTTCCCCCACTGTCCGCCACATTGTGTAGCGGACGGAGCAGCAGAAACTCTTAACCCAACACTTGGAAAATTTTCAATCCCCCACTATCCGCCACATTGCGTAGCGGACGGACCAGCAGAATATCTTAACCCAACACTTAGAAAATTTTCACTTCCCCCACTGTTCGCCTTATTGTGTAGCGGACGGACCAACAAACACTCAACACTTAGAAATTTTTTTCACTTCGCCCACTGTCCACCACATTGTGTAGCGGACGGACCAGCAGAATGTCTTATGCCAACACTTATAAATTTTTTTCACTTCCCCCACTGTCCGCCACATTGTGTAGCGGACGGACAAGCAGAATGTCTTAACCCAACACTTAGAAAATTTTCACTTCCCCCACTGTCCGCCATATTGTGTAGCGGACGGACCAACAAACACTCAACACTTAGAAATTTTTTTCCCCCCACTGTCCGCCACATTGTGTAGCGGACGGAGCAGCAGAAACTCTTAACCCAACACTTGGAAATTTTTCACTCCCCCACTGTCCGCCACATTGTGTAGCGGACGGACCAGCAGAATGTCTTAACCCAACACTTAGAAAATTTTCACTTCCCCCACTGTCCGCCATATTGTGTAGCGGACGGACCAACAAACACTCAACACTTAGAAAATTTTTTCACTTCCCCCACTGTCCGCCACATTGTGTAGCGGACGGAGCAGCAGAAACTCTTAACCCAACACTTGGAAATTTTTCAATCCCCCACTGTCCGCCACATTGTGTAGCGGACGGACCAGCAGAATGTCTTAACCCAACACTTAGAAAATTTTCACTTCCCCCACTGTCCGCCATATTGTGTAGCGGACGGACCAACAAACACTCAACACTTAGAAAATTTTTTCACTTCCCCCACTGTCCGCCACATTGTGTAGCGGACGGACCAGCAGAATGTCTTAACCCAACACTTAGAAAATTTTCACTTCCCCCACTGTCCGCCATATTGTGTAGCGGACAGACCAACAAACACTCAACACTTAGAAAATTTTTTTCACTTCCCCCACTGTCCGCCACATTGTGTAGCGGACGGACCAGCAGAATCTCTTAACCCAACACTTAGAAAATTTTCACTTCCCCCACTGTCCGCCATATTGTGTAGCGGACAGACCAACAAACACTCAACACTTAGAAATTTTTTTCACTTCGCCCACTGTCCACCACATTGTGTAGCGGACGGACCTGCAGAATGTCTTAAGCCAACACTTAGAAATTTTTTTCACTTCCCCCACTGTCCGCCACATTGTGTAGCGGACGGACAAGCAGAATGTCTTAACCCAACACTTAGAAAATTTTCACTTCCCCCACTGTCCGCCATATTGTGTAGCGGACGGACCAACAAACACTCAACACTTAGAAAATTTTTTCACTTACCCCACTGTCCGCCACATTGTGTAGCGGACGGAGCAGCAGAAACTCTTAACCCAACACTTAGAAAATTTTCACTCCCCCACTGTCCGCCACATTGTGTAGCGGACGGACCAGCAGAATGTCTTAACCCAACACTTAGAAAATTTTTACTTCCCCCACTGTCCGCCATATTGTGTAGCGGACGGACCAACAAACACTCAACACTTAGAAAATTTTTTCACTTCCCCCACTGTCCGCCACATTGTGTAGCGGACGGACCAGCAGAAACTCTTAACCCAACACTTAGAAATTTTTCACTCCCCCACTGTCCGCCACATTGTGTAGCGGACGGACCAGCAGAAACTCTTAACCCAACACTTAGAAAATTTTCACTTCCCCCACTGTCCGCCACATTGTGTAGCGGACGGACCAACAAACACTCAACACTTAGAAAATTTTTTCACTTCCCCCACTGTCCGCCACATTGTGTAGCGGACGGACCAGCAAAACTCTTAACCCAACACTTAGAAAATTTTTTCACTTCCCCCACTGTCCGCCACATTGTGTAGCGGACGGACCAGCAGAATGTCTTAACCCAACACTTAGAAAATTTTCACTTCCCCCACTGTCCGCCACATTGTGTAGCGGACGGACCAACAAACACTCAACACTTAGAAAATTTTTTCACTTCCCCCACTGTCCGCCACATTGTGTAGCGGACGGACCGGCAGAATGTCTTAACCCAACACTTCCCTACTGTCCGCTACACATTTTGTTTTTCACCTTTCAATCATTCTCAATGAGAGCCAAAAAAACCAAACTCAAATCAATCAAAATCATCTTCAACGGAAATCAGACAAATCAATCAATCAATAATCTTCAACATAAATCCATGAGAGCTTTCTAAATAATCATAGTTTTTTTAAAAAATTTGACAGTGTAATGGTACAATGTCAACTGGGGGAATCATGTTGGGAGGGATTCTCGGCATTAGTCGGATTTACAATAAACCTAACCGCTCTAGGCCGGCCTTTCATAATTTGCCAAGCTATATATATATCTAAAGGTGTCTACTTCTGCTTGGCTCCACACCGCCGCCTTGAGGCTCTCGGACCGGCAAATGTAATCCATGTACATGCAAAGGAAAACGCCGCAGTCCGAAGTGTTACGTTGCTTGGGCCTCCTCTTCTTCAGTCGCCAATCGAGCTTTGGCCGCGCCGGTACAAGGTTACCACGGATACCATTGACCATTGCACAAAATATATTCTGCGAGAAACACAAAACGGCGTAAGACACGAGTTAACATTTATGCCAAGTTACAATAACTGTTAAACAACAATCGTAATATTACCATTGAGTCCAACTGGGCTTTGTACATCTGCAGCACAGGCATGTGGACGGTATCGTCGTGGAGACTGTCGATCACCGATACGACTTTCTTTACTGGTTCATAGCAAACCAAGTACCAGTGGCTTTCCCCTAAAAATGGGATTAGAAACACGTCGGCAACACTTGCGCTCACTGGACTATCCCTAGCAAGATACGCTCGTAGGTTAGCGGACGGTCTCCACTGGCTCAACTTTTTCTTCCGCCTTTGCTCGACCCACTCATGCCATTCAGACACTAGGAGGCTATGAAAAAAGGCATCCACCAAAAAAATGGCCGGGTACTCGTTCAGCCGCTCCCGACCCCTTTCCTTCAGAATCTCCACGTATGTGGAGATGACACCGTTGTCTAACCAACTCCCCGGAGCCAGGGAGGCCATTTCTCCCCACTCGCAAGTGTAATCCATGCCCTCCGGATGATTCACACTATACAACGCTTTGTCCATGGGGAAGCCGCTAAAATAACGCTCTCTGATTATTTGGCATTTATGCGGCTTTAGGGGCTTCACTGGATGCCCTTTGCGATATTGCCCTCGGGGGTCGACGGGGGGATATTGCACTCCTTCGGGGGGGTCGACAGGGGGATATTGCACTCCTTCGGGGGGTCGGGGGACATTGCACTGCTTCGGGGGGTCGACCGGGGGATATTGCCCTCCTTCGGCAATAGATGGTCCTGCCCACGGGACAATGGGCAGTGTCTCCGACAGACTGATGTGTCCGAAACCCCAGTCTTGCGTGACTTGACTCTGAGAGAAGGGTTGGGGTTCCGAGTCCAATAGCAA
Source organism: Escallonia herrerae (assembly GCA_033070095.1). Classification (NCBI taxonomy): domain Eukaryota; kingdom Viridiplantae; phylum Streptophyta; class Magnoliopsida; order Escalloniales; family Escalloniaceae; genus Escallonia; species Escallonia herrerae. The sequence goes on from JAVXUP010000688.1 coordinate 176,190, forward strand.
AGAGAAGGAGGGCGCACTGTAGTCTTCCCACGGCGCTTGAGCCTGGCCCATGGTGCTTGGCCGTCCCCAATCACCACCCATTCCCGGTACAGAGGGACCACCATATCCCTGGCTCACTCCTGAAGTCTGTCCCGAGGGATCGATGTATCCCTCGCTCACATATGGGGGCTGCCACCCCGGATAACCCATTCCCGGGCTGACGCCGGAAGGCTGGCCCGATGCTTGGTGTAAAAAATTCCCGCAGCCATACGCCAACGCATCAGCCTGTTGGCGAAGCTCCTCGCCCATTGCATCCACCAAATCCTTTCGCTCGCGCAACTTCTGGAAGAAGGCGAACGAGGCATTAACCTACATCCAGAGAGATAATAAATAAGTAACTTCATACACAGTTAGAATCATCAAGTTCAATTAAAGCACTTATTGGCCAACTTACCAGATTGTATGCCATGTGCTCATCGATCTGACCCCTAGGGTGGTACTTCTCCCCGCGTTCAAACCTTACTGGAGCTACTCTCCTCCGGGTGATGCGGTAGTACCACCCATTGTACTGTTCGATACTGATCACGGGGTCAGGCTCCGACACAATGGCCGCCAGCGTGTCCTGCCAGGAATCCCAAACCTCAAGTTCTCGTGCGCACAAGTCGTGCGCATTTGCCTTGCCAAACCGAGGGACACCCGGTGGGTTCCTGTTAAGCCTCATATCCGGCGCGCCGGCTGGCAACCCCTGCAGGCACTCAAAATGGCGCATAGCGCGATCTGGCAGCTGCCACTCTGCGACCTCGAAGTGGATCAGGGGTGTGCGTTGCAACCCGGAGAGCGTGAAGACGAACGACTCTCCCACCCGTCGCGCCAAATGTTTGTACGGTGCCCATCGCATCTGGCCAGGAGATAACGAGTCGAGCTCCCCCCGATAGTACGTAATGTTGTGATGGGGATCGTCTCTCCTCTGGTAGTGGCTGTCCTTCCGGCTGTACTCCCAGGCGCACAACCGAGGCCACACATTATCGGTTCCGTCCCTACGCGTGGGTGCGCCGGTAGCAAGGTGTTCATAAGACCACACCTGAGAGCAAAGACAAATTAAATAAAGTATCGTCAAATTTTATTGTCAATTCAACCCAAAAAAAAAAGAAACGAGCAAGTAATCAAGAATTGTATGATATACCTGCAATAGCGAGAGACATGCACATATCGCTTTGGAGTCGGGCCTCGTTGCCTTGTGCAATGCTCGGTACAGGTACGCAAGAGTTGCGGCTCCCCAGGCATAATCCCCAACCTCCAGCAGGTTACCCAACAACGGTAAATATTTGACGCTGACGGTATTCTTCGACGTTGTTGGGAACAGAATTGCCCCCATCACCCACAAGAGGAAAGCTTGTGTGTACAGCACAAGCATCTGATCCGTGTAGTTATCCGGCAGAACCTTGTAGGTATCTACCAACCATTTCAACTTGATACCCCCAGTGCTAAATTGATCCTGGGGTATCGAAGTAAAGAAGTCCCTAGCGGTCCTCTTATTCGTTGCTTCCGACGGAGGAGCTATTACCGGCCGCCCCGTCACCGGTAACCCTAAGATGAACCCTACATCTTCTAGGGTAATTGTCAGCTCTCCGAGAGGGAAGTGAAACGTATTCGTTTCACTTCTCCACCTTTCAACAAGGGCACCTATTAAGTGCCGGTCAAGTTGTTGAAAGATCTGCCCATGCGTGAAAATCCCAAACCCAATCCCACGCAGTAATCTTTTCTGGGTTCTGTTCAATTTCCATGCTTTAAAATTATCGGATACTTCTACCGTGTTGAGAAGTGCTCTTTCCTACGAATTAATAAATACAATTTAAGCAAATTAAACGATATACAACGTTCCCAAGAATAACAAAGTTGATAAAATAAGTATCTTACTCCACCATCCCATATGAGCGTACTGATATGGTTTGCTTGGTCGTATAATACGGACGGATCTTCTGGTCCAGGGTTGAAATCCATTTTTCGCAACTGAAATTATGCAAAACGGCAAGGTTGGAAGCGTAAACATTCTCAAACATACAACGCTAGCACAGTCAACGCTAGCATGTGATCAGATAATACTCACATAAGTTCACATGCTGTGTATATGCAATGTACATAGATACAAACAGACACGGAATGGGATTTTACAAGTGAAATCACATGAACAAATAATACGCAATACACATATATAATCTATATATATGTATAGATACATTGACAAACGCTAGCACAATGCACCGCGCACACATTCAAAATCATGCATAAGCCGCGATAACAACTCTAGATTATGAACAAATAAAGGATTGGTTTGTGAACTTACGTGATTGATTCGTCGAATAAAGGATTTCTTGGGAAGAAATTGCGCCGATCTACTTGCCAACGCCGCTAGAAGAATTGTGAGAAGAAGGAATGAATAGCAGTTTAGAAGGAATGAATAAGGGTTTCGAAGTAAAGAAAGGGAAAAACGGTCCGCTACACTGTCTAGCGGACGGTGGGATAATGACAAAGTAACAGTCGTCCGCTAGACAGTGTAGCGGAATCCTTTTTGGCTGTCAACGTGGGCCCAAGAAAGTGGTCCGCTAGACAGTGTAGCGAAGGGGGGAGCAGGGGCAAAATGGTAAAAAGGTCCGTCCGCTACACTATTTTGCGGACGACTGACAGCGTCGCAAAAAAAAAGGATCTGGGCCGTCCATCCCTTCGGGATGGACGGCCAGATCGCGCTAGCAAGATCTCCTATTTTGCTAGCGCTCTCAACGGATCAGCTCCCATATATATATATATATATATATATATATATATATATATATATATATATATGCTAAAGTGATTTATTCCGGCAAAAGGTTTCAGATTTTGGTTTATTAGGATTCGTTCCAATAAAATGTTGTTGCTTGTTTTTGGTATTATATATGAGAGTTTTGTGAAAATGTTCATTATCATACTAGTCGCAATCTTTCATGATTATGGGGGATCTATCATTTTGCTCTAAACCTGAAAATATGATTGTCTCTAGCATTTAGATATGATATTTGTTTGTGAAGATAATGCTCCCAATGATCGTATCTACTTGTAGTTACAGTTACCACTTCGTTTCTGGTAGCAGCTCAATCTCTCATGACTGCTTGTTGAAGGACATTAATGTTTCTTGTAATACTCAATTCGACTTTCCAATACAAGAACTATAGAAAGATATCACTTTTGTTTTTAAGCTCATAGGGGTCTGTAGTTTGGATGGTAGAAGTTGTCGTCTGTAAAATAACAGCTGATTAGATATGGCTATTCTTGTTAATTTACGTTAATACTCATTGTCAATTCTGAGCATCAATTGCATTAATAATTTTGCCTTAGGTAACAAAGTGTCTCGAATCCCGTTTCCAATAACAAAACCAATTCATTTTAACCTCATCCTATAAATATGGTGGCATTGTGCTTCTACTTACTATAGGATATTGCGCGTTACAAATTCGTAAAGGAAGACAAACTTCAAGATATTCAAACCAAACTCTCATGAGTATTAGTTAAAGGAATTGATATTTCTAGTAATACCCAAGTTGGATCTCCAATAACAAGATTATAAGAAGGTAGGGATTTTGTTCTTAGGCTGACGAATTCTATAGTTTTAATGAGACAAGTCATAATCTGCAAAAACGCAAGTATCTGGATACAACTATACTTGTCAGTTGAGTAACTATTTGATTCTTCATTCTGAGCATCAAATGCATTAGTAATTTTGCCTTAGGCGACAGATAAACAAATCATTATATGAGATTACCAAAGATATGCCTAGTATAAAATGGTTGAGTCAAATACACGTACTTTGTCGACTTAGCCCTAACTTGCTATGAACTTAATTGGTTTTTTTTCTTGTCTGTTCTCAATTGATAATCCCAGGTGAGAAGACCATACGAAGATATTGTGCATCTGCAAGCTTGTAGAGTGGTACCATAATATTGAGAAGTGAGTTATCAATAAGTAAGTTGGGTGCAGAAACAAGTCCATTTTGCATCTCTTAAGAGTAAAGAGAAATTATTGATTTCTTTTACACATTTTTATCACCACTGAATCTCTTTGTTAGTTGCGAACTTAGGGCGTATTTCTACACAAAAATCCCCTTTTGTTTCTGGAAATTTAGGAATTTGTAATTCCTCTTCATGTATTTCATTTAGGGAAAAGAAGAATATAGCAGGAAAGACATATGTTGCATATTTATTGGTCGAAGCCCATGAATTCATTCCACTTTTGATGAATATTTTGCTCAGATTTCTGGTTATGGAAATGGATTTCAGTGTTTTTTCTCTTTTAGAGAAGAGGCTGAAAAAACCTTTGATTCCTTCCGTAAAGAAAGTGAGATTTGCAAAAAAGTAGGAAGTCTTTTTAATAAGTATATTTGAGTTGTCTTTTCTACAATTTTATCTTCTACTTTTTTGCTTACGTATTTTGATGTTGTATGTTTTATGTGTTAAAGAATCCTGTGTATGCATGCCCACTCTGTCAAAAATCCTGTGAGCTTGCCGTTTCACATCCTAAGATTGTCATTGGGCGTCACTTCTACAGATGCCTCAAGTTTGTAAGTGTTTACTTGATTAACGTAAGCTTAGCATGTAATGCTCGTCTTTATTCTCCATCAGTTTCTAGCCCATTTGTTATTTATTTCCTCGCAGGAATGCAAGGATTTCTTCACTTGGGCATACAAGATATATGGCAGCACTTGTTCTTCGGATGGTGATGCCACCTCTATTAAGCTAAACTCAAGAAGGTGATGAAAGAAAGGGATGATGCCCTTCAAGGTGTGACATGTATTTGGAGCTCTTGCACAACTTTTAGGACATAAAGCTTTGAGAAATTTTAAGCCAACTTTCATGCATTTGTCAGACTTCATTGTGGATTTTTATGCATTTGGTAGATTTGCCTGCCAACTGTTTAACGAAATGCTGCTGAGAAGAAAGTTGAAATAGTGATGCTGGTGTTATGCAACTTGCAGAAAATATTGTTATTCATTTTTGTTTTTGAAACCAACTTTGATTTATGTTGTCTTTTCCACTAGAGAATAAATTGATTATATTATGAATGGTCAGTATAAAAATGCAAGTAACTTGAATAGACGATACCTACGTACTTAAGAATAAATTAACATATCGAGTATCACATATAACCATCTGCTCCCACTTGCCTTTAAAAGAAACGAGAATAGCATATCGAGCAAGATTTGAAATCTTGTAGAACATATACGAGAATGACAAGCAAGACCTAAGTATTAACTTGATCTTGCCAAAAATAACCAAACAGTATAAACAAGTTCAAGACAAATATAAGCCAAGTACGATAACATCAATATGCAAATATGCCCATCATGCATGAGCCAACCTTTCCTGAGTGCGAGAGACTTTTCGTATCGCAACCAACTGATGTAGATGGTTCGATAAAAGAAGTCCAACGTAATCACAGGCACGCCAATAATTCCTTTCGAGAAGTAGTACGCATAGTTAGTGCGTACTATCAAGACATGAACGAGAACGAGAACCCTGGTCGGATAACTTCCAACTTCGGCAAATAACACCCTCAACTCACTTTTTTTCCTCCTCCTTCATGTGATATGCATAATCATGTACATATGTCAACAAAATGTCATCAAGTGCCTCAAAGAAGTTTAATCCCTCCCAAATCATACTTGCCATATATCACAAAATGCATGCCAAACATGTAGAAAAATCTCTAAATGCACAGACTAATTTGGTAATCAAGAAAGGAATAATTGATGTCCTTCCTTAAATACCCTACCCATGTGTATACTTATATTATTATGTAGAAATCTGAATGTCCATTTAATACTTGAAATTTACCTAATTATTCACCATTAAGCCTAACACAAAGAACTACTAGTTTAGGTTACATAATCTGTCCAATATTTCAAATGGCAGCAGGAGTAGTCTGTACTCCGAAAATCATAACAATTTAATAACAAGGCCTCTACAGTAAAACTATATATTTTTAGAAACTACATGTATAGAGATACATCCCATATTTTATTTGGTACGAAAATAATATTTAAAGGTCATGTTATGCCCTTCCAAATACAGACTTCAGAATCTGTCTAGCAACAGTTTTACAGAACAGGTTTCAAGTCACGAATTGTAAACAATAGTAATAGTACTTGAAATAATCTGAAATTTAGCGTGTATACTCTATACATGTAGTAGTATAACATATAAAATAATAAAGTCCATATATCAACTAAAAGTATACCTTTTGAAGCATCAAAGTTACTATAATTTCATGACTGTACAGTTTCACAGGACAGGTTTCAAGCCACAAATTTTAGACCCTAGTAGTAGTACTTGAAATAATATGAAATTTGGTGTGTATACTCTATACATTTAGTACTATAACATATAAAATAATCAAGTCTGTATATCAACTAAAAGTATACCTTTCTAAGAACCAAAAGTACCCTAATTCCATGACTGTTTTTGCATATTTCAGCATACATGAACATCCTTCTCCTTGAATCATTTCAAGAAAATATATATTAGTGTTTTACTATCACTCATAATACTTCTCATACATGTTCTGAACACTTAAAAAAAACACAAGATAACCTGCCTTAAAGAAATTTGGGCCAAGCCAATTCAAGAAGGTTGAATCAAATCTTACTCCTTTTCTTCTTCTCTTCTTCCTTTCTCTCTTTTCTTTTCTTTTTCTTCTTTCCCTTTTTTTCCTCTATCCTATCCCCTTCTCACGATTTTCTTCCCCCTTTGTTTTTGTTTCTTTTCTTTCTCCTTGTCCTCACTTCCTTCCAAAATCCACCTCCTTTAATATTCAATATATTCTTTATTTAGTTACTCACAATTTAACCAAGAGGTGGCAAGTCTTCAAGAATATGTCACACTATCACACGTGCACATGCCACTAATCCCTTCCTTTTTATATTCTCATATTAGCCCCAAAGTTTTGCATAATTACTTTTTAACCCCAAAGTTTTATATAATTATATTTTGAACCATAACTTAATTTCAATATTTATGTTATGTAGACAAATAATATAACACGATCATGTTATTTCAATCAAAATTAAATATGTTTAAACTTAATAAAATAATTAGAAGTTAATTAAGATCGGGGTCTCATACCCTCCCCCCACCCGTAATTTCTGCATAAAAAGACTGCGACATCGAGTTTCATAAAAAGACTTGCACGTTTGCATAAAAAGACTTGTGTTTTGGCAGAAAGTGACTAGTTTCACCCAGACCGTGCTTCTACACTGTTCTTCTATGATTGATCGGTAAACACACTTCGAAGCGGATCATTTTCTCCTCAGCACCTACGTGTATATCAGGACTGAAAAAATGCGGCCTAATTGAGAGGTGACAAAACGCGGCGCTTTTCATTACAAAATGGTTAAACCGCATCCGTTTCTTCAATCCCAACCCTCTTAGTAAGAGAAAGTGTATTTGCATGTAAAGTTCCTCTTTTTTTAGGAGTCCCACCGAAGCAAAAGCCGTGCTCTGCCCCCCCCCCCCCCTCGCCCCCCCGGTAATTTTTGCATAAAGACTACAGCATCGACAGAATCAGACTTGCACGTTTGCATAAAAGGACTTGTTTTTGGCAAAAAGTGACTAGTTTTACCCAGATCGTGCTTCTACACCGTTCTTCTCTGATTGATTGGTAAACACACTCCGAAGCGGATCATTTTCTACTCAGCACGTACGTGTATATTTGGACCGAAAAAATGCGGCCTAATTGAGAGGGGACAAAACGCGGCGCTTTTCATTACAAAATGGTTAAACCGCATCAGTTTTTTCAATCCCAACCCCCTTAGCAAGGAAAAATGTATTTTCATGTAAAGTTCCTCTTTTTTTAAGAGTCCCACCGAAGCAAAAGCGGCGCTTATGCCCCCCCCCCCCCCCCCCCGTAGTTTCTACATAAAAAGATTGTGACATCGGCCGAATCCGACTTGCACGTTTGCATAAAAAAACTTGTGTTTTGGTAGAAAGTGACTAGTTTCACCCAGACCGTACTTCTATACCGTTCTTCTATGATTGATCGGTAAACACACTCCGAAATAGATCATTTTCTCCTCAGCAGCTACATGTATATTGGGCCGAAAAGATGCGGCCTAATTAAGAGGTGACAAAACACGGTGTTTTTCATTACAAAACGGCTAAACTGCATCCGTTTCTTCAATTTCAACCTCCTTAGCAAGGGAAAGCATAGTTCCCACAAGGTCCTCTTTTTCTACCGAAGCCAAAGCAACGCTTGTGTCCCCCCCCCCCCCACCGTAATTTTTGCATAAAAAGACGGGGGCATCGGCAGAATCAGACATGCACTTTTGCAATTGTGTTTTGGCAAAAAGTGACTAGTTTTACCCAGACGTGCTTCTACACCGTTCTTCTATGATTGATCGATAAACACAGTCCAACACAGATCATTTTCTCCTCAGCACCTACGTGTATATTTGGGCCGAAAAAATGTGGCCTAAGTGAGAGGTGACAAAACGCGATGCTTTTCATCACAAAACGGCTAAATCGCATCTGTTTTCCCAAACCCAACCCCCGTAGCAAGGGAAAGTGGTGCCGGTGCTGTGTGCATGGAGGAGACAGAGCCATGTGCATGAATGTGTAATATGTTAACATACTGTAATGAGTAATGCAAACTTGGATGCAAAGAGTAATGAAAGACCATTCATGCGTCGTGAATCCGCTACGAGGACCTCATATTCATTCAACCAATAAGACCATTTTGCATGTAATGTGTTAACATACCATGATGAGTAACACAAACTTGGATGCAAAGAGTAGTGAAATTCATCTTTGCCTGCCCAGTAACGGCCCATTGCTTCAAAAATGTCTTGTGGAGCATATGACATTTCCAGAGTTCGTACACAACAAGGATTAAAGCACTCTATGCCCTTGGCGCTTTATCCACTATACATACTTATGTAATGCTCGATAAGGGACCACCTCAATAAATGCTACGTGTTCAATTTTTTTAGATGTGACAATTCGCTACAAGTTTCTTTAAACTAGTTGATGAAAAGCCCTTGCATATATATTAGTTCTTAAAAGGACAATAGCTCAAAAAGAGCTTCATCAATCCTTGGAACCATCATTCCAGAGTGAAGGACAATTCACCATGAAAACAGTGAAGGAATCATAAGCACTACACCAAGATCTCATCGCGCTAAGAGCACCCGTGTAATAAGCGAACCTTGCCACTATGTTTGTCTGTTATTTAAAGCATTTCTTTATGTACCACTTTTGTGGCTGCACATGTGTACTTTGCGTAATTGGTAGGTGTTAACCCTAATGTTATTTAACCTAGAATTATATTTGATTTTGATGATAACTAACATTAATGATTATGTTGTCTAACATGCATTGAGTTGATGAAGCAATAGGTACAATCTCACACTCATGAAAACAAACAAATGGACGAGCAAATCGTTCAAACACACTCAACGGAACGCATCAAAGAAGAAATTCATCGATTGAATTTTATTTTTACCTTATTTGTAACTAGCATAGAGATGATCGCATCGATGACTGTAACCTAGAACTTGCCCATAGGTTTCCCTTGCATGCATAAAACATGTTCATGTTTTGAAAATAAGGAAACTACATTTTTTAGAATGCAGTCGACTGTATTGGAATGCAGTCGACTGTAAGTTGGAAATTTTGAATTTGCAACGGCTACTTTAGGATTACAGTCGACTGCAATGGCACATTACAGTCGACTGTATTTATCGTTTGGCGCATTTAATGCTCCACCTAACTCCAAACGGTCATATTAATTTCCAACCCTATAAAATACTCATATTGGGCATAGTTTTCATTAACCAATTGCATTCAAAGCTCTCTTATCTTTCATATTCTCAAAGATCAAAGTAGTTGTTCAATCTCTCTTGGTTTTCATTTTTTTCCTATTCATTTCAAGAGAGCATTTATTGTGAGCTTACATTTGAGAGATATACAGTTTCATAAAGTCATCATACACTCATATCTCTTGTTCTAGAGTTTGAACTTGTACACATCTACTTGTTAAGAGTGAATCTTTGTACACAATTATTCATCTAAAGTTTCTTGTATCAAGCTTGGGGTTGTCAAGCTTTGGAGCTTTGGGATTGTCAAGGCTTATTCTTGATGTGGGCATAACATCAAGGAATTGTAAGCGGTTTGATCTTGACCCATAAGAAAGATCATACTAGTGGATTCAAGGGCCTTTCAAGGGACTTCCTTGAAGAGTTGGACATAGGCTAGAGGGTATTTCAAGCCGAACCATTTAAATCTCCTTGTCAAGTATCTCTAAACCCTTATCTCGTTACATTATCGTTTTATACTTATGTTGAGATTGGTTAGTTTGCTTACTTGAGATATTGTGTTTGAGGTTTGTTGTTTGTAGCTTTTTAAGTGTTATTTCATATCTTTTTTAAGTTTGTAGTAATTACTTGTTATTTTTTAAAGTAGTCTTAAAACCCTAGTCATCCCCTCTAGGGTTATATTTTTGGTTTCAAGTAGTATCAGAGCCTCGGCTCTTGATATATTGGGTAACACCAAGAGAGTTAATCGATCATGGCTTATATTGGGGGAATAGAGGTAGTTCTACCACTAGGCGTTCATTGTTTAATGGGACCAATTATACTGTGTGGAAAGTTAAGATGAAAATCTACTTAGAGTCTCAAGACTATGAGATGTGGGATATTGTTGAGAATGGCCTATTCATTCTGATAAAGGTGGTTGACAAGGTTGAGGAGCCTAAATCCAAATTGGAGTATAGTGATCATGATAAGAAGATGATTTGTATGAATGCTAGAGTAAAAAATTGTCTTGTTTGTGCTTTAGACACTAATGAACTCAATAGAGTCATTATGTGTAATTCCGCTAAGAGTATTTATGATACTCTACAAGTTACGCACGAAGGAACTTCACTTCTTAGATATTCCAAGATGAACTTATTGTTTAGAGATTATGAGTTATTCCATATGCTTCCAAATGAATCCGTTACGGATATGAATACTCGTTTTACTAACATTGTAAACCCTTTGAAGCAATTGGGTAAGGAACTCACTAATGGTGATCTTGTAAGAAAGGTGATTAGGTCCTTACCAAGAGCTTGAGATGCAAAAATCACTGCCATCCAAGAATTGAAGAATCTTAATATCTTTCTTCTTGATGAATTGATGTGCTCACTTATGACGTACGAAATGCAACTCAATACCTTTGATCAAGACGATGTCAGGAAAAAGCCTACATCAATTGCTCTTAAAGCTTCATCTTTAAACCTTGAGTTAAGTGACGATGGAGAAGAATTTGATGAAGAAGATGTTTTAATAGTTGCAAAGAACTTCAAAAAATTCTTAAGGTTTAGAAGGAATGGTGGGAGAAGAAAACAAAATGCTCGCAATGAAGAGAAGCTTGATACAAATGCCACAAGCCGGGACACATGAAGATGGATTGTCCTATATACAAAAGGGAAAAGAAGGAAAGAAGAAATGTTTGGGAAAGAGCTAAAAGAAGACAACTCTCTAAGAAAGTGAACAAAGAGAAAGAAAAAGTAATGAATGTCAAACATACTCCAACATGGACTGACTTCAATTCAATTGATGAAGACGATGAGAAGAATGAACAAGCAAATATGTGCTTCTTGGAAAATGATGAGGTAAGCTCTTCTTTCGGTAGTGATAGTGATAGTACAAGTTTCGAAGATGCTTATGATAGCCTATATGAGGAATCCAAGAAAATTTTTAAGAAAAATATTATTTTATCAAAAAAATTTCTTGAGGCTAATAAGCAAATTGAGAAGTTGAGAATGGAAAATAATGAGTTGCATGCCAAGAATGATTGCATTTCCAACCATTTATATGTAAAATATGTGAATAGTGACTTGGTTGAATTAATTGCTAACACTCCTAGCTCAAAACAAATCTCTTGCAAAACTTTGGCTTTAGAAAAATAAAATGAAGATTTAAAACTTAAAATGTCTTCAAAAATTTGTTGATGTCAAAACAATTTGGATGTCATGCTTGGACGCCAAAGATTTGGCCTAAACAAGGGTGGTTTTGGATTAGAACCCTTGGCCTTGCCTCCTAAAATCTTTCAACAACAAGCTAGGTTGAATATTCATTCAAAACAACCAAAAAACTATTGCACACCATTTACACATTGTGGTTGGTGCCACAAGAAAGGGCATACGACTAATTATTGTCCTTGTAGAATTGTTTATGTTAGAGGTAGAAAGAAGATGTGGGTTGTGAAAGGTCAAGATTACAAATGTAAGACTAACACCCAAGGACCTAAGAAAATATGGGTACCAAAAGTCACTACTTGATTTGTGTTTATAGGTATGTCTCAAAGCAAAATCTAGTAACAAGAAGTGAATTCTTGATAGTGGATGTTCAAGACATATGTCCTGCAACATATCTCTTTTCATCTCAATTGATCTTAAAGAAGGAGGAAAGTGACCTTTGGTGACAATGTACAAGGAAAAATCAAAGGTAAAGAAACTATCGGTATGAAACCACATTTAATTGAGAATGTTTTATATGTTGAAGGTTTGAAGCATAATTTGCTAAGTATTAGTCAATTTAGTGATAAAGGTTTTAGAGTAATTTTTGAAACTTCTCATTGTACTATACAATCCTTGAAGAATAATGAAACTATTTTCGTAGGAAGTAGAGATGACAATGTTTACTCCATGTAATTAAATGATTTAGCTAACCAAGATGTTAAGTGTCTTAGTACTATTAGTGAGACATCTTGGCTTTGGCATCGAAGACTTGGACACATGCATATGGAGCATTTAAAAGACATTTCGAGTAAAGAACTTGTGAGGGGACTCCCGAAGATCAAGTTTGAAAAAGACAAAGTATGTGATGCTTGTCAAATGGGTAAGCAAAAGAAAGTCTCTCACTATTCGAAGAAAATTGTATCTTCTTCTAGACCTTTGCAGTTACTTCATATGGATTTATTTGGACCAATCCCTATTACGAGTCTTGGTGGTAAATCATATTGTTTTGTTATTGTTGATAACTATTCTCGCTATACTTGGACTTTCTTTTTGGCCACCAAAGATGAGTTTCCAGATGTGTTCACTTCATTTACAAAACGTGTTCAAAATCAAAAAGGATATTTGATAACCTACATTCGAAGTGATCATGGTAGAGAATTTGAAAATTCAAAAATAAGAGCTTTGTGTGATGACTTTGGTATATCACATAATTTTTCGGCTACTAGAACTCCTCAAAATGGTGTTGCCGAAAGAAAGAATAGGTCATTGCAAGAAGCGGCAAGACCAATGCTTAATGAATATGGTTTACCTAAGTACTTTTGGGCTGAGGCAGTCAATTGTGCTTCTTTTGTTCTCAATAGAGTTATCTTGCATAAATTTTGTTAAAAACCCCTTATGAGCTTTTTAATGATTAGAAACTTAAGGTGAGCTTTTTTAGAGTCTTTGGTTACAAATGCTTTATTTCAAATACTAAGGATCACCTTAGGAAATTTGATTCCAAAACATATGAGGGTATTTTTCTTGGTTACTATAATAATAGTATGGCATATAGAGTCTATAATAAGAGTACTTTGGTTGTAGAAGAATCCATAAATGTTACTTTTGATGAGACTAATCCTTTTCTTCGGAGGACTAACATTGTCAATGTAGATGATATGGACAATGACATGAGAACTTTGGACATAAGTGATACATTACAAGACAACCCCAAAGAAATTAATCTAGGGGAGCAACAATCAAGCTCTTAAGTGGGAAACGAGGAAGCAATCAATGATACTTCAAACTTGGACAACTCTCAAGCATTACCAAAAGATTGGACTTACAAAAAGGATCATCAAAGCAATCAAATCTTAGGTAATCCTTCAAGTGGGGTAAGAACTCGACGCTCTCTTCAACAACATGTTAATTTAGCTTTTCTTTCCCAAATTGAACCAAAGCACTTTTTCAAAGCTCTACATCATGAATCTTGGATGCTTGCTATGCAAGAAGAGCTAGTTCAATTTGAAAAAAATCAAGTTTGGACCCTTGTGCCTAATCCTCAAAACTTTAGGATTATTGGCACAAAATGGATTTTTAGAAACAAACTTGATGAATCCGGAATCGTGGTTAGAAACAAGGCTAGATTAGTGCCCAAGGTTATAACCAAGAGGAAGGAATTGATTTTGATGAGACTTATACACCGGTAGCTAGACTTGAATCTATTAGAATGCTTTTAGCTTTTGCTTGCTATAAAGATTGCAAACTCTTTCAAATGGATGTCAAGAGTGCTTTTCTAAATGGTTTTATTCCAGAGGAGGTTTATGTGGCTCAACCTCCCGGTTTTGAACATGAAAAATTTTCAAACCATGTTTTCAAGCTTAGCAAAGCTCTTTATGGTTTAAAACAAGCTCCTAGAGCTTGGTATGATAGGCTAAGTAGTTTTCTTTTAGAAAATAGTTTTTCAAGAGGAAAACTTGACACCACTCTTTTTATAAAATCTAAGGGCAAGGACTTATTGTTGCAAATCTATGTTGATGATATTATATTTGGTGCTTCTAATGGATCCTTGTGTGAAGAGTTTGCTTCTTGTATGAGTAAAGAGTTTGAGAGTAAAGAGTTTGAAATGAGCATGATGGGAGAACTCAACTTCTTCCTTGGATTGCAAATAAAAAAAAGCAAGGATGGAATCTTTATCAACCAAGCCAAATACACCAATGAGCTACTAAAGAGATTTGACATGAAAAAATCAAATGAGTTTGACACTCCAATGAGCTCATCATTAAAGCTTGATAAAGATGAAAAGGGTAAGGATGTGGATATTAAGCGATATCGAGGTATGATCAGATCACTCCTTTACCTTACCGCAAGTAGACCCGATATAATGTTTAGTGTTTGTTTATGTGCAAGATTTCAAGCTTGTCCTAAAGAATCTCATTTGATTGCCGTCAAAAGAATTCTTAGATATCTCAAAGGCACTCACGACTTAGGGTTATGGTTTCCTAGGAACACCTCATTTTTTGACCTAGTTTGTTACTCCGACGCCAACTATGCCGGTTGTAAAACCGAGCGAAAAAGCACTAGTGGTGGTTGTCAATTCTTAGGACACTCACTTGTTTCTTGGAGTTGCAAAAAGCAAAACTCGGTTGCACTCTCTACTACCGAAGTTGAATACATGGCGGTTGGTGCTTGTTGTGCACAAATTCTTTGGATGAAACTAACTCTTTTGGATTTTGGACTCAAGTATGATCACATACTTATCTTATGCGATAACTCTAGTGCCATTGACTTGAGAAAAAATCCCATCCAACATTCACGCACCAAGCACATAGAAATCAAACACCATTTTATTCGTGATCATGTGCAAAAAGGTAATATTGTTCTCGACTTTGTGGACACAAATCACCAAATAGTGGATATCTTCACTAAGCCTTTAGATTCGAAGAGGTTTTCCTCTCTTAGAAAAGAACTTGGCATGTCTTCACCTATGTGACTAAATGTTATATCTCTTGTTCATAATCATGCAAGTTGCACTTCACATGCTTGAGCATTATTTCATATGCTTATAGAATGCTTTGGTTGATTTTTCTCTTTCCAATATTATTGATTTTGTTATTTCATTTAATATCATTTGTCTAAAAATTATTTTGTACACATTTATATTGAAATATACATATGCATATTCAATTTCAAGACTGTTTGATTTTTTGACATTAGAATCGACTGCATGTTGAAATACAGTCTATTGCATGTATGAATACAGTCGACTGCATGTGTTGAATACAGTCGACTGTATGTTGGAATACAGTCGACTGCGTTACGGGAAAAGGACATAAATTGACCAATTTCAGCATATTCTCTCTCAATTTTCTCTCATTCCCTTCGAACTCTTTACCTTTTCTCTCATACGGCCTCAATTCTCGTGCATTCAGCTTGAAATTGGTATGTATTGATTCCCAAATCTTGTTATATTATATTTTTTATGCACTTTCTATGATCAAATTCATCTACATTGTTCAAAATCTGTTGTATTTCGAATTGCTCACTATCGTAAATTTCTTCAAATGTACTTCAAATAAGCATCATACTAATTGATTTAACACTTGATTCGTGTTTAGGGATGTTTATTATATGATCCTACATAATTTAATTACATGTATTCATGCAAACTTTGATTTTTCCCAATTTTTCCATAAACTTGGGTTTTTAATTGTCAAAATTTCTTCAAATTGATTGTGCAATTACATATTTTATCATTTGATTCATGCTTAAATATGTCTATTGCTTGATCATACATAGTTAATTACCTTCAATTTGTCCAAAATTGATTTTTCCCCAAATTGCATGAATTAGGTTTTATATTTTTCAAAAATAATTTAAAAAATTCATGCATCTTTCACTTGTTTTAACCTAAATTCATGTTACATTATCTTTCTATCATACTTTCACATGATTTATTTCAACAATTTCATGAAAACATCAATTTCCAACATTTCATAAACCCTAATTTTTTTTAAATTGCATTTTCTACATCTTACTTATGTTATTTCTCTTCCAAATTTGTTGGACTGTTTCAGGAATGGGAAGAGAGAAACGTGCCCGCGCAAGTTCATCACGATCACGAGCCGCACCTACTCCCAAGCCCGAGCCTGCCTAGATAGAGTTTGACCGTAACCGCTATGAGAACCGCGAGGCTTTAGACCGTTTCTCTGCACAAAACTCTCCCCCTCTGGCTCCAGGTTTGTGTTTGGATACTCCATTTTTCTTCAGCATATGTGTAATTAGAAACCTTCAGGATTGCTATCTAGACCGCCTTAGTGATAGGAACACCATTCTATATTATCTTGATGGAATCCCCCCAGTTTATGCAAATTTGACTTGAAGCATTTCCAGTGAGTCGGGTACCTCACATCTTATGTCTTTGGTCGGAGTATCTCACTCTCTCAGTCACGACTAGCCGACCTTCTAGACATGCCTGACACTGGTTTCTCATTTACACTAGAGATGATTCCTATCGCCGGTCAATCACATTGGTTTGACCGACCTTTCTCCATTGAGGAGCAGCTTTGACACACACTTCACAGTCAACAGATTATGGCTGCAAGCAAGCCCACCCTTCGTGACCTACCACCTCTATCTCAACTATTCCATAATGTCATCGTTCTAACGTCATCCCTAGAGCCGGCGGTCTTTCATTTGTTTCTTACTTAGATGTCCAGCTCTTGTCCTTTTTCTGCTCGGGTACACCGATTAACCTCTCTCGTCTTATCATGTCGAACATGATTATGAGTGCCTCTCATCCTGGCTTAGCTATACCTTACGGCTTCCTACACATTCGCATTTTTTCTGCGTTTGACATACCTCTTCTCTGTGAGTATATTGAGGTGACTCGGCACAACGTACTCAACTGCTCTACCCTTTATAGGAAGGGACTTTTAGATGATCGTAGTTGTTCTTGCCTGAGCCGGACATGGACAATGCTATAAATGATGATGATGAGGATGATGGTGATGATGATGCTGCCGATGCTCGTGGAGATGCCGGTGATGGGATTAATCACGATCCACCTCCGTTGATCATTCCGAGTACACATGAGGCGGGCACTTCTTCCGGTCCTTCTGCTTCTGGATATGAAGCGATCCTAGCACGCTTAGATATGATGCAGTAGCAGATGCTGCCGGTTTCAGTCAGATGGATCTTGCCCACAGCCAGCTTGGTCGATGCCTTTCTCGCATGGAGGATCATTCTGGGTTAGTGTCCCAAGGAGGACATCTTTCATCCACCACCTCCACCATCGGGTCCTTAGGCGTTAAGACATGATTTATGTTTTTATTTGCTTATGCTTTCGGACTCTATTATGTATTTCAAAAACTTATCATGTATGCTACTCATAGTATTGCTTTAGCACTTTTGCTTCATGCATATCTTGCTGCATATCTGATTCCTTAGGCTTATGATTTATGTGCTATTTTGTTACACGTTCTTGGTACATTTTTTGATGGTTATTCAAGTACTTACATTTTTCTTGTTTGAATGCCATTGTTGGCTATATTGATTATCCATGGATGGAAACATATTTTGATCACTTTCACACACACCCTTGATCTTTTTAAATGATGTCAAAAGGGGGAGAAAAATATTGTTGATTCATACTAGTGTGGATTTGATATAGGCTTATATTATTTAAGATATGGGGAACATATATTGCTTAAGATATGGGGAGCTTATCGTATTATTTTTCTCTTTTGACCCCTTATGTTTTATAATTGAGATTAACATGCTTCATTGCGTTTATTATCTTATATATCTCATATTATATGAATCAATGTTTGCCATCATAAAAAAAGGGGAGATTGTTAACCCTAAGGTTATTTAACTTAGGATTATATTTGATTTTGATGATAACTAACATTAATGATTATGTTGTCTAACATGCATTGAGTTGATG
Source organism: Escallonia herrerae (assembly GCA_033070095.1). Classification (NCBI taxonomy): domain Eukaryota; kingdom Viridiplantae; phylum Streptophyta; class Magnoliopsida; order Escalloniales; family Escalloniaceae; genus Escallonia; species Escallonia herrerae. Next base: position 194,617 of record JAVXUP010000688.1, read on the forward strand.
AAGCAATAGGTACAATTTCATACTCATGCAAACGGACAAATAGACGAGCAAATCGTTCAAACACACTCAACGGAACGCATCAAAGAAGAAATTCGTCGATTGAATTTTATTATTCCCTTCTTTGTAACTAGCATAGAGAGATGATTGCATCAATGACTGTAACCTAGAACTTGCCCATAGGTTTCCTTGCATGCATAAAATATTTTCATGTTCTAAAAACAAGGAAACTGCATTTTCAGGAATGCAGTCGACTGCATTAGAATACAGTCGACTGCATGTTGGGCAGTGAGGTATTACAGTCGACTGCATTCCAATGCAATCGACTGCAATACTTCCAGTAGCCTATTACAGTCGACTGTATTGGAATGCAGTAGACTGTAAGTTAGAAATTTTGAATTTCTAACAGCTACTTTGGGATTACCGTTGACTGCAATGGCACATTGCAGTCGACTGTATTTACCGTTTGGCGCATTTAATGCTCCACCTAACTCCAAACGATCATATTAATTCCCAACCCTATAAATACTCATCTTGGGCATAGTTTTCATTCACCAATTGCATTCAAAGCTCTCTTATCTTTCATATTCTCAAAGATCAAAAGCAATTGTTCAATATCTCTTGGTTTTCATTGTTTTCTCTCTTATCTTTCATATTCTCAAAGATCAAAAGCAATTGTTCAATATCTCTTGGTTTTCATTGTTTTCTCATTCATTTCAAGAGAGCATTTATTGTGAGCTTACATTTGAGAGATATACACTTTCATAAAGTCATCATACACTCGTCTCACTTGTTTTAGAGCTTGAACTTGTACACATCTACTTCTTAAGAGTGAATCTTTGTACACAGTTCTTCATCTAAAGTTTCTTGTATCAAAGCTTGGGGTTATCAAGCTTTGGAGCTTTGGGATTGTCAAAGCTTGTTCTTGATGTGGGCATAGCATCAAGGGATTGTAAGCGGTTCGATCTTGACCCGTAAGAAAGATCATACTTGTGGATTCTAGGGCCTTTGAAGGGACTTCCTTAAAGGGATGGACGTAGGCTTGAGGGTATGTCAAGCCGAACCATTTAAATCTCCTTGTCAAGTATCTCTAAACCCTTCTCTCTTTACATTATTATTTTATACTTGTGTTGAGATTGGTTAGTTTGCTTACTTGAGATATTGTGTTTGAAGTTTGTTGTTTGTAGCTTTTCAAGTGTTATTCATAGCTTCTCTAAGTTTGTAGTAATTACTTGTTATTTTTTAAAGTAGTCTTAAAACCCTATTCACCCCCCCTTCTAGGGTTATTTTTTTTTGGTTTCAGTAGGGTCTATTATTCAGTAGGGTCTATTACAACAACTTTGTAGCTTCTAATCCATTCAAAACTATATATAGCGTGCTTCTAGCTCTGTATTGTTTTTCCCATTATCCAAAGATTAGTTCACCTTATGTGTATCATAGTACATATTTAATCTAAATGCTACATTCAACCATCAATTACAAGCGCAAACCATCGTATACTTAACATGCATTAATCGAAATGCTACATTCCATCGCCACTTCGAAGAGCAACCATTACATACCATCCCAAAAATGCGAGATGATTATGATACATGTTCTCAAAATAGCTAAGTCAACATGATGCCTTTACTAAGGTTAGCGGACTTTTTCATGAGTGTGCTAATCTGCAAAGCTAAGTTCCACATGGTGCTCATACTCCTTTCTTTGCCCTCAAAGGATTCTTCTTGGTCTAAGTCTTCAATTTAGGGCTCTGGCAGTGCACCGGCTAAAATGTATGGGTCTCAGGCCGCCGTCGCTTAATCAATGCTATGATGAAAGCATGGTCAAGTCTAACCTCCATGATCTGGTAAAGACCATAAAAAATAACTTGCACAAAGTACTGCATGACACGCGCATGGGGCTCCATCCTTTGATTCCCATTGCGATCTAGATAGTGGGCCTAGGGCACACCAGCATGTCAATACCTTATCAACCTGCATTCATTTTCTATATCAGTTAACTTAATAAGGAATCACTATAGTTGATGACGTGCCATTCATGTTACAAATCAAGTACCTCTCCATTCCATACACAGTTAGAACGATGAGAATGTTGCAAATGTAGTACACGAGGATCGACATGCCCTGGATTTACCAAATGCTCCACAATATCCTCCTGTCTTGGTCCTTCCTATCTTAGTCCCTCCATCTCTACATCCAATGCAAATTGTACGTTAATTAAAGTGAAAAAGAGAAGCAACATAGACTTCACTTAGTTGGGCATAGTACCATTATACCAAACCACTAAAACAAAATGCATCTCATGTTTCCAGCAGCAGGATACACAATCCTTAGTTTAGCAGTATAATACATAATCCTTGGACTTGCCAAGGCCTTTTATTGTCTAAAATTGGTCCAAGCAGCAATCGTAAATCGTCTTATAGTTGTACTGGGATTGCACAACAACGCTATTTGGAAGAGTAATGTACATGCTTAATCATCCTGCTAGTAGAGACTAATTATTGGGGCTTCTTTTGTCCAAATTTTCTAGAGAACAATTGTTACCATTTTGTGAAGCTGAATTAGTTCTTAGAAACACAAATTAAATGCATACCAATTCCTAGTTATACTTTTGTTGATTTCAAAATGCATCTCGATCTAGACAATCTGATGTAAAGATTCCATGGGATCAGGAATAGATAAAATAGTTGGTACACAATCATGGCGCATGAAAAATACAGAGATGCTCTTAATTACAGCTAAAAGTACTTTGGAAAATAAAATATTCCTTTGTGTTTTCACTAGAAATCTACAATAGGATTGTGAAAGTGGAAAAATCACATGTTAGGCAGCAATTCGGAAAAAAATTATTTGATATTTCTTGGGTCGTGCATTACTCTAATATTAAATCAACTTCTAAGGCTTTATGTTGGTGTAAACCAGTTTGTTATCCACATCATGAATTATTGGCAAGCATCTACTGACAACCAGGATGAAGACATCAGTTGCTGAGATTATCTTAGAAGAAGGCTTTTTGAAAGAGAGATAAAAATGTTCACTGAAAGGTGCGACTCTGAAAATCAGTGCATCTATGTTGCCACCATGGTGCCGTTAAAATGATAACACTGGTCTTGCCCTATCAACAATCACTTACTCAAAAACTTCATTGCCACTTCTATGTTTTATTTCCACCTCATATGAAAGTACTCTTGATTCTAATTCACCATATCATCCTCAAAAAGGCCTCTTCACGATTGTTTTACAACAACTAGGAGTTATTTGATCGATTATCTAGTAAGAAACTCGTTACCCGTGTTTTCCTCATTACAATAGTTTTCAATCAACTCTTGCAGACCAAAAAAGTAGGTGATATCAATTTTATTTCCACAGGTGACATTGATTATGACCTTGACAGGATTCTATAGCATGTTATACTATGACAACAAGACGAAACACAAGGACATTTACAGCTTGCATTAAACTAAATAAGAACAACTTCTAGAATGCGTACGTAAAAATGGCAAAATACAAACAAACAAAGAGGATGGTAAGATGACTCCATTGCTGAAAGTAATGGTCTAACACACCAATAATGTTATGTCATTACATGCAAAGAATATCCTTAATGACTTGAGACAGAGACAATACTCTTTGTTTGTCAGTGTTGTGCCCGAAAAATATGAAATCAATCAAAATCATGGCTTAATATATATTTTATATTATCACTTTCTAGACTTGGATATGCATAATATACAATTTACATCCTTGATATATGGTGGGAATTGTCATTTAGTAGAACTGAACTAAGATGGATCTTGAGGATATGGCATTTCCTTGTGCTAGGCTTGCCCTAAATTGTAGTGCTGTTTAGAGTTGTAGAGTCCAAGTTCTGAGCATTCAAGATTCATGAGATGTACCTTGTAAGTAAGATGCCTACATAACTAGGAAACGACAAAGTGGAAAGAAGTTTAAGCTTTCAATCCCTTAGTTGCACAAGCTGGGAGCAAGAAGGAAGAAGGTTAAGAACCTGGAAGGATCTAATAAACTTGATGTGTAAAGAGTAATACCAATTGTCTAATATATCTTACACTTAAAAATGGTGTACACACTTTGAGACATTTTTAGGCAGCAAATTTTCCATCTAAGCAAAAGCAAGTTTCCGAAAGAAAATCGTGACATATAGTTTCCTATACTAATTTCAATCCTCATGCCTAGTTATTAGTAAACGGAAACTAGATTTTGCTTATAACTACACATATCAATGCACATAGTCATACCTCGGTGAGGGAATTTCTTTCTTTTTCTTCAAGGATTAGAGTCCTTGTCAGAAATTTGATTCTACCTTTTCAGGTGCAAAGCTGCTGAATGGTTGTCATATCAGTGAAAAGTTTGTTGCTCCAAGTCTTAACTCTGATCCGTAAGGATCAAACACACAATGCTGTTCAGGTCCACATGAGCTAAAAGAATTAGATAAATGTATTACCCTACAATGATTAATCCTAAAGACTTAGTATATTGCACTGATTGAATAATTTGGCACTGTTTATGCAACTGCATATCTCCTCAAATTCCGTATATTGCCTATCATCTTACACAGACAAGTCATAGCATAGATAGAATCCTATTGTAACACCCTGATACTTTTTCGGATCTAATTAGAAATTCTAGCGGCGAGTATTTTTTTTTTAGCGACGGAATTTTAGTTAGCATTGATATATTTCTAGCGACAAAATTATTTTAGTATCGGTGCGCTTATTAGTGACGATTTGTCAAACGGGATGGCGTAACAACACATTCATAATTTTATAGCGCATAAATTATCATCAATTTTTATTGTTGGACCTTTTCGAGACAATAAGTTCGGGTAAGAAAGATTTAGCGACAAAATATATGAGTAGGGGGTTTTTGTGATTTTTCCAACTTAGGGTTTTATATATACACATCTTTTATAGAGCAGCCGTCTCTTCCATTTGTCCATCTGATGTGTGACCTTCGATAGAGAGAGACAGAGAAATCGAGAAAGAGGGAAAGGGAAGCGATTTTCAGTGATCAAATCTACTTGTTTAGTATGTTTTTTTTTAAGCCTTTTCTCTCTAATCTTTAAATGGGTTACGGTAGTTAGGGAGCCTATGGCTGCAAAGGCAGCCATGGCTACCGAGAAATGGGTATGGGAGTAAATCGAGACGTTTCGGCCATGGAAGCCATGGCTGTGCATTTGTGTGACAGACTGTGGGTGGAAAGACAGAGAAACAGCGCTGCCATGAGGTTTTATGTGTATTTAATGGTGTATGTAGTGAGTGTTGTGATGGTGTGGTGTAAGTGTATGCTTGAGTGTGTGACTGTGTGTGCTCATACGTGTGCATGAAAGAAGGAGGGAGGAGATGAAGGTGCAACCGTAGGTTTTGGGTATGAGTGGCGTAAGCTGTGTTGTGAATTATATATGTGTACGTGGGTGAAGAAATGGGATTTTAGGTTTCATAAGATTTTGATTTGGGTAGACGGGGCTGGGTGCTCTAAGGTGTGCTTGTGTGAGTGTGTTAGAGAGAGAGAGAGGGAGAGGAAGCTACTGCCGCGAGGAAGTAGCTTGTGTTGTGTAAGTTTTTGGTTTTAAAATATATATATATAAAGTAGAAGAGAAGAAGAAAATAGGTGTTGTGTGTGGGTTGGATAGCAAGATGAGTGTAGTGTGTGTGTTTGCGGTGAGGTGTGTATATACATATAGATGTTTGCATGTGAGATTGAGTAAATGAATGTTGGTTTTGGAAAAGAAATGAGGGAGTGGGAGAGAAACCCACTGCCGTAGAGGAGTGGGTGTGAAGTGTAAGATGTGTGTTACATGTGTATATATGTGGTGAGTGTGTAGAAAGAATAGGAGGAAAAAGGGCTTGGCAGATGCATGTATATATTTGTGGGAGCATTGTGGAGGTAATAGGGGTGAGTGAAATGAGTTTCAGAAAAGTGGGAGAGAAGGAGGCTAATGGGATGTTCTGTGTGCATGATTGCTTTGTGTGTGTGTGTGTGTAATATGAAGGTATGTGTGGGTGAACTGAAGTGGGTCAGTTAGTGCATTAGGTAAGATAGCGCCAAATGGAAAAGAAGGGAAGTACGGATCGGGTAACGGGTTGACGTTAAGTTCGGCACGTGCGTATGTTAACACACGCTTATAGTTACACGTGGAAATTTACTGTATAATAAGTTAAACCATATTAGAATTCTTGGCAAAGTTTTATAATTTTCTGAGATCGTATGAATTTTTAGTATTTTCTGTAATTTCAGTTTTGGAAAAGTCTTTTGGAGCCTTTAAACCCTGAAAATGTTTTTGGAAAAATTAGAGTAACGTCTTTATGGTATAAATAAGATTCAGTTTGAATTTTATAATTTTTGGATTTTATTTGCTCTGATTTCCATATTGCATTGGTTTTAGCAAAATGAATAATTTAAAAATAGTTTTAATTTTTGATTTCAATTTGTATAACTTTTATAAATATTTTAAAGTTGTTACAAAAATTATGGGACTTATTTTACAGCTGGAAGTAATTATGGCTATTATTGGGTTTTTATTGTAGTTAAATAAATTATTTTAATTTGAAAATATTTAAAAATTCAGAAAATTCATATTTTGACTTTTATTGATGTTTTAAGCCATAAAAGTGTTTTATTAAAATTTATTATAAATTTTAGAATATCGTTACGCATTAAAGAGTGTATAGGATTTTCGGTTAGGTTGGCCTTGTGCGGGAACCGTTTTGAGTGCGCGATTTCCGAGAGAGTGGGATACGCAGTGGGTAGTTGATATTAGGGTTTACAATGTATTTTACATAAATTATATTCTAACAAATAAATTACCAATCTAGGTTTATTCAGAAAATATTAATCGAGGTTGGTAGCATCGCTTAGCTTGGACCGAGGTAAGGAATTCTATCCGAACCCTATTTTGACATTCTGTTTTCAAATGCTTATAGAACAGTTTTACAAACTAAATTGATTCGATTTTATGCTGATATAAAATATGTTTTAAACCTGTCCATGAAAGCCTAACTTGAACCTTAAGTGATCATTTGGAATTCGTAATTTGTTTATTCTCATCTGTTTTATCGATTCAATTATCATAAAATATTTTGAATTATATTTATTGTTTCTCAATGTTGTCATGAGTTAGTAACTTGGGAGTCATAAGGATGGTCTGTATTGTTGGCGTTATAAGGATGGTCTGTTGGATGGGTTAACTAGTACCTAGATGGACTAGTCAGTGTTACATATGCATGTGTAAAGTGATCGAGCACTGCCGGGGTGGCTTTGCTTCTGTACTGCTCATGTTCAATGTTTCCTATTTATGTTTTATTTCACTTGAAATGTTTTGAATATTATCCATTCATGCTTTATTATGCCCGAAGTGTTTCAAATGACTATTATTTAAGGGATTGAGTTAAATACTCATCCCTATGTTTACATCGTATAGTAGTGATTTCATCGAAAGCAAAATCTATCAAAAAGATGTTATTGGACTTCAATGTAAAATCGTTCGTTTTGTTCATCTTTGTCTAACTGCTGTATTTCAATGAAAATACTCTTTACAAAGTTTTATATGAAAACTTGTCCGAATCGTTTTACTGTTTTTAAATCTTTGATCGACCTTACTGAGCTCTCAAAAGCTCACTCTCCTTTGACTTCCTTTTTGCAGGTGATAGCCAGCATTAGCCGTAGGTTACCTGAGCATGGATTAGAGTCGAGCTAGCTAAGGAATTTAAATTTAAGTTTAGTATTGATAGTTAGAACCCTTGCGTGGGTAAATGTTATTGTTTAAACTTATAAGACTTAGATTGATGTTTCACCTACGATAGTTTACTAAGATTATGATTAATGGTTTAGTTGCTCTGATGATGACTGATCATCTGGTTATGAGGTTATCATTGTCTTAGTGTCGCTGATTGATTGAGCGTTAACGTTTCGGAAAATTTCGGGATATTACACCTATACACATGGTCTTGTACTTAGAACCAAAATGAAGGTTGACATCGTTTCAAGAGAGCTTATAAAACCATCTTCTCCTACACCATCTGAGCACAAGAACTTTTTGAATACAATTTTTAAATTTCAACAACCATGATAGTAACAACCTGTGTAATTGGTGCAAAAAAAAAACAGAGAGGAGGACTCACGTTGCTAAATTGGGTGGAGATATAGATCCTGCTTGACTGGACTTCTCAAATTTTGCCCTACTCCTATTAGTAAATTATCTAATGGGCTTGAATAATGCCCTAATCCTAGAATTGGAATACTCAGCAATAATGTTAAAAGGGGACACAGAAGAAAAAAGTAAGAAGGAAGAAAAAAGAAAAAAAGGATAAAGAAGAAAACTCACTGGTGCACTATTGGTGTAGCCCAGCTTCAGATTCCGATCTTTAGGGTGACGTGCATGAATCTGAAACCCCCTTTTTCGCTCTATCTCTTAGCAACTTTGGTGGGTGGGTGTCGTGCGGAAAGGGAGGGGTGGTAGGCGTTTGAGTTTGGGGGGAAAATGGCTAATGTATTTGGGGAGAAATCTAAGTGGGAGTTGCATGGATAGGAATTAGACAGAATGGGGTCGAGGATGGAGATGGTTAACAAGATGGGGGAGAGGAATTAGACAAGGGCAGTTTTGTCTCTTGCAAAATTAGAGAAGAGGGGTAGTTTGGATACATAAAAAGTGAGAATTTGAAAAATCCCTTGTTTAGAAATTTTTAAAATGAAACCCATTTTTTTCTTAACTTTACGAACACTAACCACCATCCACTAAAAGTTAACCCCAATTCTCACTTTTTCCTAATTTTCCCAAAATTAAACAAAAGAAACATAAAAGTGAAAAGCAAAGGAGGCTTTAACCAAGTAAGAAAGCACAATTTTGTTTTTTAAATCGTCAGAACTACAACTTATATGACCCATCAATATGGGGATTGAAACTCGGAACCTTAAGGTCATACCTTGAGAACCTTTTTCACTCCACTATCCCTTAGGGTTAAGAAAGCACAAGTTGAGTGACGTATCCAGATTGTATGATGCTCCAAGTCACTCTGAGCAGAAAAAAGTAAGACTGGAAAGCTTGTAGTTGTGGCATAATTTGCTTGACACTATAGAGTATGCTACTCAAGGTTAGTAGTATCAGTACCTAATCCTTTACTGCTCTCGAACATTCCTTCTTTTGTGACATTGACTGCACTGAGGTACAATTCATCCAAACAAAACTGAGTTTACTAAACAGTAAAGTTTGACACTTTCGATAAGGTCACTTTTTTGACATGGGTATAGCTACCATATGTGACATGCAAAACTAAGCCATGAGGCTTAGTGTTTAGCCAGTGGGTGCAATCTGACTTCGACCACTCTTGTTGCCACGACGTTCTACGTGAACCCAGGTGGGGAGATTGGTGTAGCAAAAAATGGCATTTGCATCGTAGGGCTAACCCGTTTTCTGGTCCGAGCTCTTGTACAGTGTTGCAAACAACAAAATCTGCGACCTTGGACATCCTTGATTGTGTTGAAGAAATATGGTGGGATGCACTTGATATCCACTCCTCAAGATAAGACATTATGTCCTTCGGATCATCGGTTGGACACCTGGTATATAATCAGTAATCTATTTGATCCAAACAACTTCTTCATTGAGAATGCAAGTAAAAAGAACAAGGGTCAATTGGTAGAATGTCTGAATAAAGCAACTTTGTGATCTTAAATTGCTGTGGAAAGGAAGAATCTTGTGGCTTTTACCTTTTCAAGGCTTTGTTTCTTTTCTTGTCCATGCCATATACCTTATTACTCAATATTGCTGTAAATCACTTTAGCATATTCCTCATTTTGATAATGATTCAGATTCATAAAGCTGAAACACCAATATATATTGGCTTTGAGTTCTTGTGTAGTTTTATTAGCTTTACATTTTCTGCCCCTGGCAAGGCTAACATGTAAGCTAAAAAATTACGAGAAAAGCTAATATAGTGTCTATTGATTCTTTCTTTTATCCTCTGCTTTCCTTGCATTATTTTGAATGGTGACTTATCTTTCGCAAGTTACAGAGTCCATTCCAAAAGAGGGAAAGTATTTGTAGACTCCAACCTTCCTTCATAGCGGTGAAATTATTTTCTAGCAATATTTTTAAGACCGTATTGTATAGCCCTTTAGTACAGTTGCAAAATTAAGAGTAACACTTTGTGACCCAGAAGTGCGACCGAACATCTTGGCAATGAGCTTTAAAGTGCACAAACTTTAAAGTCTCAAATGAAGTGGAGCCCAAATTGACTTGAAGTCTTTGCGAGAGACTGGCCTATACGTTAACCATATTAGTTTTTTATTTTTCGCAATGATGAAAAAAAAGATTCTTCTTTTGTGTACTTTTATCATTTTTTTGTTTTCGTTTTGGATAAAATTACTCAAACAGTGACTAAAAACTGAAAAAATAACTAAAATTAACCGAATATAAGAAAAAGTAGCTAATTTTTTTTTTTGGTGAAAATGATAAAAGTACAGACTTATTTTCTAACTGAATATGAAAATCATGAAAATCAAAACAGAAAAATGAATATTGTAAACGTATGGGTTAGGGCATGTTGGTATACGTTTTCCATTCCCATCTTTCTTTCTGATGATGAAAAAAGATATCTTTGTTTGTTTGTTTACATATCTAACTTTTATTTTGGGCAAAAATGACTCAATACAGTAGAAAAAAGAAAAGTAAAAATTTTCAACAATCTTTTCTTAGTGTTGTCACATCATCTCTATCAATCTCTTCCTACATACAACTCGCACTAGCCATACTAGCACTGCCCTAAGCCACCATCCTTAATAGTACTCCTCACCAACCATGCACACCCATCATAAAAAACATTGCCAAACACACCGCCACCAACGACCACGGCCAATACTATGCCCACCACCACAAATCTTTTCTCTACCACCATTCCCAACTGATAACCCCCACTAAGCCACTAGAACACCGCCCTAACCACTACTAACAACATCAAAACCACACCCATAACCACTTGATCTTTTCTCCATCACTATAGAGGACCCATAATCTCCATCGAACCACTACAACATTGTCCTCAACCACTACCAACACCATCACGTCCTCAACCACTACCAACACCATCACAGCCTCACCCATTATTGTCAGATCTCATCTCCGAAAACAATGAGTTCTTTCTCGACCATTGTACGTGACACGTAACTGCCCCTGAACCAACATAACACTATCCAACCACACCACACCCGCAAAACCATCACAGCCTAACCCATTACCGTGAGATCTCATCTCCATCACAATTTGTGTCCCACAGCCGCTGCTGAACCACCGCAATGCCATCCTCAACTACCACCACCACCACCATCATCACAACCTCAACCACAACTGTTGGATCTCATCATCACCGTTCTTTTGCAACCCACAACCACTGCAACATCACTTAAACCACCACCAACGCCATTACTTAATACCCACAACCACTAGAACTGATCTTCATCTTTCCACGACTAAAAAAGATATTTAGTGACGAATTTTACTTCACACAATTACATACATATTTATTGTAGACAAAATCTTCAATCACTCATTGTAATTTTATTTAAAAAAGTTATATATATATATATATATATATATATATATATATATATATGTGAGTTTGATTAATTAAGGAGTGTTTTTTTTATTAAGTAGTAATATGTTGGTGATGATTGAGTGTTAAGGAGCTAAATAAGGGGTTATTGAGGGCCTCGGGGGTTAAAATATAATTTTAGGAAGTTAAGGGGGCAAAAATGTAATTTTAAAAAGTTAAGAGGCAAGAATGTAATTTTAAAAAATAAGGTGAACGAGATGCATATGCTATTAAGTAGCGTCATTTTTTAATGATGATTAGGTGTTAGGAAGTGAAGTGAGAGGTTGGTGAGGTTTTAGGGTCAAAGTGCAAATTTTCAAAGTTGTGGGGTCAAAGTGTAATTTTTAAAACTTGCGAGACCATTTTGCCAATATGAAAATTTGGAGGGCCATTGTGAAAATTTGTGAAATTGGTCACAAGATGGTGCCACCTCCTCCTTGACTATTTGATGACTAATGAAATAAAATTATAAACTAAGGTATAGATAAATATTAGGAAAAAAGAAAAGAAAAAAAAATAAAAGAGGAAACTTTCCCTTTCGGGAAAGAAAGAACAAAAACAGAAGAAGAAATAGGGAGGAAGGAAAACGCAGAACAAAGAGGGGGATAAGGCTCGGGGAAAACTAAAATCAGAGGAAAAAATGGAGCTTGGGTGAGTTTTTAAAGGGTTTCAGGGTGGTCAGTGTGTGTTTGGGTGTTGACTGTGTGTGTTCATTGGTTGTGTGCGTGTGTGGGTGTGTGTTCTTGTTTCGGGTGTGTGGGTATTTTGATGATTCCTGGGTTAAGGGGGTGTGATCTTGAATTTAAATGGTAATTAGATGTTATGAGTTATTCACGTAGGTGATTTTTAGAGATTTCAGACGAATTCATGGGTGTATAAGTAAGTTAGGACAGCCATGTCTCACGGCTGAAGGAAGAAGGAAGTGTGTGTGGAAAAAGGTGCAGTAGTGTGTGCCTATGATTTGAACAGTACTTGTAATGGTCGCTAAAGGTAGGATTATTTTAGGCAGTTTCTTTCATGAATTTTTGAAAGAAGTTTGGGTCAGATTTAGCCAAAGTGTGAAAAAGAGACCCTAGTTATTTTTAAGGGACCTATATCGTGAAACAATTTCAGATTGTTTCGAGGTCGGGAAGAGGGTAAATGGACGCAGAAAGTTTGAAACTTTGTACTGAAATTTAAAATATCAAACGAGCGCGGTTTCACGCAAACATTTTACGAGAACCATAGGATGTTGTGAAGTTTCATTTCTCAAGATTTTGGGTCATTCCAAAGTCGTTAGCTATTTTTGGCTGAACGGACTTTCAAGTGCTCGATCCGGACACCGGTTCGGGATTTTTGGGTGAAAATTTTCTAAAATGCCTTTTTTGCTCAGGAATGAATTCAGGAGGCTTAAATAGCATTTTAAAGTAATTTTGAGATTTTTCTGTTACCGGGAACCTGCATGGGACGTTTTGGTAATTTTTCCCTTTAAAATTTTTTGAGGGAATATTTGGTATATAATTGATATAATACATCTAAAAAGTAGTTTTAAAGCGGTTTTAAGGTGTTGGTGGTGTAGTGGTCATCAGAGAGTATTTTGGTAAATTGCCATGTTGGCGCTAAATTTTAGGGAACGCGCGTAATTAAGAGTTCAAAGTGGTGGAAAGTGAGGAATGGTATTAATACATTGAAATAATGAGATAGTGACTATTGCTAATGCGTTGGTAAGCTAGGTTAAAGATCCACTTATTGGATCGGATTAACAAGCTATCGTAAGACGCTGTAAACGATTAACGGGGAAGGGATTGAATAAGGAGTGCGTATATGTTGAATGATGTCTAACGAGGAAGGTATTATTTGACTAGGTGATACGGCTCATTACGATCAGAGATTGTGAGTTGCTTCGGCTATAAGCCAATCATGTAAGGACAATGCAGTTCTGATATGCTAATTCATTGTTTCAATTAGCATGCCATGTTGATGACGTATTGTTGAATTATTGTTGTTATGATTGGTCACCGGTAGTCATTGTGACCGGTATACGCATATTTGAATTGTGCTGTTGAGGACTTAGGGTAAAATAAATTCCCTTAGTCTGCCATGTTGATAGAATTGAATGAGGATGATGCGTGTTCTAGTATGCTATGATTTGACTCGATTAGCATACCTGAAGTTGGGGGTGCTATTGTGTAGGGTTGTTGTGTGGTTGTTGTGAGATGTGGCAATTATTGATAGCCGATATCCCTTCTCCTTGAGAACACCATTGAGGACTTGTGGCAAACTTCTCCCGAGTTCGCCCTATCGTTGATGATGATGTTGTTGAGGTCGTTGCATGTTGTTGTGAAATGTTGGCGCTTATTGGTAGTCGACATTTCTCTTATGTAAGAACGTTGTTGAGGGCTTGTGGTAATCTTCTTCCAAGTCCACCCTGTTGATGATGTTACATTGAACTCTTGTTGTTAGGTCTGAACACCAGTTGATCTTCTGATCCAGTATTCCTTATTGAGCTGTGTTGTTGAGGACATAAGGTGGAATAAACTTTCCATTAGTCTACCCCGTTGATGAAGTCCTGTTGCTTGGCTGTAACGTGATTAGGTAAAGCACTTTAAATGAGTTCCCTGCTTGTTGATATTGTCTCTTCTATTTACTTGAGACTAAGATGAACATCCCATAAAATAGGACATCAATATGAGGAGGATGGCCTATGAAATATGATCACTGGCAAAGAGGATGTAGTGCGAGTCAAGTCTGTCATGTCTGGTCGAGTCTAGTTTTCGTGTCTAAGTTGCATCGCATTTGATTTTCTTTTGATGTTAATGATTTGAATGATTTGTATTTCGTTGATGTTTATCTTTTCAATTTTCAATTTTATTGTTCACTTGCATAGTCAGTCAGTCAGTCAGTCAGTTAGTCTTGTCCATGAGGAGCTGGCAATAATGATGTTCTGTTGGGCCTTGAAGCCACTCAGTCTGACGAAAGAAAACATCGTTTGACAATTATGCCGATGTTGAAAATTATTGGAACTCTTGATTCATTTTTATCGTTGAGATGATTATTATTCCTCTTAATCTTTTGAACCATTTGTACACGATACTCCTCGTGTTGTCTTTACTGGGCGATTTGCGCTCATTCATTAAGTTGTATTGTGAAGGCTATAAGGTTAATCAAGGAGAACCTTCTAGAAAGGAAAAAGAAACAAGCTAGAAAATTTGAGCAAGGGGATTAGTTGTGTGAGGTAAGACCAGCTAGGAATTGAGGGATAAAGATTGAGTTGCGAGATAGAATATTAAGAGTCCTACGACTACAGTCGTATATTAGGTTGTAAACATTCATGTTGTTTAAAGACCTGAAAGTCTTCTGCTGCAGTATGATGTATGTTTATAAGAATTTTTTTTAAGGACGCATTTTGGAGCGTCTATTAATGATGTATGAGTATGAGGATGTAGTTGCTCTATATTCAGCATAGGGTTTTGAATGTGATTATGATTGATAACTCAGCCCGGGGTTGTCACCAGGGTTGAGGGTGTCGCACACACACACACACACAGACCCAACATTCTGTTACATGAAGGGGCAAGCTTCGTTCTAAAATAACCATTAGCGATGGATTAATCTCTTGCTACAAGTTCGCTTTCTTTATCAAATTATATGCTTGATACTTATGGCCACAAATAAACTCGTCACTGAAGAAACAACAAAAATAGCTTTTGTTAGTTTTCTAAATCCCATGTTTTAGAAACAAAGCTATACACAATCTAATCAGTATAACACATCAAGATCCACAAACTTTCAGTTCACCATATTCGCTTTCAGTTCACCATATTCGCCTGCAAATTCCAATACAACACACGTAATGCATAAACTGTCATAAACATAACCATCGTCCGTGAACGTAAAAGAATGCCAAAGTTTGTAAACATCAAAATTAGTGAGGGAGAGGGAGTAATGATTTAGTTCCCATCCTCACCAAGGTCATATTCATTGGAATCCTCACTATCATTCAGATCATCATATCTGAAATACTAGTTGAAGCATGGACGATTGAAAGATAAATTGAACTAACATATGGTAGAAATACATATAATGAAAGACATTTTAAACAATAAATATTGTGCACATATCCTATATGCGTAAAAACAAATGACTTAAACAGTACTGAGTTTATTCTTTAAGTGACCTCATTATATTCATTTACTACCATGAACGAACCCACCCCAGAATGCTTTTCCACGCACATGTACACATATGCACTATACATAGGCATATGTGCCTTTGCGTGACGTGCCTCTTCTTCCTTATGCTTTCGCGTAAAACTCTTAAACAAAGAGTTCGAGTGTTTCTCTCAGTGGTCGGGGATATTCTCAATCACATTCCGTATATAACAAAGGGTAATGTATCCAAAGGATTGCCATTGAAATAAAAATTTTCAGCATGCATTTCTAGAAACACGTCTCAAGACTCATCATATGATATCACTCCACCATTCCAACCACATGAATAATCTAAACGACAATGTACCAAATCAATGTATAGCAGATTGAAGCACGTGGTGTACTTACTCAAAAGGTCACACTGCTTTAGCAGCAAAAGCTGTATGACCAGTTTTATCACATTTGAGCAGCTTCTTGGCCCACAAGCCTTTGACCAATTTTCCAACATATGCTAAGAACCCTTCTTCTAGAAAGATGACCATCAACTTTCTGATAATACTCCCTATGTCCCTGATAATTTGATCAGTTTGACTTTGCACGTACATTAAGGATTTAGGTTATATATTATGTATTTTTTCATTTTACCTTTTAGAGAGTGAGGGAAAAGAGGGTAAGCTAGGAGAGAAAATTGATTGGTGAAGTGTTAAATGTAGAGAGAGAACTAGAATAAAAAAGTATAAAGGGATGGGTCAGGAGAGAGAAAATGAGTTGGTAGAGAGTTAAGTGTGGAGAGAGAAATAGAATATAAAAAATATAAAAAAGGGTAAACATATAGAATAGAATGATGATGACCTTCTTCGCTGTCGTTAAATCCTGGAATCTTCGTTTCTTCCTGTATTGGTCTGCTCTACTGCAGCTTGTATCATTGCATTCTCTCAATGGCCGAGAGGGCAGCATACCTTCTAAAATACCTACAGAATCTTTCTTAATTTCTATGAGACGGACCAAAAAGAAAATATGATCAATATATGAGGGACGAAGAGAGTAATATACTAGTATAATAACCAAGCTTTGCTTGGGCAATCAGTATATGACCCTAGAAAAATATGATACATGCATATAATTGATCATGAAGGCGCCTTTGTTTTTGTTTTTTTTAAGGTTTATGTTCTTATGTTCCATTTTAGGTTTACTTTAGTTTGTCTACTTGCTTCTGAATACAAATTGTACTTTACGTTTGCTTCGACTTATATATTTGCTTTTGAATACCAATTAACAATTCAATATGTGATGCTTGTTTAACAACATTATAAGGTAATGGTATATAATGAGTAGGCTAAATTAACACTTTTTTTTCTAAATCTGCACCCATTTGTTTCTAAGGAATTAAAAGTGTTACTAAAGCCTCTTTCTGGCAAGGAAATGTTTTGAATTCAACAAAAGATGCTTTAGTAACACTTTTTAATTCCTTAGAAACAAACGGTGTGGAAAAAGAGTTGTTTGAGTTTAGCCACACCTGTATTATTCTCTTAAAAAATCTGAAAAAAGTAGTTTTTTAACATTAGATGCTTATTTGCAATTAGGTTACTAAGAAATATATTAAATACAACATTCTAAAGTTAATGATTATATATTCATACCTAATGAAAGAATAGCTTACAGGTAAATGAACTAAAAAAAAAGGAAAGAAAGAAAGAAAACTCCTACCATAAGATTGATTGAAGATTTGTAGCGTACAAGTAAATGAACAAAATGAATTTGTGTCTTTATATATGACTATCATACATCTACTTCTGACATTATGAAAATGCTACTCTTATATTTTCGTCTCTACACATAATCTTATCCTTACGTTCTTGTAGGTATGTGCACTTCTTAGTTGCTATATGCATTCCTAATGTTATCAATCATTTAAATTAAGTAGAACTCAGCCATCTCGGCGCCAATTTTACTTAAAATCTACAAAGTGAACAAAATTCAGAATATGGTGTTTTATACAAGGGGCGGGGTTAAGTCTCCTTGTTTATTATATTATACTTCTAAAATTTTCCAGTATGAAAATGTTTGGTGACCTAATTATATTTTGATATATTTTCTAGCAATCTTAAGCTATATTTTTTGAAAAGCTAAAAAGTATAATTTGTTAATACATCCAAATACCAATCACTGGATACTAGACAAAACATGCCTCTAACGCAATATACCGCGTGGGCTACTAAACGATCTTGAAACCAAAAAGAAAAAATCGAGGGGGGGGGGGGGTGAATAGGGTTTTTGAAATTTAATGGAGAATTTAAACACAATCTTGAATCTCAAGTAAACCAAGCAATATTTTAATGAAGATGCTAACTACACAATCTCAAGCAATTATAGATCGATAAGTAAAGAGATTGAGTTAGAGATACTTGACAAAGAGATTTAAGTGGTTCGGCATGAACTACCCTGAAGCCTATATCCACCTATTCAAGGAAGTCCCTTGTAAGAGCACTGGAATCCAACAGCAACAATCTTCTTCCAGGTCAAGATCAAAATCTTTATAACACTTGGTGATATCCCCACACCAAGCAAAACCCTTGAATCCACAAAGCTCACCCAAAACTTGACAAACCCAAGCTTTGGTCACAATCCTTTTACAAAGACCAATTGTGTACAAAGAAACCCTCTTAAAAGGAAATAAGTACAAATAAAGCTCTAGTATAATAAAGAGATGAGAGAATTGATGACTTAAAGAATGTTCATTCTAAATTAAAGAATTGCTCAGAAAGATGCTCTTTTTAATGATATAAAATCATGAAGATAAAGAGAAAAAAGTTTAATCTATGAGCCTTGGTGTTTCTTCAATGAATGAAGGCTTAGATGTGGTTTCTATGGTGCATGATAAAGCCCCAAATCATTTTTATAGGGTAGATATCAAATACAGCAATTATGGGAAGATTTTACATGATGTTGGACAAAATCGTCATTATTTTTCACCCAACGGTCAATAAAGTTGACTTCATTCGCAATGTAGTCGACTGCATTCTCTTGCTGCCCATTTCTCGACTGTAACATCTCAAAAATCCGGAACGTTAGACACTCACTCGATCATTTACTCTAAGACAATATTAACCTCACAACCAAGTGGGCAGTCATCACCAGAGCAACTAAACCGTTAATCAAATCATACTCTCAACCAAATGTTAGAAATGAAATACCAAATCTAAGTCTAAAAAAAGATTTAAATATTACTATTCACTCACACAGGGGTTCTAATGGATAATACAACAACTAAAATTCACTAGCTTGCTTACCTCTAGTCCAGTTTCAAGTAATCTAATGTTGGTTATCACCAGCGGAAAAAAAGTCAAAAGAGAGTGAGCTTTGAGAGCCCAGTAAGGTCGATCAAGGATGTAAAACAACAAAACGACTCGGACAATTTTACATTTACACTCAAATAATAATTAAAAAAAAGATTTTTCAAATAAAACTATTCCATTTTGATATAAACATAAGGACGAGTATCAACTTAATCCTTCAATTAATAGTCATTCAAAACACTTCAGGTATATTAAAACAAATACATGTAACATTGAACATGAGCAGTATACTATATCAAAGCCACCTTGATAGTGCTCGATACGCTTTACATATGCATATGTACACTGACTAGTCCATTTAGGTACGAGTGTAACCCAACCAACAGACTATCCTTATAACGCCAAAAATATGCACCATCCTTATAACTCCCAAATTACTCACTCATGTCAATATTTAGAAGGAGTAAATACAATTTAAAATGCTCTTTATAAATACAATTGAAAATGCTTTACGATGAGCGAATCAATAAACAGGTGAAATGAACAATGAATTCCAAACAATCGCTCTAAGGCTCAAATTAGGGTTTCACGGGCAATTGAAAAAAATTTCATGACAAACAAAATGTCAGAGTTCATTAAAAATTCGATATCAACTCAGAAAATTATATATGATATCAATATGATGAAATGGGGTTATATATTTTAATGGGTTAATTTAAAATTTTTGGCGATGATTTTTTTTTAGTTAGCACTGATATTTTAAATAGCGACAAATAAGGAAGCGGTATAGCGTAAGAACCATTAATAATTTTCCTAACACATAGTTTATCGTAAATATTTTTTCTTGGACCATTTCGTGATAAATAAAAGATTCAGGTAATAATTTAAAATGACCAATGGAAGTGTTAGGGGTGTGTGTGTGTGTATATATATATATATATATATATATATATATATATATATATATATAGGGGTTTCAGCCGTCCCACATTGTTCACTACTCCTCATGCACGGTACAAAGAGAAAGAGGGGCAGAGAGAGGGAGAGAGATAGAGAGAACGTGAAGGAAAGTTTTCTGGTAAGTCTTCTAACTTTACTCTAAATTAGTTCAATGGTTTAAGGGCTGTGGGAAAGGGGCATTTCCATCGGTGGTGATGGCTGCCGTGAGGACAGCTCGCATATGTGTGCTTGTATTTATTGGGCGTACATAGCAAGATGTATATATAGTAGATATGGAATTAAATCGCTGTATCAGCTGCGTGAGGGAGTAGTGAGAAGAAGGAGCCTTACCGTGGTTTTTTATGTGTATATGGTGTTATGCAGCGAGTGTTGGTGATGGTCTATGCTTGTAGTGATGAGAGACGGCTGCGATAAATGCAGCCGTGAGTGGGTTCATGTGCATTGTGTGTTTATGTGTGAGTGCTTGGGTGAGAGAGGACTGTCGTTAAGACAGTCGGCGTGAAGGGTGAGTGTGTGTTGTGGTCCTGTTTATGTGTGTGTATGAGCAAAAGGAGCTAATGTTCAGCCATGTAAATTGTGTGTGTGTTTTTGGGATCTGCCGAGAGTGTGAGTGTACGTGAGGCGGAAGTCATGTTGCTGTCTGAGTGATGTGTGCGTGTGTGAACTACATGCATGATCGTGTGTGTAATGTGTGCTTGGGTGTGTGTGTGTGTGTGTTTTGAGTGCAAACTGTGTGGGTGTGAATGGGTGAATGAACCGTTCGGGTGTGTGGGTAAGGCTGCCAAGGGGGTAGCTGGGTGAGTGTAGTGGTAAAGGAATAGGTGAAGTATGTGGGTACTATGAAATTGTGGGTGTGTAACCATGTGTGATTGTGAACCTGTGTGCATGTGTGTGTGCGTGTGTCATGTGCGTGTAACCATGTGTGATTGTGAACCTATGTGCATGTGTGTGTGTGAGTAAAGTGTGCGTGGATGAGTGTGTGTGTGTGTGTGTGTGTGGATATAAGTGGGTGAGTGAAGCTGCCAAGAGACAGCTGTGTCTGTCTGTGAGAGCTGTGTATAAGAGTGGGTATATACATGTATGTGCAGTGTGGTGTTGTGAGTGTATGGTATGTGTGGGTGGGTGTGTGTGTGTGTGGGATGGATGTGTTTGGGTGGATGTGTGCTAACTGAAATCTGCAACGTTTTTGAGCGGTCTGTAAGGGAGTTAGAGATTAAGTTAGAGATTGCGTGCAGAGAATAAAGGAGAAAGTGAAGTGGGTTTAAGGTCACTGGGTATCACGAGTTCGCGCTATGTTCAGCGCATGAGTTAGGTAGCGCACAGTGATCATTAGCATATCAAACTTTACAGTACAATGCGTTAGGCCATATTTTTTGAATTGTATGTATTTTTAATAATTTCTGTAATCTCAGATTTGTAAAATTATTTGGAGTCTTTAAAACTCATAAAAAAAGTGTTGGAAAATAGAGTAATGTTTTTATAGAGTAAAGAAGTCCTAGAATAAATTTGGTGGTTTTTGGAATTGATTCACTATCATTACTGTATTGCATTGGTTTTAGTAAAATAAAAAATTTAAAAATAATTTTAATGCCTTTTAAATTTTGATTTTTATTTCTATAATTTTCATATATATATATATATATATATATATATATATTTTAAAGCTATAACAAAAATTATGGGCCTATATTTTCAGCTAGATGTAATTATGGCTATTTATGGGTTTTTCTTGCATTTAAAGAAATTATTTTAATCCAAAAATATTCAAAAATTCAGAAAATTTATATTTTGACTTTTATTAACGTTTTAAGGTACAAAAGAATTTTATTATAATTTACAATGGATTTGGGGTATTGTTACGCGTTAAGGAGTGTACAGAATTTTTAGTTAGGTTGGCCGTATTTGAGACCGCTTTGAGCTCTGCCATTTCAGGTTGAGAGATAAGCACGTTGTAGGTAGTTGATACTAGGGTTATGATGTAATAGCGTAGATTGTTTTCTAATGAATAAATTGCAAATTTAGGTTAATTCAAGAATTGTTGATTGAGGTTGAATAACATTGCTTAGCTTGGATCGAGGAAAGGAATTCTAACCGAAACCCCATTTCATCAGATTGATGTCATATATCATATATACTTTTCTGAATTGATATCAAATTTTTAATGAACTATGACATTTTATTTATCATGAAAATGTTTTTAATTGCCGTGAAACCCTAATTTGTGCCTTAAAGCGATTGTTTAGATTTCCTTGTTCATTTTGAGTTGTTTATTGACGGCTCATCGTAAAGTATTTTCAATTGTATTTACTCCTTCTAAACGTTGACATGAGTGAGTAATTTGGGAGTTATATATAAGGATAGAGCGTATTTTTGGCGTTATAAAAAGATGATCTGATGGTTGGATTAAACTAGTACTCAAATGGACTACTCAGTGTAGATATGCATACGTAAAGCGTATCGAGTACCGACGGGATGACTTTGCTATAGTGTACTACTCATGTGTTACCAGTCTTTGTTTTAATATACATAAAGTGTTTTTAATGACTATTAATTGAGGAATGTTGATATTCATCCTTATGTTTATATCGAAATGCATTGGTTTTAATTGAAAAATCTTTTTCTTAAAAAATTATTATTTGACTGTAAATGTAAAATTGTCTGAATTGTTTTGTTGTTCTACATCTTTGATTGACCTTACTGGGCTCTCAAAAGCTCACTCTCATTTGACTTCTTTTCCGCAGGTGATATGTGATGATACTGAAAATGGTTCGATGCTACGTGGAGGTGCCACAAAGGATGCAGTCTGAGTCAGCTTCCAGGTAGGCAACGCGGGAGACAGCAAGGACGGCGTAAGGGCTGAGGGCAAGGCTCCCCAGACAGGTCGTGAGGGCTGGCAGCGCTGCGTAGGCAGGGCGACGACGAACAGGACCGACAGTCTACAGCCACGGGACGGGTGCAGCGTCAAGGGTCCGGAGACGGGAGTCCAAGTGTATTTCTCTCAATAGAATTCCAGAGAGAATGTCTTTTTAGAGAGAGAAAGTGAAAAGTCCAAATGAGAGCAAAGATGCTTGAGAAAGCTCCAAAGTCCACTATTTATAGGCAAAAATGTGTGTGTCATAAGTTGACATGTGTCACCCCCTGGGAACGACACGTCGCCAGGGGGGCCAAAACACTGGTCCTCCGTTGGGACTGCCGGTCCCTAAGTTCGTGCTGCCCTGCCCTTGCGACATCTTTCTGCCTGTCTGAGGAGACTGATCATGCCGCGGTAGCATGGTCAGTGTAGCCCGTTGCCCCAGCCTCCAGTCCAAGCCCTTACTGAATCCCACAGGCCTGGCAGCGGTGGGGAAGACCCGACGCCCAGCTGCCAGGTGGACTAGGCAAGATGCCCCTCCGAAGACCTGCTCCCATCTCGGAGTGACCTGGGGGTCATAGTCCTTAGGGGTGCCGACGCGAGCCCCAGTGCCAGAGCACGTAGGCCAGTCACGCAGGCACCCTGGCGAAGATAGTGTCCCGGAGGAGTCGCCTATCCCGCTGCGAAGGGTCCTCGTGCCGGAACACGAAGCGAAGTCCCCCTAGAATGAAGACGGCGATGGCTTTGAGGTTGTGAGCCCATCCCGTAAGCATATAACATGATTGTGGCGCATGGGCACGGTGGAGTGCGGGCGACGAGGGTCGCAGAGTGACGTCTGAGCAACAAGGGTCGTTGCGTGGATGGCGCGCGACCGTGAGCGACTGTTGTCATGGCGACAGAGCGGCCACAAGTGACGGTCGTCGAGACTACGAGCGACGGTCATCGCGACGAAGGAGCATGGCCAAGGGCGACGATCGTCGCGACTACGGCAGTGTGCGGCCGCGAGCGACGGTCATCGTGACAACGGAGCACGGTCAAAGGTGACGGGTGTCGGTCGTCAAGGCAGGTGGCCGACCCCCAAGGGTGGCCGACCCCTTGGGGTGGCCGACCCCCCAAGGGAGGCCGACCCCTTGAGGTGGCCAACCCCCAAGGGTGGCCGACCCCTTGAGGTGGCCGACCCCCAAGGTGGAAGGCACACCGAGGTCGCTTCACGAGTGGTTCACGTGACTTGAGCATGCGTTTCTTTGACCGGCTCTCGAGCGTTGAAAAGTTGACCGCTGACTGGGTGATGTGTCGTGCAAAGTGGGTCCCTTAGCTGGTCCTGGGGTGCGACCAGAATAGGGTATGAACATAAGCCCCCTATGTGTGGCGCGCGCGGAGGGGCAACCCGAGCGGGCGTCGCACGCATGAACGATGTGGTTACAGCCCATCCTGCTGCAGGGGCTAGGGTCCCCGGTGATGGAGCCGGCGATGACGCTAAGCTTGTGCAGCAGTTTGATTGAGTCGGTGACGGCATACAGCCCGTCCCGCAGTTTGATTGAGCCGGCGATGGCGTTAGCCCGTGATGGCGCTCAGGCCATGCCGCACTTTGATTGAGCCGGCGATGGTGCTAAGCCCGCGATGGCGCTCAGCCCATGCCGCAGTTTGATTGAGGCGGCGACGGCACACAGCCCGTCCCGCATTTTGATTGAGGCGGCGACGGCACGAAGCCCGTCCCGCAGTTTGATTGAGCCGGCGATGGCGCTAGCCCGTGATGGCGTTCAGCCCATGCCGCAGTTTGATTGAGCCGGCGATGGCGCTAAGCCCATGCCGCAGTTTGATTGAGTCGGCGATGGCGCTAGCCCGTGATGGCGCTCAGCCCCTGCCACTGTTTGATTGAGCCGGCGACGGCACGAAGCCCGTCCCGCAATTTGATTGAGCCGGCGATGGCGCTCAACCCATGCCGCAGTTTGATTGAGCCGGCGATGGCGCTAAGCCCGCGACGGCGCTCAGCCCATGCCGCAGTTTGATTGAGCCGGCGACGGCACGAAGCCCGTCCCGCAGTTTGATTGAGCCAGCGATGGCGCTAGCCCGTGATGGCGCTCAGCCCATGCCGCAGTTTGATTGAGCCGGCGATGGCGCTAGCCCGTGATGGTGCTCAGCCCATGCCGCAGTTTGATTGAGCCGGCGACGGCATACAACCCGACCTGCAGGGAGGGGTCCTCGTGCTGGAGCACTACGAGCGGAGCCCCCAGAATGCCGCACACTCTGGAGAGTGGGTCGAAGATCTTCCACGCCCATGGCGGGGGCGCATGGTGTGGTGAACGGGTGATATGCCCGGAGGCTTGTAGCATGGTCGTGGTGCATGGGCATGGTGACGATTGTCGCGGGGACAATACTTGGTGCCGGAGCACATGTCATGAAAGTGGTGCGGCGACGAACGTCACGAAGCAATACTTTGTGCCGGGGCACATGTGATAAGAATGGCGCATGGGTGCGGCGACGAACGTCGCGAAGCAATACTTTGTGTCGGGGCACATGTGATAAGAATGGCGCATGGGTGCGGCGACGAACGTCGCGAAGCAATACTTTGTGCCGAGGCACATGTGATAAGAATGGCGCATGGGTGCGGCGACGAAGGTCGCGGAGCATATACTTGGTGCCGTGGGCACGTATGATGAGAATGGCGCACGGGCGCGGCGACGAAGGTCACGAAGCTAAAGTTGGTGCTGGGGGCACGCATGATGAGAATGGCGCACGGGCGCGGCGATGAAGGTCGCGAAGCTAAAGTTGGTGCCGGGGGCACGCATGATGAGAATGGCGCACGGGCGCGGCGACTAACGTCGCGGAGCTAAAGTTGGTGCCGGGGGCACGCATGATGAGAATGGCGCACGGGCTCGGCGACGAACGTCGCGGAGCTATACTTGGTGCCGGGGGCACGTATCATGAAGATGGCGCACGGGCGCGGCGACGAAAGTCGCAGAGCTAAAGTTGGTGCTAGGGGCACGCATGACGAGAATGGTGCACAGGCGCGGTGACGAACGTCGCGGAGCAATACCTGGTGCCTGGGGCACGCATCATAAGCATGGCGCCAGGGCGCGGCGACGACTGTCGCGGAGCAATACCTGGTGCCTGGCACACGCATCATAAGCATGGCTCCAGGGCGCGGGGACGACTGTCGCGGAGCAATACCTGGTGCCTGGGGCACGCATCATAAGCATGGCACCAGGGCGCGGCGACGACTGTCGCGGAGCAATACCTGGTGCCTGGCGCAAGCATCATAAGCATGGCGCCAGGGCGCGGCGACGACTGTCGCGGAGGAATACCTGGTGCCTGGGGCACGCATCATAAGCATGGCGCAAGAGCGCGGCGACGACTGTCGCAGAGCAATACTTAGTGATGTCGTCATGGCAATTGTGCACGGTCGGTGACGAGCATCAAGTGACCATTGGCATTGAGCCGCGTTGTAGAGAGCACGATGAGTTGGCACGGGCGACGTGGATCGAGGAGACGGCACGCGGGCGACTGGGCCTGTCGCGGAGCTATCATGTGAATACGTGCGGCGAAGGTCGTAGAGGTGGCGCGCGGGCGACGAGAATCGCGGAGTTGGAGGGCCTGCGACGAGAGTCGTAGAGCTGTCGCCCGGACGCGGGCGACAAGAGTCGCGAAGGAGCGCGGGTGACGGGAGCACGGAGCTGTAGCACTGACGCGAGCAACAAATGTGTGAGGGCGATGAGAGTTGTAGAGCCGGCGAGCGGATGCAAGTGACGCGGGCGACAAGAGTTGCGAAAGGTGCGCACGGCGCTGGTGGCGGGGGTCCGTGCATAAGGTATGCAGGGCTCTGGCGACGTGGGTCGTGGAGACGGTGCCCGGGCTACGAGTGACGTGGGTCGCGGATTTTAGCCCCAGGCGATTGGCAACGAGCTGCGGAGACGGCGCCTCGGTGATAGGCCGCGATTGTTGCGGAAGGCGTGGCGCTGGCGACGGGGGTCGCGGAGACGGCGCCCGGGTGACGAGCGATGAAGGTTGCGGAGATAGCTCCTGGGCGATGGGCAACAAGTGTTGTGGAAGGTGCGCACGGCGCTGGCGACGGGGTCGCGGAGACGGTGCCCGGGTGACGAGCGAGAGGGTCGCGGAGACAGCCTCTGGGCGATGGGCAACGAATGTTGCGGAAGGTGCGCACGGCGCCGGCGACGGGGGTCGCGGAGACGGTGCCCGGGTGACGAGCTACAAGGGTCGCGGAGATAGCCCCCTGGGCGATGGGCAACGAGTGTTGCGGAAGGTGGACACGGTGCTGGCGACGGGCGTCGCGGAAGGTATGCACGGCGCTGGCGACGTGGGTCGCGGAGGGCGCCCGGGTGAATAGCGATGAGGGTCCCAGAGATGGCCCCCGGGCGACGGGCAACTGGGATCGCGGAGACAGCCCCCGGGCGACTGGCAACGAGGGTTGCAGGAGGTGCGCACGGCGTTGGCGACGAGGGTCGTAGAGACGGCACCTAGGCGACGAGCGACGAGGGTCACGGAGACAGTCCCCGGGTGACGGGCAACGAGGGTTGCCGGAGGCGGCCCCTGGGCGACGGGCGTCGCGGAGACGGCGCCCGGGCGACGAGCGACGAGTGTTGCAAAGACGGCGCCCAAGCGACGTGCAACTGGGGGTCGCGGAGTCGGCGCCCGGGCGATGGGCAACGAGTGTTGCGAAGACGGCGCCCGGGCGATGGGCAGCGGGCCGAAGGTGTGGCGTTGTGGCTGTGGAGGCTGAATGCGGTGTTGCCTTGTGAAAATGGTGGGTGCCTTTGTTAGCGTTGTGAAAATGGTGAAAATGTGTTTTTCAAACCAAAAAAATCAGTGAAACTAAAACAAAAAAAAGGGGGAGGGGGTCGCGCAAAGTGGGTCCGCTAGTGGGCCCTTGAGTGCAACCAGAATAAGTTGGGAACATAGCCCCCTGCGTGCGGCGTGCGCGGAGGGGCAACCTGAGCGGGCGCCGCACGCATAAACACATAGTAAGGTGTTGATGTCATTTGTCCGAACAGTTGTTGATATCGTCTTTGAGTGACGAAGGAGGGCGACGGGGCAGCCCCCGAGAGACGAGGGGCACGGAGACAGTGCCCGGGCGACGAGCGACGAGGGTCGCGGAGACAGCCCCCGGGCGATGGGCAACGAGGGTTGCAGGAGGTAGCCCCCGGGCGAGGGGCGTCGCGGAGATGAAGTCCGGGCAACTAGGGTCGCGGAGACGATGTCCGGACGACAGGCGTCGCGGAGGTGAAGCTCGGGCGATGGGCATGACCGAGGTGAAGTCCGGGCAACGGGCGCATGTGCGCCTGCAATGCACGGCGGTCAAGGTTGTAAAAAATATATATATATATATATATATATATATATATATATATATATATATATATATATTGTCTTTGGTGATTTGCGGGAAAAAGGAAAAAAGAAAGAAGATGGAGAGGATGGCGCGGCGGCGGCAGGCTGCCATGGCCGGTCGTGGGGCGGGGAGAGGTAGGGTGGGGCCGAGGGGGGGTCGGCGGGGTAGTCGGGGAAGCAGGGGGGTCGGCCAGCTGTGTGGTGATGAGTGGCCGAAG
This sequence comes from Escallonia herrerae, assembly GCA_033070095.1. Taxonomy (NCBI): domain Eukaryota; kingdom Viridiplantae; phylum Streptophyta; class Magnoliopsida; order Escalloniales; family Escalloniaceae; genus Escallonia; species Escallonia herrerae. Next base: position 223,017 of record JAVXUP010000688.1, read on the forward strand.
TTGGAGAGAAAAGGGCGAAGGAGCGGGACTGCCGCACCGTCGGTTGGCTGACGGGATCAGGGGAGAGGAAGAGAGATGAGGGGCCGAGGGGGGGTCGGCGGGGTGGGGGGGTCGGGGGAGTAGTGGGGTCGGCCAGGTGGGTTGTGGGGAGAAGGGCCGAAGCAGAGAAGGGAAAGAGGGGTCGGCGGCGGCCATGGCGCCGTGGGGCACGAGGGGTCGGAGGAAGAGCAGAGGGAGAGAGCCAAAGGGGAGAGGTGGTCGGCGGGAGTAGTGGCGACGCCGGGAAGGGTCTGCGGCCGGAAGGCGAAGGCTGAGATGGGGAGGCCAAAGGGTCGGCGGCGGCGCGAAGCAGGCGCGGCGCATGGAGGAAGATGGAGAAAAGATTAGGGTTCTGGCATCCGGGTCGGGTACGTGTCGGTTCGGGTGGGCGGGTTAACCGTTTGGAACTGAGTGAAAAAAGGGGAAACGGGGCGGGGCAGGCGCGGGTCGGGGCCCTCGCGGTCGGGTTCTGCCCATCTGGGCTGTTTTGATTTTGACTTTGGAAATAAAATTCGCAATGCGATTTTTTTTTTTTTTGTGGAGCCTATAAAAGGAGCATGAGAGGGGATGTAAAATGTTGAGGAAGAATAATTTTGAGGGGAAAGGGAGAGAAAGAGGGAGGTTGGGAATTGATGAAAATTTTCGTGGAAAATTTTCTAAGTGTTGGAGAGAGCACCGGAGGGTGAAAAATTTTTGTGAAAATTTTTCTAAGTGTAGAATGAGGGTGATGACCCGACCGCGAAAAATGAAGAAATTTTTCTAAGTGTCGAAGAGAGGGGAGGGGGCCGAGCGAAGTCGCGGGGGTGATGACCCGACCGCGAAAAATGAAGACATTTTTCTAAGTGTCGAAGAGAGGGGAGGGCGCCGAGCGAAGTCGCAGGGGTGATGACCCGACCGCGAAAAATGAAGAAATTTTTCTAAGTGTTGAAGAGAGGGGAGGGTGCCGAGTGAAGTCGCGGGGGTGATGACCCGACCGCGAAAAATGAAGAAATTTTTCTAAGTGTTGAAGACGGAGTGTGGAGTTCGGCGGTGGGTCGGCATCGACGACCGACTGAGTGACCGAGGCACGGGAGGGTTGGCAAGACGTGTTGCATGCATGCCCGCGAAGTCGCACTGCCCGAGGGGGATGTCGGCTGACGGAGTTGAGACTTAGTAGCGTGGCTCGAGCCACCCCGCGCACCACGTATCAAGTCGCTGCAATGAGAGGCATGCAGAAGGGGTAGGGAGCTTGGCTTGCTTGGGGTGAAGCCCCCAATGAAGTGAGACATAACACCAAGGGTGGTGCCAGTAGAACAATGTTAGCTTGAATATTCTCCAAGTCTGGAAATGACGGCCTCTTGGATGGCTGGGTAGAGGATGTGACCGGTAGTTCTAGTAGCCATACGTTGCTGAGGCATGGTTGCGCGAGTGTGTCAGGCGAGGAATGAACTGCACTGTTGGTAGTCCTCATAGCCCTCCGCTGCACATGCATGGTGCCTGAGTCTGGAAGATATGCAGACTGCAACACGATGCTCACCTCCCCAGCAGAGTCGCCAAAATGATGATACTGAAAATGGTTCGATGCTACGTGGAGGTGCCACAAAGGATGCAGTCTGAGTCAGCTTCCAGGTAGGCAACGCGGGAGACAGCAAGGACGGCGTAAGGGCTGAGGGCAAGGCTCCCCAGACAGGTCGTGAGGGCTGGCAGCACTGCGCAGGCAGGGCGACGACGAACAGGACCGACAGTCTACAGCCGCGGGACAGGTGCAGCGTCAAGGGTCCGGAGACGGGAGTCCAAGTGTATTTCTCTCACTAGAATTCCAGAGAGAATGTCTTTTTAGAGAGAGAAAGTGAAAAGTCCAAATGAGAGCAAAGATGCTTGAGAAAGCTCCAAAGTCCACTATTTATAGGCAAAAATGTGTGTGTCATAAGTTGACATGTGTCACCCCCTGGGAACGACACGTCGCCAGGGGGGGCCAAAACACTGGTCCTCCGTTGGGACTGCCGGTCCCTAAGTCCGTGTTGCCCTGCCCTTGAGACATCTCTCTGCCTGTCTGAGGAGACTGATCATGCCGCGATAGCATGGTCAGTGTAGCCCGTTGCCCCAGCCTCCAGTCCAAGCCCTTACTGAATCCCACAGGCCTGGCAGCGGTGGGGAAGACCCAACGCCCAGCTACCAGGTGGACTAGGCAAGATGCCCCTCCGGAGACCTGCTCCCATCTCGGAGTGACCCGGGGGTCATAGTCCTTAGGGGTGCCGACGCGAGCCCCAGTGCCAGAGCACGTAGGCCAGTCACACAGGCACCCTGGTGAAGATAGTGTCCCGGAGGAGTCGCCTATCCCGCTGCGAAGGGTCCTCGTGCCGGAACACGGAGCGAAGTCCCCCTAGAATGAAGACGGCGATGGCTTTGAGGTTGTGAGCCCATCCCGTAAGCATATAACATGATTGTGGCGCATGGGCGCGGTGGAGTGCGGGCGACGAGGGTCGCAGAGTGACGTCCGAGCAACAAGGGTCGTTGCGTGGATGGCGCGCGACCGTGAGCGACGGTTGTCATGGCGACAGAGCGGCCACAAGTGACGGTCGTCGAGACTACGAGCGACGGTCATCGCGACGAAGGAGCACGGCCGAGGGCGACAGTCGTCGGTACTACGGTGGTGCGCGCCGCGAGCGACGGTCGTCGTGACAACGGAGCACGGTCAAAGGTGACGGGCGTCGGTCGTCAAGGCAGGTGGCCGACCCCCAAGGGTGGCCGAGCCCCTCAAGGTGGCCAACCCCTTGGGGTGGCCGACCCCCAAGGGTGGCCGACCCCTTGAGGTGGCCGACCCCCAAGGTGGAAGGCACGCCGAGGTCGCTTCACGAGTGGTTCACGTGACTTGAGCATGCGTTGCTTTGACCGGCTCTCGAGCGTTGAAAAGTTGACCGCTGACTGGGTGATGTGTCGTGCAAAGTGGGTCTCTTAGCGGGTCCTGGGGTGCGACCAGAATAGGGTATGAACAATATGTAACGGCCCAAAATCTGAGGCTGGACTTATGGTAAAAATCTCAACAAATCATTTATTGGACTTTTAGTGACAAATTGGTGACCATTATACACTATGATCCTTAGCGACAAATTATTTTGGAATCATAAGTTATAATTTAACGTCAGTAGTTATAAGTGATATTGATTAAAATTTTATTGACGATTAGCGTGGCTAAATTTTTATCGCAACTTTTAGCGACAAATTTATTTTTTTTAACATTAGCATAATTTTTAGTTACAAAATGTATATATATATATATATATATATATATATACACACACACACACATAACGTTGACGTGTATTTTTAGCGGCGAACTATCTACCTTAGCATTCGATATACTTTTAGCGATAATTAAATTTTTAGTAGCGGTATACTGATTAGCGACGAATAAGGAAGCAGGGTAGCGTATCAAATACATTATAATTTTTTAGCACATAAGCTATAGTAAATAATTTATTTTTCGTCTTTCCGTAATAATAGAAAATTTTGGATAAGCTTTAAAATGACTAATGAAAATTCAGGGGATTTTTGGTAAATGTCCAATTTAGGGTTTTATATATAGTTATACTTAGTGAGATAGCCGTCATTTTTCATTCCCTTTTCTGAAAAACGGCTAAGAAGGTGAGATACAGAGAGTTACAGAAAGAGGGAGAAAGAAAGAGCAAAAGGAATGAAAGAAAGAGACATTCGCTTACACAAGGAGAGAATGGTAAGAAAAGAGCTTGTTTATGAGCTCGTGAGAAAGGAAGGTTGGGTGTTTGTGAGGGAGAGAGTTATACAAGAAAGCCTTTCTTGAGAAAGGAAGTCTTTATTTCAGTGTAGCTTTCCCCTTTCTTAGAAAGGGGAAAGCTACACTGAAATAAAGACGGAGAGAGATGAACGACAAACTGATATTTTGGCGAAGCCGATGTTTTCGGTAAGCATTCTACTATTTTTCCTATCGAATTTATTTATCATATTGTATATGATGGGGCTGAGGTTGTGGGTATGTGCGAGGGTACTTCATAGACCGTGTGTATTTGTTCTTCTATGTGTATTTGTTCTTACAGTGGAGTAGTGTTTGTTATAGTGTGTATATTGTGTGTGACCATGGCTGCCTTCAACTGATATTGCAGCGCCATCACACCCATACATGACCACACCTTCTCAATTAATCTCCTAAGCATAACCCACATGAACGGTAAAAAGCACAAGGTCAAAGACTTAGATTTTTCCAGATTTCTTACCCTTAAACCTGCTAGTGAAAACTTGTTTCTACTACATTAAACAGTGTTATGCCCAGGCGTACAAGAGTAAAATTGGAATGGAAAGAGTTTTTTTTTTAAGAAAATAACTGGGCAGAAACTTTCAGGGAGTGGGGAGAGAGTACAACTGTGCCGAAGATGTTCTTGCGTGAATCATGTAAGTGAGTGTTTGTGAGGGGGTTGTGGGTGACAGGTGTGTGCGTGCTGTGCACCTTGGATTGGGTGTGTGAGTTGTGTGCTTGTGTATGTGTGTGCCGTGTGCTCATGTGTGTATATGAGTGTGCATAGTGGTGTTTGTGTACTGTTAATATGTGTGAGGGTAGAATGGGTTTGGAAAGGTGCATGGGTGACAGAGTGTGGGAAGAAAGAAAAAGAGGGAGAAGAGAGGCTACTGCTCATGCGTTTATGTATATGTGTGTATAGTGTGTTCAAAAAAAAAGGGGGAGAAGAGAACTCACTGCCGTGAGGCAGTGGGTGTGGGGAGGTTTTTGTGTGCTTGTATGTGATGTGTGGAAGGATGTGTGTGTACTGTATGTATATGTGTATGTATTTTATGAGTGTAACTGAGTGAGTACCTGTGAGAGTTTGTGTGTGTAATGAAGGTGTGTTATGTGTGTGAGTGGAAGCTGCCGTGAGGTTGGGTGTAGTGCTCAAATATGGGTGTTTTTGGGTGAGCTGTGTGCATAAAAAGGGAGAAGGGAAGGCAGAAGTAGCTGCTATGTTAGTTTTGGGAGTGTTGTGTGTGTAATGTGAGCAGGTTGTGTAGCTGTGTGTGTTGGACAGCAAGATCGAAGAGGAGCTACTGCCTGTGATGGATAAAGTGTGGGTTCCAGTGCATTGTGTATGCATGAAAGAGTAACTGGGTATTGTGAGTGTATTGGAGTGATGTGTTTGTTAACCTGTGTGGGTGAAATATGTTTCAGAAAAGTGGGAGAGAAAGAGGCTAAGAGGCTGTGATGTGTGCATGAAAAAATGGAAAAGAGGAAGAGAGTAGCAGCACGGTTGCGGTGGTGTTGGGTGTGCATTTGTGAGGAAAATGAGAGAATTATTAGTATATGTGTGTGTGTATATATATATGTGTGTGTGTGGGTGTGGGTGGGTGTGTGTTGTTAGAATTTATATCATTCATCTTGACCCCATGATCAAGATCATTAGAATCTTACAATAACATAAACATAAGAACGATAAGGTTACGAACTCACCGGAATCGAAGGAAGTCATAGATTACCAAGAGTTTTATTCCGATGATGAAAGAACGCCAAGATGCGGAAGCGAACACGTACCCTTTGGTATTGATCTTCACTACTCTTCTCTATTCTTGATGATGGAATAGAGTGGTGTATTTTTTCTTTAGTCTAAGAGGCAAAGAGTGGCCAAAACATAATAATACCCTAGCCTCTAAGAAGAAAAGCTATTTATATAGAGAGAGTAGTGAGATCAACCCTAAAGTCTGCCAAATCTCAACCGTCCATCAAAGTTAAGAGATTAGGGTCTATAAGCCTTTTATACACAATAAATCATTAGTGTATTGGATGCTAAATCAAATAGGCCCATAATGTTATTTAGCCTAATTTAATTAATTAATGTCCAAGTCAAATAATAAGTCAACATTAGTATGACCCGTTAGGCCACTTAATTGGATTGGACCGATCAAATCCAACATTCTCCCACTTGGCCAAGGATTATACTAATGTCAATGTCTTAAGTTTTGACATAACGAAATTGAACAAAACATCCCGTAAGTTAGGCCAAATTTAACAAAATACTAAAATGAATCGAAGATAGTATATGTGCCTCTCAACGCCACAACACCGTTCTCCGATTACAATCTCAGAACTTTTGCCAAATATGACAGTCAACAGCTTAATAGACATGAACTGCATCGTTCCATAATAAATAACAATATGAACGAGTTCATGTGATCCTTACATGAGTGTTTGTTTCAGAATACCTCAAATGTGCACTTTTAACGAGAAGTAACAAACCATAATCCAAAACATAGGTGATCACAAAAATAAATGTCTCAAATCAAGAACCCATTATCTAAGGAAAAGGCTATCGACCAAACCCATGCTAGCAACATGTTCTCGAAAGAGAGTGGGTGGTAAGCCTTTCGTCATGGGATCCGCCAACATAGCGATCGTACTGATATGCTGAATAGACACTATTCGATTCTGAATTCTTTCCCTCACAACAAGATACTTAATCTCAATATGCTTTGTTCCACCACTTGATTTGTTGTTCTTGGAAAAGAAAACAGCAGCCTGATTGTCACAGAATATCTTCAGTGGTCTCGAAATGGTGTCAACCACTTTAAGTTTCGTAATGAAGTTCTTTAACCATACACCATGACACGAAGCCTCAAAACATGCCACAAACTCTGCCTCCATGGTGTGAGAAGCCACTAATGACTGCTTAGCACTCTTCCATGAAACAGCCCCTTCTGCGAGCATGAAGACATAACCTGATGTGGATTTTAGGGTATCTACACACCCTGCATAATCGGAATTAGAATAACCAATAACCCCAAGGTTATCTGACTTCCTATAAGTAAGCATGAAATCCTTGGTACCCTGTAAGTAGCGCATGACTTTCTTGGCTGCTTTCCAATGACCCATTCCCGAGTTTATTTGGTAATGTCCAAGCATGCCAACAACATATGCTATATCTGGGCGAGTACAGACTTGAGCATACGTAAGACTCCCTATTGCAGATGCATAGGGAATACGCTCCATTTCGTCTTGCTCCAGTTGGTTCCTAGGGCATTGTAGCAAACTAAATTTGTCACCCTTAACAACAGGGGCAACAGTGGGAGCACAGTTATGCATATTGAACCTTTTCAGAACCTTCTCAATATAGGCTCTTTGGGACAATCCCAATATCCCACGAGACCTATCTCGGTGAATCTCAATGCCTATAATATAAGAGGCCTCTCCAAGATCTTTCATATCAAAATTCTTAGACATAAAGGTTTTGGTCTCATGCAACATATGCATATCACTACTAGCTAGGGCTGTATACGAACCGAGTTCGAGCCGAACATGGGTGTGTTCGAACTCAGTTCGTTTAAATTTGGACATGTTCGAGCTCGGCTCGAGTTCGTTAAGAGCCAAAATATTAATGTTCGAACTCGGCTCGAGTTCGTGAGGGTGAGACTCGGGCTCGACTCGCTTAACTCGTTTAACAAATGAACCGAACTCGAGTTCGATGACTCGGCTCGCATTCATGTTCGATTCCAATCAATCTTTAAAATTACTCAAAATTCTCAAATCGTTCAAGCATAATTAATAAAAAATGATAAATAGAAGATACAGGAGGGATGCAGAATAAATCAAAAACACAGATCGATGCATTCGAGGTTAAGCCCTTGGCTTTGCAGGCGATAACTTTGCAAATCGGAAACTTGGCTTTGCAGGCGATAACTTTGCAGATCGGAAACTTGGCTTTGAAGGCGATGGCTTTGCAGCTTTAAAAGTTGAACGGTTGAACCCGATGGCAGGTTGAGTCCGGCAACTGGGTGGGAGATGACAGCGGCGAAGACGGCGGCGTGATGTTCGTTTGTGAAGACTGAGAGAGAGAGAGAGAGAGAGAGAGGTCTATGCGCGATCTGCTTGTGTGTTTGTGTGTGGCAAGGTAGGGGACGAAGAGTGCGGCTGTGTGAGTGAGTGCAGAGTGCGGCTGTGTGAGTGAGTGTGTCTTGTTTGGTTTAGGTTTTAGTTTGAGTTTATATAGTTAGGGTTTTCAAGTGTTTGGGCTTATCTAGGGGTTGGGCTTTATTTTTATAAATGGGCTTGGGGTTTTGGGCTGACTTAAAGGCTTGGGATTTTGGGCTGCCTCCACTTTGAAATTTAATTTATGTGATTTATGTAATCATTAATTTTGTAAATATATTATAATTAATTTATTATTTAGACGAGCTGTTCGCGAACATGTTTGTGAATATTTTAGTGTGTTCATGTTCGGCTCGTTTAATAAACGAGCCCTAAAAACTTGTTCATGTTCGGTTCGTATATTATATGAACGAACACGAACGAGTTCTGTGAAGAACGAACCACGAGCCGTTCGTGAACAGCTCGACTACTAGCAAGTAAGATATCATCTACATACAAAACTAGAATGATAAACTTACTCCCACTGATCTTTAGGTATATACATTGGTCCACTGCATTTTCTTTAAAGCCAAATTTACTAATCACATCATGAAACTTAAGATACCATTGTCTAGAGGCTTGCTTTAATCCGTATATGGATTTCTTCAACAGACATTTCATATGTTCCTTGCCTTCAACCATAAACCCTCCTGGTTGAGTCATATAGACATTTTCATGCAAGTCACCATTAAGAAATGCAGTCTTTACATCCATTTGATGTAGCTCTAAATCATAATGAGCCACTAAAGCCATGACTATTCGAAAGGAATCTTTTTTCGACACAGGAGAAAATGTTTCATTATAATCTATCCCTTCCTTTTGAGTGAAACCTTTAGCGACGAGTCTAGCCTTGTATCTTTCAACATTACCTTTAGGATGTAGCTTAGTTTTGTAGACCCATTTACAGCCTACAGCTTTGGCTCCTTCAGGCAAGTCAACAAGGTCCCAAACTTCATTTATTTTCATTGACTCTAACTCATCTTTCATGGCCTTAAGCCATTGAGTTGAGTGATCACTCATAATAGCTTCTTTAAAGGATGTGGGATCATTTCCTATGCCTAGATTATAGTCAGCCTCATCTAGGTACACAATATAGTCATCAGAGATGGCTGTCCGTCTCTCTCTTCCTGACCTTCGAAGAGGTTGCTCATTAGCAGGAATTGGAGCAGGATCCATAATAGGGGGCACATCATTAGGTACTACCTCGGGTGCATCATTATTTTCTCTATGAGGTAATGGCGCACCAACCTTTTGGATAACAGGAATAGAAACATGATCCTGAATTTCCTCAAGGTTTATTATTCTTGGTGTACAACTCCCACTATATTCAGCATCTTCAAAAAATACTGCATGCCTAGTTTCAACAATTCTAGTAGTATGTGATGGACAGTAAAATCTGAAACCCTTAGACCTTTCAGGGTAACCTATAAAATGACAACTTATGGTCTTGGGATCGAGTTTCTTAGTATGCGGATTGTAGACTTTTGCTTCAGCTAAACAGCCCCACACATGAAAATATTCTAAACTTGGTTTCCTCTGTGCCCACAATTCAAAAGGTGTTTTAGGCACAAACTTACTGGGAACCCTGTTAAGAATATGCATAGCTGTTTTAAGTGCTTCAACCCACAAAAACTCCGGTAGAGTGCTTTGGCATATCATACTTCGTACCATATCCATGAGGGTACGATTTCTCCGTTCAGCTACACCATTCTGCTGGGGTGTACCTGGCATTGTATACTGAGCAACGATGCCACATTCTTCCAAATATAGGGCAAAGGACTAGGGTTACGACCCGTTTCAGAGAATTTTCCATAATATTCTCCGCCTCTGTCAGATCTTACAACTTTAATCTTTAGGTCGAGTTGATTTTCAACTTCGGCTTTGTAAGTCTTAAACATGGCAAGTGAGTCAGATTTTTCATGAATGAGGTAAACATATCCATAACGAGAATAGTCATCAATAAAGGTGATAAAGTATCTATGACCACCAATACCCGGTGTAGGGAAAGGTCCACAAATGTCAGTGTGGATAAGCTTTAAAAGTCCCGTACTTCGAGTGGCACCACTTTTATTGCCTTTTACAAATTTTCCTTTAATATATTCAATACATGTGTCAAAATCTGAGAAATCTAAAGAATGAAGAATTCCATCCTCAATGAGGCGTTCCATTCTGCCTCGTGATATGTGACCAAGACGTTCATGCCACAATTTAGCAGAATTTTCATTCTCTCTTTTTCTCTTACCACAAGTTTTAGCAACTACATCACTCACATTCATTGTTTTCAAGGATTCAGTAAAAGAAGCATTCAAAAGTAATTTGTAGAGGTTTCCCTCCAACAAACCAGAACCAATAACTCTAGAGTAAAGGAAAAGAGAGAAGCCTTTATTCTCAAACTTAAACGAATATCCATAAGCGTCAAGTCTAGAAACAGAAATAAGATTTCTAGTCATACTGGGAACATAAACAGTATCAACTAAATCCAAATTGAAGCCACTCTCCAAAACTAAACGAAGAGTTCCTACAGCTTCAACTTGAGCTTTCTCTCCATTTCCTACTAGAACATTACGGTCCCCTTTGTTTAACTTCTTCACGGAAAGGAATCCCTGCAATGAATTAGTTATGTGCACAGTTGCACCCGTGTCAACCCACCATGTATTTAAAGGAGCATCAATTGTATAAGACTCATAACAAACGCAAATAGATAAATTACCTTTCTTTTCCAACCATTCTCTGAATTTATGACATTCTTTCTTCATATGTCCTTTATCCTTACAAAAGTGACACCTGGGACCAGAAGAACCCTTGGTACTAGAAGAGCTTGCCTTGTCAGTCTTGGTTACAGAAGCACTCTTGTTCCCTTGCACATTACCTTTGCCAAATTTCTTTCCTTTTCCTTTTCGTTTTCCTTTAGATGGACCAGTAATGGCAACGTGAGCACTATCAAGTTGTTCAGACTTTAGCCTCTCTTCTTCTTGGACACACATGGAAATCAACTCGCTCATCTTCCACTTTTCTTTCTGCGTGTTATAGTTGATCTTAAAAGGACCAAACTGCGCAGGAAGGGAAGTCATAATAAAGTGCACGAGAAAACCTTCAGAGATTTCCATGTCCAAACCTTTTAGTTGAGAAGCCATATCATTCATCCGTAAAATATGCTCACGAACACCGTTGGATCCACTATACTTGAGCGTAACCATTTTAGTGATGAGAGTAGTAGCATGTGCCTTGGAAGAACCCTGAAACTGTTCTTCAATATGAGCAAGGTACAGCTTAGCATTATCCGAGTCAGGAATGGCTCCTCGAATAGCAGTCGTAATGGAGCCTTTCATAATCATCAGGGATATGCGGTTGGAACGCTCCCACTTTTCATAAGCTGCCTTTTGCTCAGTAGAGCTTTCAGCCGTAAGGGCAGCAGGCGCGTCAACCCGTAAAGCATAATCCAAATCCATAACTCCAAGGATTATGCTAATCTGCTTTTTCCATTTTCTAAAATTGGTGCCGCTCAATGATTCAATAGAGGAAAGATAGCCAGTAATTGCAGCAGGACTATACGCTAAATAATAACAATAATCATGCACGTTAGTACCGAAAATTCACATGATGAAAATAGTTAGTTCATCATTTAACATAATAAAATAAATTGAGGGATAAACAATTTATTTATATGGAAAAAGGTAAATACACAAAATCTATTCCAAAGGAAAAATTAACATATCACTTATAACCTTCCGTTGGGCCGGTTATTAACATAAAAGTATTTTTCCATCCTTATTAATTTTGGAAATCATTAAAAGCAACATGAGTACAAATTATCACCGTTGGGTAGAAAATAATTTGACCCATGCAACTTATTATTTCCTTTCTTTCCGCTTAAAAATTAAAATATAATCTTCCGTTAGGCCGATTAATATTTTAATTAATAAGCGTAACGTGATGTGGTTTATCATTATCTCAACTTATAAAAGACAATAAACTTCCGTTGGGCCGCTTACTGCCAAAATAAGTAAGAACCACTAATTATTTCAAGTTCATTATCATAGTCTAAACATGCCAAATGAAGCATAATGTTTTAGCACAATCTCGTAATTTTAGACTAATTCTTGAAATTATAATAATAACGGCACGTTATATTCATCAGTATCTCAATAATATAAGCCAATATTAAAATACATATGTTATCCATAATAACATATCAAATAAACAATTCAATAGGAATGTAGCGTTAAACGACTATGTACATTTTATTTTACAAGGCCCAATTAAAATACACAAGTCCTTTTGAAAATCCATAATGGCCAAATAGGCCCAATCATATAAACTACAGGCCCAAATTTACATGACCAATAAAAATCTAATTACTGGCCTAAAGGCTTAGCCCGCAAACCATTTAATAGGCCATTTACGGCCCAATTTTGCTTTGTGGACAGCAGGCCCTTAACAGGCCTTTCACGGCCCAATAAATTCGGCCCACCTAACAAAAACCTTAGCCACAAGGGCCAATGGCTTCAGGCCACAAAACAGGCCTAAATAACTTTTGTTTCTGCTGGGTCACTTAACAGGCCACATGGCCCTTTTTTGGCTAAGTAACAAAACACCAAAGACATGGGCTACATGCCTCATGGCCTAAACAGCACATGCTCTTTCAGCATATTCACTAACAGGCCATAACCTTACTTTTAATGGCCCAAATTTATAACACAGTAATCTGGAAACCTACCTTTGGCGCAGCCCCCTTTTTTTTTCTTACTTTACCGTTAGGCATAATTCATCAATTATTCGAACAAACTTAAAAAGGGAAGTTCTATGTTTATGGTATTGATTAACGCGGCTCTGATACCACATGTTAGAATTTATATCATTCATCTTGACCCCATAATCAAGATCATTAGAATCTTACAATAACATAAACATAAGAACGATAAGGTTACGAACTCACCAGAATCAAAGGAAGTCATAGATTACCAAGAGTTTTATTCCGATGATGAAAGAACGCCAAGATGCGGAAGCGAACACGTACCCTTTGGTATTGATCTTCACTACTCTTCTCTATTCTTGATGATGGAATAGAGTGGTGTATTTTTTCTTTAGTCTAAGAGGCAAAGAGTAGCCAAAACATAATAATACCCTAGCCTCCAAGAAGAAAAGATATTTATATAGAGAGAGTAGTGGGATCAACCCTAAAGTCTGCCAAATCTCAACCGTCCATCAAAGTTAAGAGATTAGGGTCTATAAGCCTTTTATACACAATAAATCATTAGTGTATTGGATGCTAAATCAAATAGGCCCATAATGTTATTTAGCCTAATTTAATTAATTAATGTCCAAGTCAAATAATAAGTCACATTAGTATGACCCGTTAGGCCACTTAATTGGATTTGACCGATCAAATCCAACATGTGTGTGAAAAATAAGTGTGTGTGAGGAAGTGGTGTCGATAGCTGCGGGTGTGAGTTGTTTTCTGGGTAGTGGGCAGAAGAAGTAGAGAAGAAATAATGGGACAGTGAGTGCATTAAGTAAGAGAGTGTAGAGGGGAAGAAGAAGTAGGTTTTGGGTATATACATTTAGTGGGTATTGGGTTAGCGTTAATTACGGCGCAAGCATCCAATAGTGTACGATGATCATTATCATGTAAAAATTTAAAGTATAATACCTTAGTCTATAATAGAATTTCTAGTAAAGTTTTACAATTTTCTAAAATCATATTTATTTTTAATATTTTTATAAATTCAGATATATAAAATTCTTTTGGAGCCTTTCGATCCATGAAAATGTTTTGAAAAAATTAGAATAATGTTTTTATAGTATAAGAAAGACTCAGTATAAATTTGGTAATTTTTGGAGTTGATTTATTATCTCTGTTCCGTATCGCATTGAATTTAGCAAAATGAAAAATAAAGAAATAGTTTTAGTGCCTTTTAAATCCTGATTTTTATTCTTATACATTTTATACATATATTATGGCACTTATGAAAATCATGAGTCTTTATTTTCAGCTAGAAGCAATTATGACAAATTTATGGGTTCTTAGTGTATTTAATGAAATTATTTTAATTCAAAAATATTCAAAAATTATATTTTTATTCCGTATCCTTTATTAAGCTATAAATAATGCTTAATGAATGTTAAAAATATTTTTGAGATATTTTTGAGTCTCGAGGAGTGTGACGAATTTTGGGGTAGGTTGGCCGTATGTGAAACCCGCTCCGAATTTTGTCATTTCGGGTAGAAAATGGGTACGATGTGGATAGTTATATTAGGTTTATAAATAGTAATATGGATAGTGTCCCGACCCGAACCCACGGGTAAGCTCGCGAGGTAGGTACGTGACCGGCTGCAGACCCAATGGACTCTAACCGAAGGCTCTACCAGGCCTTACTCGCTAAAACCTACATATGCCGCAGCGGAAATTAAAACTTCTACAACTTAAATTACATTTTCATACTTGAATACAACACTTATGCTAACACTCATCATAATACTGATTTGTTAACAACTAAACTAACCCAACAATCTAAATCTTTAGCGACTCAACCAATACAGTCTCCAGAGCTCAGTGCCAAATTGTTCATTCCTATGCTCGTCACCATCACCTTACTTTCAAACTTGAAATGATAAGTAAGGGATGAGCTTCCATGTGCTTAGTAAGTAAATAATGATTCAACCAGGTGGACCATGGCATGCCAGAAAATAATGCACTTTTAAAAAAAATCATAGCAACATTTGAATCTAAAATCATGAAGTAATTATCCAGTAAATGAAATATAGTACGTGAAATAAAACTGAGGTATAAAATCATTAGCACAAAACTCATGACAACAAAACCAGTTCAATCCAACATTAGCTCAAACGATATGCTGCGGTCAGTGTACAGGCCCGACTGACTAGAGCCCACAATCCCTACCCCTTCCTGGGATAAATATTATTCGGTCAGGGTATACGCCCCCTGACTGGGGCCCACAATCCCTACCCCTTCCCGGGATAAATATAATCTGTGGACGCAAGAGCGAACCACAAGCAATAATATTGTGCATCAACGTACAAGCCCCGTTGACCAGGGCCCAAAATCCAACTTTTTCCCGTTGGATATGGGGCACAACAATCGAATAAAACCAAATCACCTTTTGATTCATCGTAAACACAACCACTCATCAACTAATGGTCAAACCATCCCCACGCTCCTTTCGAAAATTATCAAGATGTTCAATATTCACAATAAAGCCAAATACCAAACATTTCAAATCCGAGTTCCATTTCAATTTCTAAGCAAAACATCATTTACATGCTGGTCCAGTTTTTCTTTAACAAGAAATAAATCACGAAAAGCTTTTTGGTAAATTAAGCTAGAGCAGTTAAACATTATTAAAGCAGTCAATGTTGATAAATACCACTTTTAACCATAGAAAACATATACATTATATGTAAAAGGGCTAATTACACCTATGCCCTGAGGTTTGGGGGTAATTACAGGCAAGGACAATAGTTTGGACAAATTACACTTGTGTCCATTGACCAAACGGAACCCTAAAAATCCTAACGGTTTTAACAAAATGACTTTATTGCCCTTATGTTAGAAAGTTATTTTTTTAAATGCCCTTGTCTGTTTTTTGAAAAGAAAATCAAAAAAGAAAAACCCTAATTTTTTTTACTCTCTCTCTCTCTCTTCCCCCATCCTTTCCCCACCCACTTCGCAGCCACCTACACCCCCACCCTTCGCGGCCCCCCAACCCTCCCTCCCCCGGTCACCCCCACCCACCCTGTCTGCCTCCGCCCTTCACCGTCGCTACAATCACTGACCCAGTCGCCGGGGGGTGCAACACCCTCCCCCTTCCCCGGCCACCGCACCTACCCTCCCCCTCCCCCGTCGCCGCACAGCTTTCTCTCCTCTTCGAGTCGCACAGTTTTCTCTCCTCGACGACCCAAGAAATGACGACGACCACTCCTCCCCCTTCCCCATCACCTCTGAATTAGAAGGCTATAGATTGATTCGTTGGGGAAAATATTAAATTGAATTGAATTACTGAATTGAATTAAAATGGGGTTTAGAGAGAGAAAGGGTTGCCGGTGGTGTCTCAACGGCGTGGGTTTGCCAAAGGGTTGCCGGCGGCGTATCAGCGGTGTGGGTTTGCCAAAGGGCTTGCCGGCGTGGTGGGGTGGGGCGAGTCTGCCGGATGGTGGGCCGAGAGAGGCTGCCAGCTGCGTGGGGTGAGGGAGGAGGCTTGGGCTGCTGCCGGCGGCGAGATCAGTGGAAAAGAGAAACCCTTATTTGAAAATTAGGGTTTCAAATCCTCCTAATCAAAAGCTTAATTTGCAAATTAGGGTTTTGAAACCCTATCAGGGTTTCAAATCCTCCAAATCAAAAGCTTAATTTGCAAATTAGTTGTGAGCCCTAATTTTAAAAATTAAGTTTTAATTTAAAAATTATTAAAATTATTTAGGATATACTGTACAAGGATAGTATTGCCATTTTTAAAATAAGTAATGATGAACAGTATACTTTTTGGATGGAACCCTAACGGATGGACACGGGTGATACATTTGAAACACTTTTGGTCACGGAATGTTACATTTTGAAACTTTGTATCCTTGACTGTAATTACCCCTAACCTCAGGGACATATGTGTAATTATCCCTATGTAAAAATACTAGTTGAATCAAAGGGTCACTTACCTGACGCTATGCATTCCTCATATCAAAATCTCCGAAGCAACGATCATGCTGCTATATCCAGCTCAAGAATCTTCAATGCCATTCTTTTCCTCTTTATATCTCTATACGTGCTTTAACCCAAAAGCGTCATCGGTCAACACGATATCCCTCTTCTACCGAACCTAAATAACAAACCGCATGGATGTCATTCATTTTCGTTTGAGCACGCCTAAGTATTAGGTTTCTCTTAAGTGAGTAAAATTTTAGCCGACCGTCCCTCGACTTTTGTATAGTTACCTATTTGCCCCCAATGCCTAAAGTACCTTATCCACCTACATATAACCTAAAAGAGTCCTTTTTAAACCACTGATGGGTATTTCGAACATGAACGGTCTTTCCCGAAATTTCTCACTCGGAATCTTAAATTGCTCATTAAATTGAGCGCTAAGGTGTCTATTTTAAAATATATCAAAACGGAACAGAAATACCACAAAAGTTTAGTCATTCAAGTGTCTCTATAAGTTCAGCTCACTGTAAAAGTTTTGGCTAGAAATGAGCTTGTTTGCTATACCAAACAATTCAAAAATTTGTTTTCAAAATAAAATCATTTTAGGCCCTTCCCATGTACAGAAAAATCTAAGAAAATTGCATTAAAAAGGTTTCATAAAAATAAAGGGGGTTTTTGTTTGGTACTTTGTCTAAATCAGTTTCTAGGTGGCTTTTAAAAATCAAAGTAGGGGCTACCTGCTAAAAACTTAATCTACATTATCTTCTTCCTCGAGAAAATCTAACGCTAACCCTAATTGCTACTCTATCTTCTCTTTCTCGTCAAGCACACCCACCACCCAGTCATGGCACACCAACAAAAACATCAAACTCATACAAGAGATGAAACTTAAAATACCCAACAAGGATGAATTCGAGAGAAAAGGGTAAGAATTATACCTAATAAAAATCTATCCGAGTAGAAAATTGACATTTTGGGCCTAAAAATAATCTCAAAAGAACTTGAAACTTTTTTACAAAGTTCTAGTTTGTGAAAAAATACACAATTTATGCTTTTGAATCACCTAAATTGGATATTGAATCATAAAGTTAGGGCTAGCCGAAAACCTAAACAGGAAATCTATCTGATTTTGAGAAAACATTATTGTTTGATCTAAATATGATGTCAAATGGATACAAACTCTTCTACAAAGTTGTAGATCGTACAAATTTACACAATTTAGGCTTTTGAATCACCTAAATTGGATATCGAATGATAAAGTTAAGGCTAGTCGAATACCTAAATGGGAAATCTATCTGATTTTGAGAAAATGTTATTTTTCGATCTGACGATGATGTCAAATGGATACGGCTTCTTCTACAAAGTTGTAGATCATAAAAAGTTACATGATTTATGCCTTTGAATTGCCTAAATTGGATATCATATGAGCAAATTATGGCTTATTAAAAATCTAGATGTATGCTCAATACAGGAATTCTTTTTATCTATATTTTCTCTAGGGATTTTAGGTAAGAATGAGAAGAACACATATGGGATGATTGATTGGACATTGACTCAGTCATGTCAGTCAAAAAGTCATCCGCTACACTGTGTAGCGAATGACTTTTTGATAGTCACATGTCAGGAGAAAAAAGTCGTTCGCCATACAGTATAGCGGATGAAAGAGGTGGGGCAATCTGGTAAAAAGATCCGTCCGCTACACTATGTAGCGGACAACTGACAGCTTTTGAAAAAAATGATCTGGGCCGTCCATCCTTTCAAGATTGTCCGCTACACCGTCCATCCTCGCAAGATTGTCCGCTACACCGTGTAGCGGACAACTTTTTGACCCAGACAACTTTCAGGCAAAAGGTCGTTCGCTACACTGTGTGGTGGATGAATTTTTGCCTACCACATGTCACATCAATCCCAATCCTGTCCACATGTCTGATCTTGTCCCCACGACTATCGTCCGCTAGACAATGTGGAGGATTAGTTGGCAGACATTACCCAAAAGTGCCCTAATTCTCATCTCTCTTTTTCCATTTTCATCTACTTGAGATCCACTTGCTTTCAATTTCAGCTCCCTTCAAGCTTGAAGTAACACTTGCTTCAAGCTTGAAGTAACACTTGCTTCAAGCAAGGTTAGTTTGTGAATGATGAAGTTTTGAAGTTTTCTTTATGTGTTGAACGATGAAGTTTCTTTTTTTTTGAAGGATATATAGTTTTTTGGGTTTATGTTTGTTATATTTATCAGTCTATTCATCAAAACAATTTTAATTTGTGATGTTATGTTCAAGAAATTAATTCGTTAACTTCAAAAAATTTACTATAGCTAAATTTGAATTTTTGGAGATTATGTTTGTTGGCTTTTGGCATGCTAAATTTGTCTATTCATCTTAGTAATTTTAATTTATTATGTTCAAAAAATTAATAATTGTTAAATTGGAGATACTTTTGAGATTATGTTTGGTATATTTGTCATGCTAAATTGTTCTATTCATCAAGGTAATTTTGATTTGTTATGTTCAAGAAACTCTCTTTGATAATTAAGCGTAATTTATTTCTACATAGGTTTTGTTTCACAATGTCTGATTTCGTGTCAAGCTCCAACACCCCAATAGATGCTAGTGATCCGTATATAGAGTGAACATTTCAACATTGGAGGAAGCCGAAGAATGTTTTCGAGCATATTCGTTGAGGGTTGGTTTTGACATTAGAATAAAGACTTCAAGAACAAGCAACATAACAAAAAAATATGCTCTCGCTTATACAAGTGTCATAGGGACAGACACCCACTGCAAAATGAGACACACGTCAGTAATGACAACGGTGATGACGAAATAGGATATACACGGACAAGACAGAATTGCTTTGTGCGCACGAATTGCCAGGTCAAGATGTTCGTAAGCCATAAATCCAAGCAAGATCATTGGCTTATTACTAGCTTGGAATTGGCACACAATCACCCATTAGTAACCCCTCTATGGTGAGTCAGATGCATCAACACAAGAAGATGGGTAAGGTCACAAGGATCCTGATTCATACAATGAGCAATGTGCGGATAATACCTATTGACATTGTTAATGTTCTTGCTGAACACACTGGGGGAATTCAGAATCTAAACTTTAACACGACAGACGTTCGTAATGCGGTTCAAACCCAAAGACGAGCCGCGTATGACCTCAATGATGCTCAATCCACAATGAGCCTATTGAAGCGGATGCAAATGGAGGACCCGTAGTTTACCTACGAGTATAAACTTGACGACGAGCATCAAATAACCATAATTTTTGGGTCGATGGTCGTTCGAGGCTTGCTTATAAGCATTTTGGGGATGTCGTGACTTTTGACACCACATACCGTACCAACAAGTACTCGATGTTGTTCGCTCTTTTCATAGGCGTCAATCATCATTACCATTCCATCCTGTTCGGGTTCACTTTTTAAGGGACGAGAGCGAGAGTCCTTTTGTATGGTTGTTTAAGGTGTGGCTGGAAGCAATGAACTTCAAAGCACCCAAAGTTATCATTACCGATCAAGATTTGACAATGAAGAAAGCTATTGCTACCGTCTTCCCAGATACTCGACACAACTTGTGCACCTGGCACATAAGAAACAAATACCCTGAACGTCTGCATCACGTGTACGCAAAGTATCCAGAATTTAAACATGATTTTGACCAGTGCGTTATTAAGTTGTTAACGATTGAGGAATTTGAATAAAGGTGGGAAAAGCTTGTTCGGGATTACTCATTGCAAGACAATGAGTGGCTCCAACACTTGTATGAGCTCAAAGAGTAATCGATTGGCATTTTCACGAGAAGGTATTTTTCTGCGGGCATGAAAACGACGGGCATGAGTGAATCTACGAATGCCTGGGTCGATAGTTATGTGGGTATAGCTACCAATTTGAAGAGTTTGGTCATATCTGCCCAAAAAGCGATTGCCTCGGTATTCGTAAAAGAAAGGGCTACAAACTTTGCAAGCACATACAAACAAAGGAGAAGGTTGCTTGAGACCCCGTTGGAGCTGAATGGTATAAAAGTCTATACGAAGGAGCTATTCATGCAATACCAAGTAGAGCTCCAAAAATAGGGCCGATACAATATAAACAAGGTGGTAGAAAAGTCTACACGTGAGTTCAAGGTTTATTCGCTGATGAATGACCTTGTCCCTAAGAAGCTGTGTAGAATGTATACAGTGAGCCATGACACATTGACGGATTCGATGACATGTGTTTGCAAGAAGTTTGAGTTCCGTGGCATCCTGTGTAGACATTCTATGCTTTTTCACCCAGAAGAATATCAAGGCAATCCCCGATAAATACATCCTGCCACAGTGGACGAAGGTTGCAAACAGGTTGCACGTGCACGGTACCATTGCCTTTTTGGAGCATCCGTATACTGACTTTGAAGAATAAGAGACGTTGCGGTATAATCATCTGGTGACGATGTTTACCCGTTTATCCGTAAAGGGTGCTACTCCAATGACCGGGAATAAACATCTTCTCGACGTAGCAGAGCAGCAAGAGCCCATCGTCGACCAGTTTGAAGCAGCTTTAGTCAGCAATGGGGTTGACACTGAGCCTACACAGGGATCAGAAGATGATGAACCGGTTGAGGAAGTGTATAATGATATTCGGCATTTGGATCCAATTATATCACAAACGAAAGACCGCAAGAGATCTATGTGGATGAAGAGCTCTATTGAACAAGCAACTCAACCTAAAAAGCTGAGAAGGTGTGCACTGTGCAAAATGACCATTCATGACAAGCGGAACCATTACAAGGCACTGGGGATAAGTCCAGGCAGGGAGTTTGCAACATGAGGAAGAAGATGATGTCAAAGATGAGGAAGAAGAAGACACAGTGAAACATTAGTCCAATGAATATTTATTGTAATAATCTTTTATGAGCCATCAAGCCTGTTGGACTTTTTGTAATAATTTTTTAATAATAAATTTTTTTGTAATAACCTTTAGTCTCATTTTTTTTATGTGATTTTTTATACTGTCTGCTACACTGCTCAGCACAACCATTAGAATTCAAACACTTAGAGTATTTTTTGGTGTTAAGACTGTCCGCTACACTATGTAGCGGACGGCGCAACAGAAACATCAGACTTCAACATTTAGAATATTTTTCGTGTTTAGACCGTTTGCTAAACGATGTAGCGGTCGGTGCAGCAGAGACATTAAACTTCAACACTTAGAATATTTTTGGTGTTTAGACGGTCCGCTACACAATGTAGCGGACGGCGCAACAGAAACATTAGACTTTAACACTTAGAATATTTTTGGTAATTTGACCGTCCGCTACACTATGTAGCGGATGGCGCAGCAAAAACATTAGATTTCAACATTTAGAATATTTTTGGAGTTTTAGTGCCATCTAGACTATGTAGCGGACGACACAGTAAAAATATTACACTTCAACACTTAGAATATTTTTGGTGCTT
The DNA here is from genome assembly GCA_033070095.1 of Escallonia herrerae. NCBI lineage: Eukaryota > Viridiplantae > Streptophyta > Magnoliopsida > Escalloniales > Escalloniaceae > Escallonia > Escallonia herrerae. The sequence continues at coordinate 245,044 of JAVXUP010000688.1, forward strand.
AGACCGTCCGCTACACTATGTAGCGGACGGCGTAACAGAAATATTAGACTTTAACACTTAGAATATTTTTAGGATTTTAGTGCCCTAGACCGTCCGCTACATTATATAGCGGACGATGTATCAACATACCTGCAAGGACATTATCTTCATTTTACCACCATCAAACCTATCTCAACAAGGGCCAAAAATCCACAACACACAAAATAAACCACCACAACACAGATAAACCTCCACACCACAATACATGTCTCGATCGAACTTCAATTAAATTGGTATTTAAAATAAAATTGTTGTCTTAAAAACAATTGTTTACAAGAAGTCATCATTGGGCCTCATCTTGACCCGGATTCTCGTCGTTAGACAGATGTAGAATAAACCTAACTGCTATAGGCTGGCCTTTACAAAGTTGCCAAGCTATTCTATAGTGAAAGGTTTGTACTTCTACTTCACTCTAGATGGCCGCCTTGAGGCTCTCACCCCGACAAATATAGTCCATGTACATGTAGACGAAGACGCCGCAGTTCAAGGTATTAGCTTGCTTGGGCCTCTTCCTCTTCACTTTAACTTTAAGCTTTGGCCTCGCTGAAACTTCTAGTCCACGGAGAGAGTGGACCATGGCACAGTAGAGAAATAAAAATGGCGTAGTTAGACGAGTTAACATTTACAATACACAAATTACAATAAGCATTAAACAACAATCGTAAGTTTACCATAGCATTCAACTGGTATTTGAAAAGCTGCTTCATGGGCATATTCGGGGTATAGTCGTGGAGATTGTCGAGGACTGATACGATCTTCTAAGTTGGTTCATATCAAACCAAGTACCAGTGAATATTACCTAAAAATGGTATTAGTAACACGTCCGCATCACAGGCAGTCACAGGACTATCCCTATTAAGAAATGAAGAAATGCAAGGAGCGCATCAGACTGTTCCCACTGTTTCAAGGTTCTCTTCCTCCTCCGTTGGACCCAACTCTACCATTCACCTATGAGCATGCAATGAAAATACGCATCTATCAAAAAAATGCACGGATACTCATTATGGGTGTCCCGACTCCTTAGCTTCAGAATCTCCATGTAGGCAGAGATCACATTGTCGCTCAACCAATCCCCCGAAGCTAAGGAGGAAATTTCCCTCCACGAGAGACTGTAATCCACCCCATTCGGGCAATTCACACTATACGACTCTTTGTCCACAGAGGCCCTGCTAAAGTAACGCAAGTGGATTTCTTGGAAATTTGTCGGCTGTAGAGGCTTTAACGGATACACTTTGCGATAAGCTGGGGGGTCGACCAGGGGATTTTATCCTCTGGTGGGGGTCGACCAGGGATATCCCTTTTCGGGGGAGGGGTGAACGGAAGATATTGCCCTGGGGGCGAAATGTCCTGCCCATGGGATGAAGGGCATTGACTCGGAGAGATTAATATTTGTGTATTACTAGTCTTGTGTGACTTGACTCTGAGAGATGGATAGTGGTTCCAAGTCTGAAAGCAAAGAAAACGAGGGGCCATTGTAATCGAACCATGGCGCTGGAGCCTGTCCTGCTACGGAGGGACCACTAACTCCCTCGTTCACCCTTAATGTCTGCCTTGAGAGATCATCGTATCCCTCGCTCATATGCTGAGGCTGCCAGCCCGGATAATCCATTCCCGGGCTGACACCCGAAGGGCATCCTGTATAATGGTGCATAAACTCCCCGCAGCCTTGGGCCAATGCATCAGCCTGTTGGCAAAGTGCCAATCCCATGGCATCCACCAGATCCTTCTGCTAACTCAGCTTGTGGAAGAAGGCGAGCGAGGAATTAACTTTCATCCAAAGAGATAATAAGCATAACCACAAAATAGATGAGATTGAATGTAAAACAAGAATCAATAAATCTAATTAAAATCATTGGTTGGGCAACTTATGAGATCAAATTCCCTATGCTCATTGATCTGACCCCTATGGTGGTACCTCTGCACTCGTTTAAATTTTATCGGGGCTACTCTTTTCCGCGTGATGCGGTAGTACCACTCGTTGTATTGCTCGATGCTGATCAAGGGGTCAGGCTCCGACATAATGGCCACCAGCGTGTCCTGCCAAAAATTCTAAACCTTAATTTCTCGTGCGCACAAGTCATGCACATTCACCTTGCCAAACCGTCCAACACCCGGTGGGTTCCTATTAGCCCTCCTATCTGGGGCATCGGCTGGGAACCCTTGCAGGCAGTCAAAATGGCGTAGTGCGCAATCTGACACCTGCCACTATGCAACCTCGAAGTGGATCAGGGGTGTGCGTTGCAACCCAGAGAGCGTGAAGACGAACGACTCTGTCACCCATTGCTCTAAACACTTGTACGGTGGCCAACGCATTTGGCCCGAAGATAGCGAGTCGAGCTACCCCCGATAGAGTGTAATGTTGTGATGGGGATCATCTTTCCTCAGGTAGTGGCTCAGCCTCCAGCTGTAATCCCAAGCACACAGCCGAGGCCACACATTATCGGTTCCATCCCTACGCTTTGGTGCGCCGGTAGTAATGTGTTCATAAGACTACACCTGAGGACAAAGATAAAAATTATATATAGTATCGTGAAAATTTATTATCCACCGTCTAATAAAAAAATATCGATAACGTAATCAAGACTTATATGATATACCTGCAATAGCGAGAGACATGCACATATAGCTCTAGAGTCGGGCATCGTTGCCTTGTGCAATGCTCGGTACAGGGTGGACGGTAAATATTTGATGTTGACCGTATTCTTCGACGTCGTTGGGAATTGAATTACCCTTATCACCCACAAGAGGAAAGCCTGTGTGTAAAGCATAGGGATCCCATCCATGTAGTTTTCCTGCAGAACCCTGTAGGTATTGTGACACCCCCAACGTAAGTGACATCACCAGAGCCGGGTTGTCAGTCATGATTGCATTATAAACCCTGTTGATACAGAGCAATTCTAAAACATCCTTGAATATACATAAGGTTCCACAAAAACCCATCCGTACAAAAATTTTATCGTAAAGCTCAACACGAGCACAACAGAAGTATTTACACAAAATGTCTAATTCCCAAAATACTCATCTCATCGTCTTACTTTTCTGTTTACTGAATAAACGCCTTCTCCTTCCCTTTCCTTGAGGTTTCCCCTACTTTGCCCTGACTGCCTGAAACATTTTAGGTAAGGAATGAGCGCAAATCGCCCAGTAAAGATAATACGAGAAAGAACGCAGACAAGAAGTGACAGCCTTGGGAGAAATGATAATCAATCTCGACGATATCAAAAATCTAGAATTTCAAAGGATAACACAACATCAATTCAATGAATCAAGCAACATGTTTTCTTTTCTTTTAGCCAGACTGAGCGGCTTTAAGGCCTAACTGAACAACATTATCACCACATTGAATGAACTGTACTGACAGAACTGACTGACCGACTACCATGCACGTAAACATCAAATCGCCAAATTAAAGATCAATAAAATACAAGTCATTAAAATCACAATATTATAGTAAAGTCAAATGCAATGCAGACACCGACCAGACTGACTGGAGTCAACCGACATGACTGACTCGAACCGAGCGCCCTACATCCTGTTTGCTAGTGATTATGTTTCACTGGCCCTCCTTTCACATAATGTCCTGTGCCCTGAGATGTTCATCTCAGTCTCAGACAAATAAAAGAGATAGCAAGCACAAGAAGGGAACTCATGAAGAGTTGTTCGTCCCCAAACCACGCCATCATCAAAGCACATAACACAACAACTGGACGGACTAAAGGAACTGAGTTCACCCCATGTCCTCGATTCAACAAACCACTCAACAAAAAAATTTTAGTCAAGTATATGACCAAGGTTCAACAAGGTAACCCGAAATCATCACTAACGCACACAAAGTAGACTAGGAAATAAGATAGTCGAAACCACAACAACATTTCAAGACATGAGAGGTACCGGCACAATAACCACTGATACCTCATATTCACCAGAAAACGATCATCATACTTCACATCACCAATGAGGTGTATGCCACGAGGAGCAAATTCGTAGCATACAGAGAACCGTATAATCCTTACCTGACTGGCTTTTAGCCGACGAGCCCAACAGCTTCAAAGCGCCGCGAGCGGTATCACCTAATCACATAAGACCCTACTCGTTAGTCACTGACCATCATAACAAAATTGTTTTATTTTTCTTTATCAGCTATTACCATGTTCTACAGCGGTCGGTTATTTCGACCCAACAGCCAGGTCTTTAACCTAGCTAAGCACCGCACTAGTGCTGACACCCTTTAGTTAGGGATTTTAATCTCATTCCCCGCTTCTTGTTATTCTAGAACTCTCAATTAATGCATTTGCCGAAGTTCGGAGTTCACATGGTAAAATTACCAAAATACCCCATGTCTAGTGGCAAATTACCAAAATGCCCCCGGGGTCCACTATCGCTCCCATCACCTCAAATCAACTTCAAAACAACCTTACAGGTGTTTTACCACCCTTTTCGGACTAAAAGTCCTTCAAAAATCTCTACTGGGAAAATTACCAAAATACCCCATCTACGGTGGCAATTTACTAAAATGCCCCCACGAGGGTTCCCGGCACCAAAAAAAAATCTCAAAAGCACTTAAAAACGTTATTTTTTTTACCCTCATGAAGTCATTCCCAAGCTAAAAAGTATTTTAGAAAATTTTCGCCCGAAAATTCCGGACCGGTGTGTGGACTGAGCGCTTAAAAGCCCGTTCGGCGAAAAATAGTAAATGACCTCAGAATGGCCCAAAATCTTGGAAAAAGAAACTTCTCGACATCCTAAGGTCCCCATAAAAGTTTCGTGCCAAATCGCGCTCGTTTGATATTTTAAATTACATTATAAAGTTTCACAGTTTCCCGTATCGGTTAACCCCTTTCCAGTCCTCGAAAAAATCTAAACTTTTTCCCTGATGTAGATCTCCTAAAAATACCTAGGGTCTCTTTTTTACACTTTGCTAAATCTAGCTCTAGCTATTTATTAAAATTTATTGAAAAACTGCTTAATTAAGTTTTCACCTTTAGTGACCATTACACTTACTGTTCATGATCAACACACATTATTTCACGTTTTTCACACACAGCACTCTTCTTCAACCTCACGCCCGAACCCACGAAGCCATGAACACCCCTCCCTTCACCCACGGCTACCCCATTCTTCCTCATTTCTCTACCTAACCCATATCAAACCTCACTAATACATTACAACCACCTAAATTTCACAAGCTAACCCATCTAAAATGCACAAAATCACACACTTACACACACTCAAGAACACTCACTCACGCACCCCATGGCACACATTGAAACACACTCTGCCACCCCCGAATTCACCCACCTACACCTAAATCTCTCACCCAAATCACTCATACACCATGATTTTCCCCCATTACTCCACTGCCCCCCACAAATAAACCATCTGCACACCACACTAAACCCACATACCAAAACATACACACGCATGTACACACAGTCATATTTTGTATACAAGGGAAGATGGAGATTACCCTTCAACCAAAAATCTCACAGTTTCTCTCTTAACTCTCTGCTCGAGTTCTCTGTTCTCTATTTTGTTCATTTCTCTTCTCTTTCTGTTTTTGGTTCTCTTCTCTTCTTCTTCTTCTTTTTCTGTTTCGGGTCTGCTTCTCTTTTTCTTTCTTTCCCTCTTCCTTTCTTCCTTCCCCGAAGCTACCCTTCCTCTCTGTTTTTTTCTCTGCTCGAACTCCCTGTTTCCCTTGTTTTCTTCCTGCTTCTCTTCTCTGTTGCTATTCCTTCTCCTTTTTTTTGTTTCCGTTCTTTCTTTCTTTCACCCAAAATCTCCCTTATCCTTATCATTTTAAATCAGCCAAAATGGCTGAGTCACCAAAGCTGACAGGAGCTGTCAAGCTAAAAAAATGGCTTCCAACTACTTTTATAAAATTGCACGAAGGACCCCAAATTTAACATATTTATAACAAGAACCCCCAAGCTTTTCGTAATTACAAACTAACCCCTCTTTCCACTTCCTGACACTTAGTTAACGCCCATATGATGTTACTTAAAACCAATAATCCTCGTTAATAAATCAAACTCAGCATTAAATAATTTTTTAATACTTTCAGGGTATCACAGGTATCTACCAACCACTTCAACTTTATCCCACCAGTGCTAAATTGATCTTCAGGTATGGAAGTAAAGAAGTCAATAGCGGCTCTCTTACTCGTTGCTTCTGACGGAGGAGCAATTACCGGCCGCCCCGTCACCGGTAACCCTAAAATGAACCCTACATCTTCTAGGGTAATTGTCATCGCTCCAAGAGGGAAGTGAAACATATTCATTTCACTTTTTTACCTCTCAACAAGGGCACCTATTAAGTTCCGGTCAAGTTGTTGAAAGATCTGCCCGTGCGTGAAAACCCCAAACCTAATTCCACGCAGCAAATTTTTCTGGTACTTGTTAAAATTCCACAGTCCGAAATTATCGTATACTTCTACTATGTTTAGGAGTGCTCTTTCTTACGAATTAATAAATACAATTTAAGCAAAGCAAACGGTATACAATGTTAGTGAGAATAAGAAAGTTGATAAAATAAGTATCTTACTCTACCATCCCATATGAGCGTACTAATATGGTTTGCTTGGTCGTATAATACAGAGAGATCTTCTGATACAGGGTTAAAATCTATTTTTTTTTTGCAATTGAGATTATAGAAAAATGTTAACTTTTGAAGCTTTTATCAATCGCTCGCAAATTACCAACGCTAGCACATGCATAATATATACAACGCTAGCACATGCTTAAAGGTGTCAAATGGGCCAGGCTTGGGCCGGCCCAGCCCAAACCCATCGGGCCTCCAACAAAACAGGCCGGGGCCGGGCCAAAATGGGGGAAATCTGAACCCAGTCCAAGCCTTGGACCTAGGCCGAACATCTAGGGCCAGGCCCGGGCCCAATATATATTTTTTTTTGCATTTTCTTGTTATTCAAAGTAAAGGCTTTAATTATGGTAATTTATTGTTATTATTTAAGCAAATTGTAATGTAGTACTATGACTAAGATTCTTGTTATTATGTAAGCAAATTGCATTTCTCTCTCATTTACATCTCTCAATTTTAAATTTCTTCTTTCATATACTCTAGGCATGTCAAATATTCACAATTTAATGAACCTAATCTTTATCCTTTTATTTCATTATAAGTCATATACATTGAAGATAAATGTGTTCATAGGCCCTCCTCCTTTTATCCGGGCTTGGGACCGGCTGCTTGTAAACAAACAGGCGAAGTTACCTATTTTTTTATATATACGAAAAAATATCTATCTTGCTTGTAAAAACTTATTATTATATATATATATATATGAAAAAAAAACTATATTTTGTAAAAAATTTTATTCTTAAAACTTAAGAGAAGGAAAATAAAAAGAAATTACCTAATCATCCGGAAGTACTTCAACATCCGAGTCACTGCTCTTCCTATCATCAATCGGTTTATCTTGCTCGCGGTATTTCGCATCAAGATAATCCTTCCAACATACACATAGCTCGAGCGACTCGGGGTTAAGACGACTCCTCCTGTCATCCAAAACCCTCCCGCTCGCTGAAAATGCCGACTCTGAAGCAACCGTGGAGGCTTGCACTGGCAGTACATCCCGTGCAATTTGGGATAAAGTTTTATACATGTTTTGATTTTGTTTCCAAAAATTTAACAAATTAAAATTAACCTGTTCTTGCATTGATAAATCAGAATAATGATCAGTATTTGAATATACACCAATCTCATTAAAAGAGGAAAAAGTAGACGAACCTGCCGAATTAGAAGTACCTTCACCTGGTAGTTGTCTTGCTACTAGATGTTCAAAGCCCTAAGGTATGGCGCATAATACCTCTCAGCAGTCGATGATGAAGCTCGCCCGCGCACGTCAGCAGAATTACGATAGAGGTTGAACAGTTCCTCAAATGTCTTGCTCACTTTCGCTGTGAGTGCGGTTGTGTCCTCTAGTGGGTAGCACATTAATTTCGATATCTCTTGTATCGAGACGTTCACGCCATGCAACTTTAACCTAGGATCTAAACAAGTAGCCACAGCAAAAATAACAGGCAGTTCACTCCAATATTTATTAAACTTTTTATCCATCACTTTTACTATTTCCTTAAAGGGTCCTATATATCTCCATTTTGTTAACATTGTAGCCATCTTGAGAATTTCTATTACAGCGAGAGGAGAGGTGGGATAGTACGTACCAGACAATAAATTGGTAGACGTGTAAAATACCTCCAAAAATTCAGCTAGGTATGTGGCCATCTGCCATTCCTCTTGAGTTGGCAAGCCGGCTGGGAACAAGGTTAGTAGAAAATGCGTATAGACTTCTCTTGAGTTGGCAAGCCGGCTACCATTCCTCTTGAGTTGCCATTCCTCTTGAGTTGGCAAGCCGACTGGGAACAAGGTTAGTTGAGAATTTTTCAATAAAGCTTGTTGTTATATAATGTAGCGGAAAGTGGGGATAAGGACAAAGTAACAGTCGTAACCGTCGTAGGGGACAGGACTGCCGTAACAGTCGTGGGGGGTTGGGATTGATGTGACATTTGGCAGGCAAAAAGTCATCCGCCATACAGTGTAGCGGACGACCTTTTACCTGAAAGTTGTCAGGGTCAAAAAGTTGTCCGCTACACGGCCTAGTGGACGACGGGGAGAGGCAGTTAGGTAAAATTCCAGTCTACTGTATTGCGGACGGTGGACATTTTTTTAAAAAAAAAGATCTGGGCCGTCCATCCTGTTGGACGGCTAGATCGCGCTAGCAAATTCTCCTATTTTTCTAGCGCTCTCAACGGATCAGCTCCATATATATATATATATATATATATATATATATATATATATATATATATATATATATATGGAGCTGATCCACTGCTAGTGTTAGCAACTTAACCTAAGCTGCTAGTGCAATCTGGCTGTCCACGCGTGAGAATGGACGGCCAGATCGTGCGCCGAACAACAATTTTTTTTCACCGTCCGCAACATTTTGTAGCGAACAGTAAATTATCGTCCGTTACATTATGTTGCGGACCGTCAAATCGCACTAGCAATGGATATGCTAGTGTTAGCAACTTAACCTAAGTTGCTAGCGCGATCTGGCCGTCTACACGTGATAATGGACTGCCAGATTGTGAGCCACAACAATAATTTTTTTCACCGTCCGCAACATAATGTAGTGGACAGTAAATTTAGCGTCCGCTACATTATGTTGTGGTTGGCCAAATCGCGCTAGCAATGGATCACGACCCATAAATATATATATATATATATATATATATATATATATATATATATATATATATGGAGCTGATCCGTTGATAGCGCTAGCAAAATAGGGTATTTTGCTAGCGCGATCTGGCCGTCCATCCTGAAAGATGGACGGCCCAGATCGCCCCTTTTTGGAAATCTGTCAGTCGTCCGCGAGACTGTCTCGCGGACAGTCTTTTTTACCTTTTTGCCCTCCTCCCATGTCCGCGAGACTGTCTCACGGACGACATTCAGTTCCTAACATGTGTCAGGAAAAAGGCGTCTGCTACACAGTGTAGCGGACGACCTCTAGGCTGACACATGTCAGGACCTGTCCCGTCGGTCACTTCGTCCTTTACATATAACTCTCTCTTATTATAGATATTATTAATCAGATCGGGCAATCAGCATTTATCAGTCCGCTATATTCTCTATCTCTCTCTCTCTCTCACATCTAACCCAAGCCGCTACCCCATCTAGAACGACCCACATCTCCGGTGACCCACATCTCCGGCGACACCACCGTCCTCCCCTCAACGCCGACCTCATGGCTTCTGGATCGGAGACCACCTACGATTTTATTGGCAACTTGCACCTGGCAGGCAAACACCACCATCCCTCTTTCTCTGTATTTTCGTGTGTTAAAAGTTTGATCTTTTGTTTTTCTTAACCAAAACTAACATATTTTTTATATTGTGTTTGGTAGGATATACCGGAAGCCTTTACCAATCAATTTATAACAATTCATGAGAGTGCAAGATTATATAGCCGCAAGGGGGCATGGCAGGTTGAAATCAGGCTGAAGCCCGGCCGACCCCAAAAAAAGCAATTCGCAGAGGGTTGGAACGTCTTCGTGCGCCAGCATGGCCTCGAACTCGGGGACTTTGTAGTGTTTGAACACCTTGGGTGGTGGGATTTTCAAGTTGTAATCTTTGATCGGAGCGCTTGTGAAAAAATTTCGATGCCCAAATGTGAACCCTAATTTATTATTAATAAAAAAAATTATGTTCTTGTTCATTATGTTTCCAAATTTTTTCTCGCTTAATTGTGCGGTTTTTGTGAATCGTACATTATTTATTGTTTATCGATATTGAGATTGTTGATTCCATCTCTAAAACAAGTCTTCGGACGCCAATTTATTAAAACAGCATTAACCTACTATGTGGCTAAAACAAGTCTTCGGGCGCCAATTTATTCCAATTTATTAAAACTCCATTACGCTACATTGTATAGCTCTACTATATAGCGGACACCAAAGTCTAGCTCTACAATATTGTGGACATAAGGCCTCCGCTTCGGCCGGGGTTCGGGAAGGTCGGAACTAAATGTCTGGTCCGTGCCAACCATTTTCTAGTCCAACACTTAGTTTTTATTTTTTGGTACTCTTTTCTGTGTTCGCTATACTATGTAGCGGACGGCCCGCAGAATGCACTTAGTTTTTTTTTTGTTCTCTTTTTTGTGTACACCACAAGCTCACGGCCCGTATAGTTTTCCGGCAAAACCCTGTAGGTATCTACCAACCACTTCAAAAAAGAAAACTATATGGGCCGTCCGCTACATAGTATAGCGGACACAGAAAAGAGAACAAAAAAAAACTAAGTGTTGGATAGTTAGGCATTCTGCAGGACCGTCCGCTACATAGTATAGCGGACACAGAAAAGAGAACCCAAAAAAACTAAGTGCATTCTGCGGGGCCGTCCGCTACATAGTATAGCGGACACAGAAAAGAGCTCCATTCTGCGGGGCCGTCCGCTACATATTATAGCGGACACAGAAAAGAGAACCAAAAAAAAACTAAGTGTTGGATAGTTAGGCATTCTGCGGGACCGTCCGCTACATAGTATAGCGGACACAAAAAAGAGCTCCATTATGCGGGGCCGTCCGCTACATATTATAGCAGACATAGAAAACAGAACCAAAAAAAAAACTAAGAAAAAAAACTAAGTGTTGGTATTCTGCGGGCCGTCCGCTACATAGTATAGCGGACATAGAAAAGAGAACAAAAAAAAATTAAGTGTTGGATAGTTAGGCATTCTGCGGGGCCGTCCGCTACATAGTATAGCGGACACAGAAAAGAGCTCCAAGAAAAAAAAAACTAAGTGTTGTATAGCTAGATATTCTGTGGGGCCGTCCGCTACATAGTATAGCAGACACAGAAAAGACATCCAAGAAAATAAATGTCCATAAATAAATTTTGCATATAGCGGACACTGTTAACGTCACAGATACCAAGGGGCACAGTTGTCGGGGCTTTGACAGGAGACTTTCTCGCGACCGACGGGACAGGTCCTGACATGTGTCATCCTAGACGTTGTCCGCTACACTGTGTAGCGGGCGCCTTTTTCCTGACACATGTCAGGAACTGAATGTCGTCCGCGAGACAGTCTCGCGGACGACTGACAGATTTCCAAAAAGGCGCGCTCTGGGCCGTCCATCTTTCAGGATGGACGGCCAGATCGCGCTAGCAAAATACCCCATTTTGCTAGCGCTATCAACGGATCAGCTCCTTTATATATATATATATATATATATATATATATATATATATATATATATATATATATATATATATATATATATATTACTCACACACCTCAAGCCACTCACATAGTTCACGCAAGTAGACATGCACACATTCATACCTATTCACTCGAACAGACATGCACACATATATGTAAACACACACCCCTGTAAACATCTCTCACACACATGTGCACTCACAAGTACGTACACACTGCATCACTTATACACGCCTCCACTCACAGGTTCACCATCTCCTCTTACCTCCAAAACACATTGCCTTCCACATCCATTACCTTACGGCAGTGGGATTTTCCAACTTAGTCATCTACTTACACCCACACACCCAACATACGCACATGGTACACACATAGCACTCCATTGTCCCCTGGTAGCATTACATGCTCATAGCACTCACATGTATAAGACCCACATCCCCACTAACTGGAGTTGTTTTGGCAGCCACCCCCTTCCGTATTTCCATATATATATGCCACAACACACACCCAAAGTATATAGACACCCACTCCCCTTGCACCCATATTCACATATGTGTTTATACATCCACATATACACACCTGAGCACACCTACCTTCCATCTCATACCCACTGCCTCAGGGCAATGGGTCTCTCTCCTTCTCCTTTTCATCAAACTCACACACACATTCACAGAACACACACAAACACCACTGATTTCACATCAAAAATCATGGCCATGGCAGCCTTGAACCCATTTCATCACCTTCACGACACACTATAAAATAGTAAGCCACGACAGCCTATATATATATGTATATATATATATATATGTATATATATATATATATATGTATGTATATATGTATGTATGTATATATGTATATGTATGTATATATGTATATATATATATGTACATATGTATATATATATATATATATATATATGTATATATGTATGTATGTACATATGTATATATATGTACATATGTATGTATGTACATATATGTACATATGTATACATACATATGTACATATATATATATGTACATATCTATATATATGTACATATGTATGTATACATATGTACATATATATATATATGTACATATCTATATATATGTACATATGTATGTATACATATGTACATATATATATATGTACATATGTACATATATATATATGTAAATGTACATATATATATATATATATGTACATATGTATGTATGTACATATATGTACATATGTATACATACATATGTACATATATATATATATGTACTACGTACATATACATATGTATGTATACATATGTACATATATATATGTACATATGTATGTATACATATGTACATATATATATATGTACATATGTATGTATACATATGTACATATATGTACATACATATGTACATATGTACATATAGATATATATATATATATATATATATATATATATATATATATATATGTACATATAGATATATATAGATATATATATATATATATATATATATATATATATATATATATATATATATATATATATATATATATATATGTACATATGTACATATGTATGTACATATATGTACATATGTATACATACATATGTACATATATGTACATATGTATACATACATATGTACATATATATAGATATGTACATATATATATGTACATATATATACATATGTACATATATACATATATACATATATATATACACACATATGTCATATATATATACATATATACATATATATATATATATATATATATATATATACATACATACATATATACATACATATATATATATATATGTACATATACATATACATACATATGTACATATATATATATATGTACATATATGTATATGTACATATATATATATATGTATGTACATATGTACATATATATACATATGTACATATGTATGTACATATGTACATATATATACATATGTACATATGTATGTACATATGTACATATGTATGTACATATGTACATATGTATGTACATATGTACATACATATGTACATATGTATGTACATACATATATGTACATACGTACATATGTATGTACGTATGTACATACATACGTACATATGTATGTACATATGTATGTACATACATACGTACGTATGTATGTATGTACATATGTATGTACATACATACGTACATACATATGTACGTATGTATGTACATACATATGTACGTATGTATGTACATACATACATACGTACATATGTATGTACGTATGTATGTACATACATACGTACACATATGTATGTACATACATATGTACCTATATATGTATGTACATACATACATATGTACATATGTATGTACATATGTATGTATGTACATACATATGTACATACATATGTACATATGTATGTACATACATAGGTACATATGTATGTACATACATATGTGTACGTACATAGGTACATACATATGTACATACATACGTACGTACATAGGTACATACATATGTATGTACCTATGTACGTACATACATATGTACGTATGTATGTACATACATATGTATGTACATATATGTACGTATGTATGTACATATATGTACGTACATAATATATGTACATATGTACATATGTACATGTATATGTACATATGTATGTATATGTACATACATATGTATACACACACACACACACTTAGATTTTAAAGGAGCCTTATCAGAAAGCTTTGTCAGAAAAATCCCTTCGATCTCTTCCCTTTCTCTCTCTCTCTCTCTCGATATCTTTCTATCTCTCTCTCGAAGTGGGTCTGACGACTTGAATGGGAGCCTTGGATGGCTGCCCCAGAGAATGCATAATATATATGAATAAAACCCTAGCTAGAAAAATCACAAAACCTCCTACACTTTCATTAGTCGCTAAATTTTCTTACCCGAACTTTGTATGGTCTCTTCTGATTCCCAGGTAGCCTCTTCAGTAGTATGATTCCTCTACAGTACCTTTACCAGCGATATCACCTTGGTCCTCAGTATTTGTTCGCGACGGTCTAATATTTCTACCGGTATTTCCTTGTAACTCAAATCCGTCTGGATACCTCTGGACAATGCTGTAATACGTGAGTAGGATCATGCACATACTTCCTCAACACCGACACGTCGAACACATTGCGAACATGTTACAGGTCCGGTAACAGTGCTAGACGATATGCCACCGGTCCAATCCTCTCAAGGATCTCATAGGGACCAATATATCTAGCGTTGAGCTTGCCCTTCTTCCCGAAGCGCATAACTCCCTTCCAGGGTGATATTTTCAAAAATACTCGATCACCAATATCAAATTCTAAATCTCGTGTTCGCTTTGAAGCATTCATATGATGTCTATCCTGTGCCACTTTTATGCGTGACCAAATCAAATCAACCTTCTCACAGGTTACCTGAACCAGCTCTGGGCCAATGAGTTGGCACTTTCCAACTTTATCCCAGCACAACAGGGTTCTGCACTTCAGACCATACAAGGCCTCGAAAGGTGCCATCTAGATACTAGCCTAATAGTTGTTGTTATATGCAAACTCAACTAACCGAAAATGGGTATCCCAACTACCCCAGAAATCTATAACACAAGCCCTCAACATGTCCTCAAAGGTTTGGATGATCCTCTCTGAGTGGCCATTTGTTTATGGATGGAAAGCCGTACTAAACCTGAAGTCAGTCCCCATAGCCTTCTGAAAACTCTCCCAAAACCTCAAAGTAAAACGTGAATCCCTATCCGACACATTTGAAACCGGTACTCTGTGGAGTCTCACAATGGTATCGACATATAATTGAGCCAATTATTGCTTAGTAAAATTGGCTTGAATAGGCAAAAAGTGTGCCGATTTAGTGAGCCTATCCACCACAGCCCATATCATATCATAACCCAAACCGTCTTGGGTAAACCACCCATAAAATCTATAATTACGTGCTCCTACTTCCACTCGGGAATCTCTAATGACTATACCGCTTCTGCTGGCTTCTAGTGTTCGGTCTTTATCTATTGACAAACCAAACATCGAGATACAAACTCCGCTATGTACCTCTTCATTCCTGACCACCAGGAATGCTCACGAAGGTCATGATACATTTTGGTACTTCCTGGGTGTACCAAAAAATGAGAATTATATGCCTCTGATAACAACAATCATCTCAACTCCTCATCATTTGGGACACACAACCGACGGCCAAATCGTAACACTCCCTCAGATTCGACCTTGAAATCTATTTGTTTCCCGCTTTCATTACCTCCAATGATCTTGGAAAGCTCAGGGTCGCTCGCCTGTGCCTCTTTAATCTGGCTAATTAATGTGGGCTTAACCTGCATAGCTTCCAATACTGCACCATATCCCGGGCATCTGACCTCCAGGTCCAATTGCCTCATCTTTTCTAACAACCGAGGCTATCTTTTAATTAATGCTGGTAGTTTTTCAGTACTCTTTCTACTAAGGGCATCGTCCACTACATTGGCCTTACCTAGATGGTAGTAGATGTGGCAGTCATAATCCTTCAGAAGCTCCAACCATCTGCGTTGCCTCATATTAAGCTCCCTCTGTGTAATTATATATTTAAGGCTCTTGTGGTCTGTGTAGATCTCACAAGTCTCCCTGTATAAATAATGTTTCCATAGCTTCAAGGCGAAGATAACAGCTACCAACTCTAGGTCATGAGTTGGATGAGTTTTCAATTGCCTTGATGCATAGGCAATGACCTTTTCGTGATGCATCAAAGCACAACCAAGCCCTCTCCTAGAGGCATCACTGTAAATTACAAACCCTCATGAACCTAATGGCAATGTCAATAATGGTGCTGTCACTAGTCTTTGCTTTAACTCCTGGAAGCTGGACTCACACTCATTAGTCCAAACAAACCGCACATTCTTATGTATTAACTGAGTCAACGATCCTGCAATCTTGGAGAAGCCTTCCACGAATCGGCTGTAATAACCTACTAATCCCAGAAAATTACGCATCTCCTTTACTTTGCTAGGTCTTTGCCACTCTGTCACTGCCTTAATCTTTTTTGGGTCCTCAAAAATACCATCCTTAGATACCACGAGTCCAAGGAACCCAACCTGTTGTAGCCAAAATTCGCACTTCGAGAGCTTCGCGTACAACTTGTGGTTCCTCAGTCGTTATAACACTAGCCTCAAATGTTCCCTATGCTCCTCTTCTAACCACGAGTATACGAGAATATCATCAATGAACATGATGACAAACTAATCTAAATAGTCTCTAAACACCCTGTTGATCAGATCCATAAATATTATTGGGGCATTCGTTAGACCAAAAGGCATAACCACAAACTCGTAGTGCCCATAGCGTGTCCGGAATGCTGTCTTTGGTATATCCTTCTCTCTTACCTTCAATTGATGATAATAGGACCTCAAATCAATCTTCAAAAAGAAATAAGAACCCTAAAGTTGATCAAACAAGTCTTCAATACGGGGCAATGGGTACTTTCTCTGGATCGTAATCTTATTTAACTCTCTATAATCGATACAAGTCTCAGTGTACCGTCTTTCTTCTTCACAAAGAGAACAGGAGCACCCTATGAGAATACGCTAGGATGTATGAACCCCCGATCTAATAACTCCTGTAACTGCTCCTTCAGCTCTTTTATCTCAGCTGGAGCCATAA
Source organism: Escallonia herrerae (assembly GCA_033070095.1). NCBI lineage: Eukaryota > Viridiplantae > Streptophyta > Magnoliopsida > Escalloniales > Escalloniaceae > Escallonia > Escallonia herrerae. Next base: position 262,458 of record JAVXUP010000688.1, read on the forward strand.
GATACGGAGCCTTAGATATAGGCTCTAAACCTGGTATGAGGTCGATCACGAACTCTATCTCACGGTCAATAGGCTCCCCTGGTAACTCCTCAGGAAAAACATCTGGATACTACTCTACCATAGGAATATATGACAACTCAAGACCATTCTGACCTATATTCATAACATGTGCTATATATCCCTGACAACCCCATCGCAGTAATCATTGCCCTTCAATAGTCGAAATGATAGTAACCAGCCCACTTGGTTTAGACCCATAAAAAAACTTAAGCTGACCCAGTATATCGAAACGAACTACTTTTCCATGACAATCCATAGACGCATGATTGGCAGATAACCAATCCATGCCCAATATAATGTCAAAATCACCAATAACTTAAGGAATAGGGTTCACGAGAAGATCTATATCCCCTATCATGAGGTTAGTCCCTAAAGGTCGGGTTTTCACCCTCAATCACCGTGTAAATGTAGGTGATACAAAAGAGTATGATGCCCTTGAGTCAAACAATACATGAGTGTCTAATGAGTTTACTGGAAGTGTACCTTGAGACCACATCATTGGATGCCGCAGCATCCTGGGCCGTTATAGAGAATAAACAGGCTGACGTCCTGGGCCTCTGTCCTTGTTGAGGCAACTATGTAGCGCCTTAGTGACTCTATCCTCCTCCCTGACAAGAAGCACTACTCTCCGTCGCGCTAGCCGTATGAGCAGGATTGAAGGCTGGTTGATTCTCTCTGGCTAATGGGTAGTCTCGAATCTGATATTTTATGCTCCCGGACTTGTACCATCCCCCAGTAACTTTATAACACGACCAGTCGTCGTGGTTCTTCCCTCACATAGTACAAAGAGTAGCTTGAGAAACTATCCTAGTATTCTGACCCGCACTCTGTATAGATCGATGCCTTGGCTCTGGTGGCGGTCTAGACCCAAAACTCTATGTTGATCTAGCTCCCTCACTCTGTGCACCCATATAACCCATGTTCTGCACTGGTCGACCCCCAGAACTCTGTCCAGGTCTAAATCCTGGATGTGAAGTGGATCTGAATCCCTGATTCTGCCCCGTCCTCCGACTATGAGCACCCCGATACGGTGCAAAAAAAAGCTATTGACGATCAGCCTCTGAGGATTTACCCTCCTTGCTGTCCCTCTTCTGGCCACTTTGGCGCTACTCAAGCCTCTTCTAGTTATCGAATCTAAACTGTTCTAATGCATGCGCCAGATCCACGCACTCAACGTTGCTCAATAACCAAATTGAGATTACTCTATCCCTCAAACCAGGCCTAAGCCCCTACTCAAATTTTCGACACCTGTCAGCCTCGGTCGGTAGCATCCTATCCATAAATATGGCCAATCATGAAAACCTCATCTCATACTCGTCCACTATCTCCCTGTCTGCCTGAGTTATGTTGACGAACTCTCTCAGCATCTGCTCACGGTAGCTCACAGAGAAATACCGCTTATTAAATAGCTCCTTGAACTGTTCCCAAGTCACCTCAAACAGTTGTTGTGCAGTCTTGCTAGCCTCCACTATCTTTCACCACTGGTTGGCCTCACCTCTCAGCTTGTATACCGCAAACTCAATCTTCTGCTTTTTAGTACACCTAATAGCTCGGAATTTCTTCTCCAATTTCTCAATCCAAGACTCTACTTCTATAAGGTCAACTAACCCGTCAGAGTTTGCTGGATTCTATTTGTTAAACTCGTTTAGGGTATTCCCAACCTGTACTTGCAGTGCGACTGAATAGGGTTTTGTATACCCTGTTGTTAGTTGACCAAATTCTTAGCCATGAACGCCAGAAGTTGGTTCATGGTGTTTAGGGCAGAGCCACGGGTTCTTGATTTGGCTGCTGCTGTTATGCAGAGGGTGCCTCCCCAACTCGAACCTCCTGGGGTATTCCCCAACTGGAATCTCTTGGTCTCCAGTACGACCCTCGGCACGGCCTCCTCAGTCTCAGGTGTTACCACTACGTGTGTGCGCCATGTTATAAAATAAGCTATTATCAGAATCACGCAGTTGTATTTAATAGAAACAATGTAAATTTAAACTTATCAAAATAAATAACATTATTCAAATGTTAAGGAAAAATCGTGCACTTCTACGGATATACAAAGACAAAAATCTATTCTCTACTAATATTAAGATTTTTTTTAACTCTCTTGCTTTCTCTACCTTAGTTACTTTCCTCCTCAAATTCATCACCTCCTATCCATCTTCCGATACCGAGCTATGCGTCGCTAGGTATCCCAGCCATATCTTATAGTAACAAAAATACAATTGTCATCAATATTCTATTGTCCAGATCTATATACATAACTACCCTATCATTTAACTAAGATCTTTAGGTTTTCTTCCGAATACTCCAACTACTCAAACAAGTTTCCTAGTATAGGCTTCTAAGTCTACAGAATCAAAAGCCTAAGCTCTGATACCAACTATCATTTAACCGATCGATCAATCAATTCTCAATCATCCAATCATTTCAATATCACTAAGGAAACCCCAATAATATCCATATCAGAGCTCTACAGACTCAAATTCTCGATTAATCGTTCTTAAACACAAGGATGAAATAAAAGTACTTAATTTAATAATTTGCACTCTAATTCCATCACAGGGGCTCAAATAAACAAATAATGAAAATGCCAAGCTAACTCCATGATCAAGCTCAAAGTAATTCCAGGAATCTCACTGACGATTATTTCCTGCAGAAGAGAACAGAAAAAGGCATGAGCTTTTGAGAGCTCAGTAAGGTCGCTCAAAGATCCAGAAGGAAAAATGGGAGTATAATGACTATCAAATTCTCTTTAAAATGATAGGGAAGAGCTTCAACTCAATCCCTTAAACCAGATATAGATAGTAATAATTCTAATTACACTGAAACGATATAGATGATATTGAACATGAGTATGCAAAGCCACACAGGCAGTGAAGGGAAACACTTAGCAAAGCCACATAGGCAGTGCTCACTAATAATATGGTTACATATGCATATGACCACTAGCTAGACCATTAAGCTACTAGCATCTCCTGATAATAACAGACCATCCTTATATCACCCCCAATACAAACCATCTTTATAACTCCTCAATACACTAACTCATGTCAATATGTTGAATACAATAATCGATAGTACAATGATTAAATCGATGCATAACGAGAAATAAACAGGGAGCATCGAATAAGATTTCCAATAAACGTGTAAGGCTCAAAATAGGGTATTAATGGCAATTGATGCAATTTCATAATAATTACATTCGAGTCCAATTTCATAACAATTAATACTATCTTTACAGATGGTATCAGAGCTGGCTCTCAAAATCTCAGGCTGGGTTATCCAGTCGGGTTGCCAATGGTTGGGGAAACGAAGGCAAGCCCGGGTATATCCCACATTAAGAGGATGGTTAGGGCAACGAAGAGTGAGCCGGGTATATCCCATGTTGGCTAGAGAGAAAGATTTTGGGCTATGAGTGACCGAGCCTTAGCGAGGATGCTAAGACATACAGTGGGGAGATTGTGATATCCCACATCCGATGTGGGATGATTTGTAATTTTCCTTATAAGACTCTGCCACGAACTCTTAAGTACCTACTTGGCTAGCCCTTTTGAAGGAGGCATCGCCTTGTGGTGGGGCCGTGGACTGGGTCATTACAAAAGTAAAGCCCCTAAAAGGCACGGTTCGACGGGCAAAAATGGTCCTTGGTAAGTGGAAGGGGTAGGTGGATTTTTCCGCCGCGCAGATGGATAATTTCAAGGTGTGCATCATGGAGAAAGGCGCAGCTTGTGTGGTGCCTATGTCCAAGGGAACATCTAGCACCATGACTCCTTTAACTATGCGGCTATCAGGAATATAGCTAGTGGAAGGGGTAAAAGAGGAGGAAGCCAAGGGTAAAGGCACTTACTTGGCAAGTCTCAAGGGAGAGGAGAACATCGTGCCATTGATCGAGCAGCCACCAAAGGATATGGTGGGCATCTTCAAGGTGAAGAAAGACGCGGCAAAGGGAGCCAAAGACATTCTCGAGGGAAAAGAGAACATGCTATTGTTCTAGCCACCTAGGAAGAAAGTGGATGATCAAGGCGAGCTTGACCAGGGGACCAAGCTACCATTCGTGGCACCATGTGGGATGGCGCCGCTAAAAGTGAAGAAGTTGGCAACTACTTTGAAGGCAACATGGGAGATTATCAAGCTGATTAGAGAGGGCCTATAGCGTGTTTCTTTAGCCTAGCAGTTGCTAAAACTTACGAAGAATAGGAAGACCCAACGGTATTGGGTCAAAGGAGGCCTACTCTATGCAAAGGATGGACAAGTGTACATACCAAAGTGGAAAGGCCTAAGGAGGATGGTCGTATGAGAATGCCACGACACTCAGTCAATAGTGCATCCAGAGCATCGGCAGACATATGCCTTGGTGACTACTGCATAATTTTGTCCCTAAGTGAAGAAAGAGGTGCAAATGTATGTCAAGTCTTGTCAAGTGGGTCGACAAGTCAAGGGGGAGAATCAGGCCAAAGGGGCTAAAATCTTGGACGTGACAGAAGTTTCGCCCAACTTGCGAAGGCATGAGGCTAAGTATGTACTTGGGGATAAGCTCAAGAGGGGACGAGATGCTCCACCGAAGCAGCACTACTTAGTCAAGTGGAAGGGATTGCCAGAGCACGAAGCAACTTGGGAGCTAGCGGAAGAGCTCGGGGGTTCGAAGACCTCCTGGATCGCTATCACTAGGAGGTTACGACAAGGGCGTCATCGAATTATGTGGGGGAGATGTCATGGACCAATTAAGAATGAGGATATTTTTTGGAGGTTATGCCATGTGGGCGCTCACTAGGCACTTATGGGATATTTAATGGACGCTTACTTGGCAATGAATGGGTAACGCTTCCAGAAGGTTCATGACTTCTCTACACTATGTTCTTGTACATAGCAAGGTATTCTAGAGAACTCGTAGAAGGCTCTAGAGTAGTAAAGAAATGTATGGAGGCTTGTAAATATCTAGAGAGTGTTCTAGATAGTGAATATAGGCCATAGGATGAGATGTATCTCCACCGTCCGTTGAGGAGGTGGAGTACTATATAAAGCCAAAGCCATGTCTTGGTCAAGGCATCCTAGACAACTCAAGTATTGTAAGCTTTCTCCAAGTAATATAGTGGGAATCATTCCCGAAACTCTTGTGTTCCTTTGTGCAATTGCTTCTAATATCGCCCAGCTCGAGGGTTAGGCTGACTTAGCGCACAAGTGAGGGCTTGATAGCTAAGTGTCGTATAATCTGACTTAGGGAAGTCATTAGTGCCATGACAACAAGGTGTCCTAAAGATATTTTGGGCCATAGTCATCAATCCAAGCATCAAAGTAAGACTAGTTACATAATATTAAAGTTCATCATAATTGAGAGTAACTTAGCCTATGCATTCTTTCTTACTCTTTGCAATTAGACTCGATGAAACTTCTATAGCATGTCCACTATAGCTTAAAGTTTCTTTGGCTTTAATCCATATATCCAACATATCATATGTGTCTTCATGAGTGTTATATATCCAACTTCTCATACCTAGTAAGAATCCACTCAAAGCACACATTAGAACATAATAAATGTGTAATTATCATCAAAACAAGATGTAAGCCTAGGTTATCTAACCTGAGGGCTAACAAATCTCTTAATCACTAAAGCTTAATTTTAATATGATGTATCCCTTTTCATTGAAATAATCGAGTGGGCTCTTTAAAGCTTGTGGAACTGGTATGATTTTTCAAGTTGTAACATTTCGCAGTACATACTTAGATGGATCTAGCTTTCCCGTATAAAGTAGATGAATATAAAAGGTTGCGACAAATTTATAATTACAAGGAATAGTAAGGAGCTCCTAATGTGTTAGTTTATTTTATCAAAGTAACTTCACTTTTAGTGTTTGGTTCTAAATAGTGGACTTCTTGCAGTGTGAGAATTCAATGTTTAATAAGAGTCCAAAGTCTATGCGACTCCAAAGAACGAAAAATAATACTAATTCTAATACTTTGTAGGAAGAATATCACGTACTACCTATTTTAATGAAGTTCTTTTGCTCTTGATTTTTTGTGCAAAATGAGAATTCAATGTTTTGCCAAAGGATAAAAAAAATTAGTACAAAATCAACACAAATCTTTGTAGGAAGTTAATATTTAATAATTGTCAAATTCACTATAGGAAGCATAATCAACTGAGTAATTAAGAGCTCAATTAAAAGTCAACATTAAGATGAGAATTCACGAGAAATTTAAAAATGAAAAATGGCATTTTGCATAAAACCATAGCTGAACTCATCTATTATATATTTCTATATTGAGATTGTGTCTTGATTTTGTTAATTGTCAATCCTAGCTAGAAAAAGGGTAACGTTTGAGGAAATTCTGCTCTCTATTTCTAAGTTCAGATCACTAGAGGGTTGATGCTAGAGGGTTATAATTAGGTTAATTACACTCAGCACTCTTCAGGTTTACCCAAACATACACACAACTTCCTTAATTTATTTTTATTACACTTCACCCGTATGGTCTGTAGTCGCATTTAATAGAGCTATGTAAAACTAACAGGACGTCAAAGGCCATGACAAGATTATCTGACGTGACCCTGTTTTCCAAAAATGCTCTTAAGTTCTCATCTTCTTCCTTACCAGCCATCGTCGTTGTCACCCAGCCACCAATGTTGAAGGCTCCTTTTTGCTCATCACACACACAAGACAACACCAACGACCACCACCAGGGACCAACCCAATCACTCTCCACCTATCCAAATACCATCCCACCTACTAAAACCATTTTATTCCCCACTCACTGCCCATCACACACACATATGCACATTGGCAACTCATACACACATTGCCTATCGCACACATACACACTGACGACCACCTCCAGCGATGCATGCACACACATACATATACTTCTATCATACACACACATGCAAGACCTCCTGCTGTCGCTGTTATTACTGCCATCATATGCCCCTTACCCCTCTCCTCTAGCCACTGTTGTACTATCTACACCACCCACTGCCAGAACCCAAAAATTTGTACCATCTAAAGCCCAAATTCATTAATTTGTACCACACACCACCATCCCACCACCAAACCCATCTCATTCCCACCTACCGCTGTCAAACCACTATTGAGGTTATTAGTCATGTCTTGTGGTTCGGTATCGAGAATCGGCTAAGGGTCATCAAGCTTGATCTCAGAGGTTGGTTAGTCTGATATTTCGCGCTAGAGGGTCACGATCTATGTTCTTCTTTACTGGAGCTGAAGTTTCAAAGTGCTTGGACATAAGCTGGAATGTTTTGTTGGAGTAAAAGTCCAGAATGGAAGAGGAGAAACGTCTAAAGACACTGTCTTTAAAGCGATATTTTCTCCAATTACTTTCAAGTTTGCTACTAGGTTAATGACAAATCACCTCCAAGATTACTTAAACCAACAATTTGCAGATAGCAATTCTGAAAATTCGTTTCAGAATTGCTCTTCAAAAATATGTATGTAACTGAGAAAGAGAAGAGGAGATTCTAAATTTGGGAATACAACTATATAAAATTCTGAAATTTCAGAACCATAATATATAAACTAATAGCCATCCTTTCATGAAGAGACACAACCATTAAAGGCATCTATTCACAAAAAAAAAATCTTAATTCTAGTACCTTTCCAGAATTATTTCAAATTGTCACAAAAACTAATTGGCAGAAAGAAATAATTCCAAAAAACAACTTAAATAATTTGGGCCATTAGATAATAAATCAACGCGCCAAACATGCCGGCGGCAAGTGTGCCCACTAAAGCGCAAACGTGTGCCACATGCGTGCGCCCGTCCGGTGCACCGCACAATAGCATTCTCAATCTTTCCTCCAAAACATCTCAAAATAATTCAAATGAAAGTGCATGTGTTTGCTTATAAGGTGAGGGAAAAGTTTTTTTTTTCCAATGCGGGACAAAGAACAAAACCATTTGGGTCTTGAACTTCACTTCAAATACAAACACATGATTATAACAATCTATCACCAACACGTTTTTCATCAATCCCCAATGCTGATGTTCCTTGGATCATTGGAACTCCTTAGTAACCTGAACTCTCTTATTCTGGGAAATGTTCCCCATTATCTTGGAAATCTATTTAACTTGCTAGTTCTTGATCTTTTTTATCCTGGATCATGGAATAATAACTTAGTTATTGATAATTTGGCTTGGGTTTGTCATTTTTATTGTTGTATCAGTTCGACATGAGCAGAGTGAATCTTACTAAAACAAAAATCTGAAGGCACTCTACAAGCTTTCTTGTCCTTTACAATTAGTCTTAAATTATTGGGGACTGCATAACACTCATCTGCTTACGTTACGAACTTCATGATTCCTAGTGTTTGATTCGGGATCTCGATTCTAACTTCGTTGGAGCAGAACACCTAAAGTTTCTTATACATCACAAGTTTAAGGATGCTTGTTCTTTCAAACAAATTAAATTCTCCTATCCTTCTCTTTTTTGAGGATTCTACAAGCCTTCTCCATCTCGATCTTTCTTGTAACAAATTTCCATGAGAATAATCAATGATCTTGCGAAATCAATGCTGCACGAATTCCTTGATTTTTTTTAAAACAACAATTTTCAAAGAGAGGTTACAAGTCCTAGAGGCAATTTATATGGGCACATTGAATATAAATTGAAGTTACTAGATTTAAGGGGGTTTACAACTAGTGGTCATTTGCTAGATTGGGTGGGTCGGATACGGGCTTGATAAGATCCGCACCCATCCCGTCACATGAAACATGTGACTCTGCCCCGCCACGTCATCAGGTATACAGACAATGATCCCATCCCCAATCCAATGGGACTTTTGGTAATCCGTCCTCGACCCGATTCTCTCTGCACTGTCACTGTAGGTCATTAGTCCACTTGTCATTACCCTCAAATTTGAACATGGGAACTTTCCATTTAATTCTCTCCAAAAATCCGACAACCACCCACCAAGATCAACTTTTGCTTCAAAGGTTTTAACACAAACATTACAAGCATCTCTCTTTGATTTTCAAAACTGTTACCATTTGGGTTTGTTTCTCAAGTTGATCAGATGCGTCTTGTAGGGAGCTTTCTTTTCCTCGAGAGTCATGAGTACACTTTTGCAGAATGGACCTACACTGGATAAGAGAGATGGAAATCACAAAACCCACAAGTAACTCAACACACAAATGGGGAGAAAGAGAGAGATAAATAGTTTCCAAGGACATTAGGGGTACCAAGCATGGTCTTAACACAGATCTCCACTGCCATAGATGAAAATGAGTGTGTGCGTTGTGCGCAAGTGTGTAGAGAGAAAGGGTAATGTCTAGTAAGGACTATAGACTAAAGAAAACTGGCAACTAGCTAACACCGACTGGTGAAACGACGGCCAACACTGACTGGCGAACGACAATCGAAGTTCATCGACATGCATACTTCAGTCGACATGGATGGAGGTATGGTGGCCTAAAGAGAAGAAGAGAAAATGGGAAGAAAGGTGAAAGGTCTAGGGTTTTAACTTATATATATAAGAAGAGATGGAGGGTTGAGATTAAATCTTGACTAGAATATAAAGTTTAGCGGTCGATGTCAGGTCGGGTTGGATAACGAGGAGATACACTTGAAACCATACCCGTCCCGTATCCGCAGTGGGTTATGAAAGTAAATACCAAACCTGCCCCATGACCCGACCATAGGAAAAAACATCCGCTCCTATAGGAGCAGGGCGAGGCAGATATCCGCTGGGTACAGGTTCAATTGTCATCCTACCTTAATCTAAGTGACAACTAGTTAAGGCGCTATGTGTTTACCATTTTTGTTTTTTTGTTTTTATAATGATGATGAAAATGATTCTTTTTTTGCATAATTTTATTATTATTTTTATTCATTTTGGATCCAAATATCGAAACAGTGCCCAAAAAACGAAAAACACCCCAAGGGTGTTTTCACCTTTTCTCACCACTCGGTTTCTCACTATCGAAGAAAAGTGATTAAGTCTCCACTATTCAATCTTTTTTCTTCCAGGCCTCTGACCTCTCGATGCATTGTCACGTCAGAGGAAACAATAGCTCTCTCTCTCTCTCTCACACACACACACACATATGAATAACAAATCCGTAACTCTCTCTCACACCATCCGTCAATCTACCAAGAGCAACAGAGAAGCTGCACTCTCACCCCATCCCTCTAGCTGCCGAAGACCCAGTGTAGAGACAACGGACACGCCGTCGGTACCTACCGTCTTCCAATCTAGCACCCAATAATCCGTGATCGGAGAGAAGGAATTCCCATCTCCTGCACAGCTCTTCAAGGTTTTGACCATTTCACTCTTTTGCTTTTTCGTCGATCGATCTGCTACTCTCCTCTCTGTTTCTGTTTTCTCTTCAGTTTTTTCTATTGGCTCGGCTGTTTTAATTGTTGCGTCCTTCCATGTTTCTATAGTAGTTGAGATTTATTTGCTAGATACTAGGGATTAAAGCACTATAGATGTATAAAGAGATATAAGGCTAGCTTAGGCTAGAAGTAAGGGGATAGTTATGAAATGTAATAGAACCAGTAGAGAAAGAGAATTAAGAATGATTCAACAAGATGGGTCCTGAGCCTGTATGTGGAATTTGTCAAAAACCCAGAAAGAAAGAGTTCACTTAGTATCGGAGACATGAATTTCATGAGCTTGTACGAAACCAAAATGGAATACATTAAAAGCAGAGTACTAAGTAACCTTACCAATGCTACTAAAGCTGACTTTGCTATCTAGTGAATTGCAACTTCCATCTGAAAGGGATAATTCTAAACTCGAAATTGGGCTTTGGTAGTGGTAATCAAGTTGTCTTCCATATCTACTGTTGAGGCTACTACTGATATGCTTCTCAGGTGCTTCTGATCCCTAAAGAGAAAAGAGATGAGTTGAGCAGACTAGCATGGACTACATGAATAAGCTTCCGGCCTACAACGAGCATAGTTTACAAATTAAAATAAAACCAATGGCATAGTGCACTATTTTAGACATGCAAATAACTCCATTAAAGTAAGTTGTTTACTCACACATCGCGAACACGAGAATGCATCTCTCTGCTGGTGTCTAATTATTAGGGGAAATGTAGTCCTATCCAGAAGGCTGCCCTAGAGAAGGTTCTGATAAGCAGCTTTACACCCCTTCTTAGAGGGCTGATTCACAAGATATGACATAACTTATGACATGGTACTCAGGTAGATAAACCTTAGGCTTTGCATTAGGTTTACCAAACTCTACTAAAGCTTAAGGAACTGCAGATACGTGAAGTTACATATCAAAGGAACATAACTCTAAGCTTAGTACATGAAGTCAATCCAGGCATGTAGCTTTATTTATATCACTAGAACCTACCTAGGAACATTTATTTCTACCATCCGGTTTTGCTCAACATGGCAACACTTTTTTCCCCAACTTACATCAGAACCTCAAATGCATTGAGCTCTGCTTTTAGCGTTGTGATGCATGCACTTAAAACCAATCACTAGTTATGCCTCATTGGTCTTTGGTGCACATTAATAAATTCTGTTGAACTACACTCAGCTTCTCCTCAGCATGTGCTAAAAGTGAGGGGACAGTTATGAAATGTATAAACTGTGTTAAATTATGAAGAACAGTACAATACGAAGCATTATATATGAACAACTTTGTTAAACAAGTAATCAAGATTTGCCAGTAACGTATGTCCAACATTTTTTTTTTTTGGGTTTAATTGTATGTCCTACATTATAGCTAGTAACAACAACTTTCAATGCTTTTAATCTCTTCATTTGTATAACCGGATTTTTCTAAATGAAGCATAAATTACGTTTAAGCATAGGCAATTTACTTAAATGGTCTTGAGGTTTCTTGAGTTTAAATCCTAACATTAAAAGCCGGAAATCTCATGTTATAAATGTCATTTTTTATGATAGGGATAATAATGCCTCGTTGGTATGTTGTATTTGTCAGTCAAAGGCCTGACATTTACGACACATGGGAAGAATGTGAGCTGCAAGTGTCTGGATTCCCCAAATGTGTTTTTAAAAAATATTGTAAACGTACTGAAGCCAGTGATGCATATGTCCTTTACAAATCTCGTTGAGAAATACGTATAGAACCTTCTAAACAACCTCTTCCGGCAGCACCACCCATGGCCGACATAGTAATTCATTCTCAAGGTTTTGGTAGACCAAGTGGAATACAATTGCACGACAAATCTCTATCACCCTTTCCGCCAATGCCTCCAATGGCAGATGAGGGCCCATAATGGCCCGAGAAGTGAACCCGCATCCATTTAGCTGTCATGTGTTGTTATCGAGACGTGTATTGACTCTTACATGTTTCAATGTGCTTTGAACACTTATTGTAAAAAATTGTTAATAAGACGTGTACGTTGCTACTATGTTGAGTATCTTTATTAATCATTGCGCATTGTATATTACTATTTTATGTACTAGATTAGACAACGCGGCTGTATACCCTTCTTTTTTAAAAAAATGATACTAGCTTGTTCAATTAGAGCAATTAAATACAATATGACATTATCATTAAGTATTCCACATGCTAAGTAGCTGACATGAAACGGAAAAAATTGGTCAATTTAATATGTTTATGTTCACAATTGTAGATGTCCAATTCTTGGTGGATAGTTTTGGATTTCGAGAGGGAAGTTCTGATGACGAAAGACTAGTTGAAGCTCTATGGCCTTTGCGTGTGGAGACATTGTTTGTGAATTTGATGGCAAAGATAAAGCAAAAATGTCCTTATCAATCTTCCACCTTTAACAATAAACAGTGGGACCAAATTGAGATTGACATGTTTGCAGGGACCGGGACAAGGTTCAAACAGGCAAAGCTAAAGTCAAAGTACTGTAGGCTGCGTACTAGGTATCGCTCGTTTACCAAGTTGCGGAATCACATTGGGTTCGGATAGGATCACGCAACCCAGACTTGCACTGCTTTGATAGACGTTCATAAGCGTACCACACTCATCTTAACTATACATTATAATCACATTAATTTAGATCGCATCTTTGCAATATCTACGTATAACAAACCAAATTTTACGTAGCTTTTATGTAGGTGAACAAAGGGGCTAGGCAGTTCCGTGGGACGCGGTGTACGTGCAAGTTACAAGAAACTGACTGTAATTTTCTCGGAGTCTACGGCAACTGGTAAACTGGCACGTTCATCATTGTAGCAGCCTTTAAGTAGTGTTGAGGAGAAGGAGACATACCATGAGTATGTCGGAGCTTCTGCAGTGGGCGGGGGGAGCATTGCTATTGGCATTGATGATGACGTGGGGACAAAACGTAGGTCAGGGGCTACCCCCATTGACGTGTGCTCTAGCAAGGAGTCGAAGTCTATGAAAATGGACATTACGCTTGATGTGTGGACAGAGTGCTCCAAGGCTAAAGCACATAAATACCAGCTTGAGGTTAATACAAGATTCTGACAAGAGCAAAGCGTTGATGATGTGTACAGCATTGGCAGGTGCATGAAGGAACTTTAGGAACTTCCCGACATTTCTGGTGAGCAATACGTGGCTGCAATTCTGGTTTAGAGAGAAGGATCTCCGTTTCATGTTCCTCGATTCCCATCCTTTTTGCCATTTACAGTGGTTGGCATCTTTGTTTCCCTAGGATGAACTACTTTTTTGAAATTCATGCTACATGTGTGTTTCTACTACTTCTATTATCTGAACATTTGTGTTAGGCAAATCCACTGTTGTGTATGAGTGGCAATTTTGGAATGATTGTGGTGGATTATGTTTTCTATCTTATATTAGCATTGACTTTTTAAAATTTATGTAATGTTCTATCTTATATTAGCGTGCTTGTATGTGTAAACCACTACTTGACAAATATTTTCTTCATTTAGTAACAGGTTATTGAAGTTACCATTCGCGTAATTATTAAAGTGCAATGTCATCTTCACAAGTCAATGCTACATGGCCTAATGGTGACATGTCATCATCAGATGATGACCTTCATGGCATTTATATGTTAGAGGAGATAGAACGGAGATGTGTAACTTTAGCTAAGGTCCCTAGGCCTATGTATACATCTATACTTATAGGGAGTGCTCACGTGCAGGAATTATTGGATGATCATGCTTCTAGAATGTATAGTGTAATGAGAATGTATCCGGATGCGTTTAGAATGTTGACAACGACTCTTAGAGAATTGGGTGGGTTAGTGATGACGCACACACTCACGTGTGTGTTGAAGAGGCGTTGTGCATTTTCTTAAATTGTGTTAGTCATACAGAACGAATGTGTCAACTGTGTGAATGGTTTCAACGCTCCCTTGATACCATATGCCGAACCATTAAACATGTTGCTCACGCTTTGGGTTACCTTAGGATGTTAATCATGAAACGCAAGCTACAGACAACGTTGATCCAAACATACAAAATAGTTCAAAGTACTACCGGTACTTGAAGGTACCCACCTTTAGTTGTGGCTATGTTGTTCGTAATTCTTATTAATGTTGTGCCTCAAACTAACGTGATTTAAAAGCACTGTGTTTCTACAGGATTGCATTGGTGCGATTGACAGCACAGTTGTAGCTATTGTTGTACCCAAGTTAAAGATAAATGCATGTCATTCTAGGAAAGGATATATATCCCAAAACGTGATGGCCGTGTGTAACTTCAACATTACGTTTGCATTTGTCAATGTGGGATGGGAGGAAGTGTGAATGATTCACGAGTTCATGCCGAAGTCATCACATGAGCAGATGTTCAATTCCCTCGGCCACCTCCGAGTAAGTAAATTAGTTACCGCATTATGACTATATTCTCGTTATCTAGAGTCCAATTTACAAAAGTTTTATTAAAGACGATACACGAACTTTGGTTCACAGATAAACATTACGTGGTCGACAATGGATACAGTAATGTGAATGGTTATTTAGCAAGGTTAATGTCCAACTATAACCTGATCAGGAAAAACAGTATCGTCAACACTTATTTTGTTCTGCACAACTTCATCTGCCTAAATACGCCAGACGACCCTCTCTTCAATGATTTTATGGCAGAAGGAATTCGAGTACCCTGGGGATGAGGCAACTGTTTTTGAAAGTCCCGACTTGTCTCAAGCAACTTGTAACCACATGGCTAACTTCAAGGATGGGTTGGCTGATCATTTATGGAGGGATCATGTTGCAGCTACTAATCGACGCCGCCATAGGTGATTGTTGGGTTACAGCTACTTATTGTTCATCAATGTGTTAACGAGTATATTTTATGATTTTAATTAGGGTATGTATGTTTTATTATGAATTTTTATATATACTATGACAATGTTTGTTAAACTTAGATGTTCACTTGCTTTTTAACAATTTGAGTCATTATTTGTTATTGCAATATTTTTCACTTGAGAGGGAATTTTATAGGTGCATAACATATGCCACAAAAGAATTTCCACATATATGATAATGTACGTTTTTTCCTCTTCTATTTTCCTTGTTATATTCTAAATAACATTTTTAGTCACTAGATTAACGCACCTTATTCACCATGGTGCAACTGAATATTACCTAATATGGCTGATCTCATTGTTGATTTCTCCTTAAATTAAGAGAGTAAAATGAAAGATGCCAAGGTTTATTTTATAAGATCATTGTTCGCTCTATAAAATTGGAAATGGGTTCAATACAATAAAAAGAATTATATTAATTTTATTCCACAATGATTTAAAAAGAGTTGCATTTGTTATACGACTCAGTTCCTGTTATTAATTTCTAAGTTTAGTTTATTGTTTACAAGGATAGCCTCAAATTGTTTCTTTCCTTGTATTTTGCTATTTTTAATGTTGTGATTAATGGTTTTACATGTTATGCCACATCCGCAAATATTAAATTTACTTGAACGTTGAATAACTTTTTATTTTAAATGTGTTTTGTTATTTTTAATGTTTTTATTCATGGTTTTATGTGTCCCGCTACTTCGGTAAATTAATTAATTCTCTGCATGTTCTAAGGTGTTAATCAACGCCGTGATAAACTTATTAAAAAGTATTTTTCTTTTTTCCTTTCTATACTTATATACGTAAAAGTAAACAATATGTAAAATAACTTTGGTAATGTATGGTGGTTTTGGGGGAGGGGGGGGGGGTTTGGAGCTGTTGTTACCTTATTAAATGGAGAAGGGAATAGTAAGGCCACGTATAGGGACGAGGAAGGGGAGGAGAGGAAGGGGATGTCTCAAACAAAGGGGAAAGTAGGGAATGACCCCCTCTACTTTACACGTTGTGCGTTTTGCCCCCCTCCACTTCAAACTTAAGCACTAAACCCCCCTACAGTTTAAGAAAATGGGCACAGTTAACGGAAATCATCCAATTTAGCTGCGTTTTTTGGAGGGAAAGAATTGGCGCCCCAAAGGTGTTTTTTTAAGACCAAAATGCCCTCATACTCTCTTTATAACACAAAATTTCATCCCTTACCCTCATTTCTTCCACTACCAACCTTCTAGCAGCCTCATTTCTTCCTCTACCAACATACCAACTATATTTTGGTTCTCTACCCACATCTCCATGCCATAATGGATCACAGGGCCATGCAAGAGCGAGGAATCAACATGCTGCTCTGCCACTGTGGTGTTCTAGCTCCGATGAAAACCTCATTCACTGTTCAAAACTTTGGAAGTAACTGTTTGAAACATCAACCACTAATACCATAAAAACCACCAACCATAAAAACCTGTGAATGTAACTATTTGAAACATCACATTAAAACGTGTGAAAGCACCTGTTTGAAACATCACCATAAAAACCACCAACCAAATGCAATTTCCAACAAGTACAGTACATTCACACCAAAGTCATCAGAAATCTATACAAACATCTAACAAGTAAACCATATCAAAATCTAAAGTAAAAAGTACCCAAAGTTTCCAACAACAGTTTCCAAATCTAACAAGTTTCCAACAATTCCAACAAGTAAACCATAAAAATATCTAAAGTACAGTACATGCCATCTTCATCATCCAATTACTTGCCAACATGACCATTCTTCCCTCCAACAGCTGTTTGCGTTGCAATTGAATCCATCTGTCTCTTTTTATCAGCAGCCTTCATCCTTTGTTGCCTTCTCAAAGCAGCTTCAAGTAAAACTTGTCCTCTTGATGTCTCAACAGATTGCAACCTGTTACATATTGAAAAAAAAGAGTTGCAGTTTGACAACAACTCAAATGAGATAATATGAAACTTACAAAGTGAGTAAGTTACTGCCTAAGATGCTAATGAAGTGCCAACAAGTAAGTAGCCTGATTTGGGCTAACCAAGATGCTAATGCTAATGAAGTGCTAACCAAGATGCAGGTCTTTTGTATGTTATATATGTGGCCTAAATGAGCAAGTTAATTGAAATAATGAAAAGTCCCTTGTTTGTTACATATTGAAAAAAAAGAGTTGCAGTTTGACAACAACTCAAAAGAGATATTATGAAACTTAGAAAGTGAGTAAGTTACTGCCTAAGATGCTAGTGAAGTGCTAACAAGAAAAAGCAAGTAAACTGAAATAATGAAAAGGCCTCCATGTAGAACAACTATGTAAAATATCCAGTTTAGTCTCACATTTCAAATGTCACACTACTACAAGAAGCATTAAGGGTATGTTTTAAGCCTCACATTTGCTCAAAATAAACCAACTTATAAGGCAAAGGCCTCCATGCTGTACAAAGTCTTGGTATGTGCCATACTCATGCAAAGAAAACTTGTAGAAGTGTGTTTAACTTTGACTCTTGCATTTTAACCAGAAGCAATCTTTTGAGGGGTGTGCATTAGGTTAGTGAAACATTTTATATTTTATAGGGATTAAAAATTTGCTAAGAAGCTTTCTCCTTTCAAACAATGGCCCTTCTCTAGTGAAATCCCTTTTTATTTAATGGGTCTCAGACTTCTAACTGTGTTGAGTGTAAACAAGGTTTGTACTTTAGGTGCCGCAACTTTGATTGCTAAAAATGGTTAGCTTCTTGCAAAAATTCTGTGAGATATAAAACATCAGCTAATGTGTCATGTGTCATAGAATCATCAAGTTCATGAGTGCCAATTGCATAGCATATGATGAACAACTTGACAAGATAAGCTGAAATTACAAAAAGTTGGTTGAAAACGTACCTAATCTTCTTCAACTGCTCAAGGTCATCTATCAGCTTTATGTCCAGTGCATTTGAAACAACCTGAGAATACCTCCCATCCTTGTAGTCTTTCTGTCTATTAAAAAACCAGTCAGGATGTTAAACTCCCTATCATTTTACTATTGTCATCAATTATGAAACTTAAAAAGTGAGTAAGTTTTAACCAAAATGCTAATGAAGTGCTAACAAGTAAGTAGCCTGATCTGGGCTAACCAAGATGCTAATGAATTGCTAACCAAGATGCAATTTCCATTTCAATTATGTTATATATGTGGCAGACAGTTTTAATGATAATGGCAGACTATGCTTCTTTTTGTTATCCATTCCCCAAATTTTTATGTTGTGTAGTCCATTTGACCATAATTAACATGTGTAGTTCATCTGTATAAACCATCCTCATACTCATTACAACCATAACCATAAAAACTGTGTTTTGATTTCCAGAAGCTATGGCAGCATGTGTTGATAATTCAAGGAACCAAACTTCAACCACCCCTTTCTCCTCCAGCACTTCCAGCAGGTGCCACAATTGTAATCATCTATGCAAACTCATCAAACTGTGCACGCCCACTGTCTCAAATCTTGTTTTGGGCGATACCATTCACCCGCATGTTCAGAAGTCTAAGAAACCTTTAAAAATATTTTCAACTACAACCTAATTGATAATTAGTAAGTAATATTTTTTACTTAATTGAAGTTCTGCCCTAATTGTTCATCATTTGCCCTAAAATCAACCCTAAAATCTATAGATCTAACTAAAACCCCAATTTTTGAAAGCCAAAACTTTCAGAATCGGGTAAACCAAAGAAGTTGGGGGTAGAGACGTATAGATCGTAGAAAACCTACTTTTAGATGATGGGTATGTAGAAAGAACATACCTTTTATGTAGAATCGCACCACAGAAGCTGAAGATTGCAACGATTTAGTCCAATACATAGATCGCGACGATTTCCAAGTTGTTCCTCTCTTCGTTCGTGACGATTTCCAAGTCCTCCTCTCTTCGTTCGTGATGATTTCCAGGTCCTCCTCTCTTCGTTCAGGAGATCGGCACGCGTAAGGGGTAGGAGATGAACAGATGCCAGAAGGGAGATGAACAGACGCCTATGATTTTGAGAGAGAAGATGAAACGGGAGAAGGCAGAGAGTCGCACGGGTTCTGGGCAGGCTTCTCGAAAAAAATTAAGGGTTATATGGGAAGGATAAAAAAGACATTTGACAAAGAACTGTTACGGTCCGTTAACTGTGCCCATTTTCTTAAACTGTAGGGGGGTTTAGTGCTTAAGTTTGAAGTGGAGGGGGGCAAAACGCACAACGTGTAAAGTAGAGGGGGTCATTCCCTACTTTCCCCCTCAAACAAATGAATAAGTGGGCCCGAGAAGACGTGAAGGGAAGGGGATTTATGGGATGGGGTGGGTGGGCCCGGCGTGAGGGGATTTTTTAGGGTTGAGTCAGGTCTTTCTTAGAGATGTAAAAAAGGTAAGTATTGAGAGATTGTTGGGAAGATAAATGAAGGGTATAATAATAATTTGTTAGATTATAAGTATGGTTAAAATGGGAAGATATGGGTACATACAGTACAGAAAATGCTAAAAGTAGAAGAATGGATCTAAAAAAGTTGATGAAAATAATAAACGTACAGGAATAGCTAGTAAAAGTAGATACGGAAAGCTTACAAAAATGATAAAAATACAAAATCAGATTTCAAAACTGAATACAAAAAAAAAATGGGAAAGTAAAACACAAAACAAAAGCAGGAAATAAGAAAGCCTAAACATATAGCCTTTAATTGATTCAATTCTAGTTTTTAGGTCTGGTAGACTTGAATATTTCCATAATAATAAGTTGAATGGACCATCCCAGCGTCTGTTGGGGGATTAGAAGCTTAGAGTTATCACATTTTGATCAAAATCAGTTGACAGGGGCCATCCCGGTTTTAATAGGGAGGTTATCTGCCTCGAAAGAAATACAACATCGAAGGTATCGGTTGAATGGCATTATTCCAACTAATTGAACCTTCACACCCTAGATATCTCCAGCAATTTCGTAGAAGGTATAGTCTCCGAGGCTCATCTTCTTTTCACTCGATGTTAAAGTACCTACATACAAGTTGAAACTTCATGTCAACACTCCAGATTAGATCTGAATGGTGCTCCCTTCCAATTGAGAGCTTTTTCAATGGGATCGTGTAAAATCAAGGTTTTTCCAGAATGCTTAATCGAGTGGTGAAGTTCTTTAATTTTAGCATTTCACAACCAGTACCTCAATGGCTTTTAAAATCGAAAATGTTATAGGTTGATCTCTCCAACAACCATCTTACTAGACCGTTTCAGAATTATCATTCCAAAAAAAACTTTTTACATCTCTCCCACAGCCCTAGTTCAGGACTCCTACCGCAAGATATAGGCTAGCAGATGCCCGATCTAATGGCTACAGCTGAACAGCACCACCTGTCATGGAGAAATTCTTTTGGGATTGAGAAACTGCAAAAGACTGGTTGTCTTAGATCTCAGCGAGAATAAATTCTCCGGGCATATTCCCAAATGGATTCGAGTTAGACTCATGAATTTGGAAGTTCTACGACTGCCCAAAATAATCTTGGCAATATGCCTTCAGAGTTGTGCCTTCTCATTTGCTTCAAATCATGTACCTTGGAGGTCATAAATTAACCGGAACCATTCCACCTTGTTTTGGCAACCTCAGAAGCATGACTTTAGATGGAAACTCGCGTTGGCAGTTTAATTAATATTCTGTAGATAGACGCATTACAAAAATTTTGAAAGGAGTTGTAAACCACGACGAAGTTGGAACTTGTCATGAATGTGAACCTTTCCAGTGATAAACGGATGGGAAATGTACCCGAGGAGCTAATGGTTCTTGCTTGATTGCAAGGTCCCAATTTTTCACATAATCATCCGACAGGGAGCAAAGGTATTGCAGTCTTCAAGTCCTTGGAATTACTTGATTCCTCTTACAATCAGCTTTCTGGTCAAATTCCACAGAGCATGGCTAATTTTACAACTATAAACCATTTGAGCTTCTTGCACAACCTCCCCTCGGGACCAACTCCATCGGGCTCTTCACTCCAAACTTTTACTAATGCCATCATTGATGCTGGCAACAATGAACTCTGAGGAGCTTCACCACCTTTATAATGCCCCGGTGATACATCATCTCAAGGTCCACCGGCTGCAGGCACAAGTGATTTTGAAAAAACTGAGGATCAATCCAAAAAGGTACAGTTTTACGCGAACATATATAGTGAGTGGTTCCGCCACAGGATTTTGGGGAGTCGTGGGAGTTTTGCTGTTTAAGAAGAGGTGGAGACACTTTTCTTGGCTTATAGAAGTGACGTGTTACAAGATACTAGTGGCAATTCAAGTGAGAGCAATCGCGCTAAAGATTAAGAGAAACCAAGTGGAATGCTGAAGAAATGCATGACTTCCTCCCATGCTCACTCTCAGCACTGTGCGTCGTTGTTAGTTCATAAACTTTTTTGGTGATGCTGGAAGGGCATACTTTTCTCCTACTTCCTTTGCTTGACTAGAGTTTTGTTTTCCTTCCCGATCATTTGTTTGATTATGTTTCTGCTATATATGTTCGAGGGATGTTGTAACAAATTCGAATTAAAAATGATCTCCATTAATATTTCACAGTATAACCAAGCGAGAAAAACTCTACCACAAAAAGCATCAGATAATAAGAGCCTTGATTTCTATTGTAATATTATCAGCACTACACCTGTCGCTGCAGTCAAGATAACATACCGGTAAACAGTTACAGTGGCAAATACTAGTACACTAGAATTCCTATTCTTTGTTGCACAACTTCTGAATAGTGACTTCTAGATCCCTAATAAATTGTTCCATATTTTTTTCTGATGACCCAGTGGCTGTCAATGCATTTTCCAACATCTTTTTCGTCTCCTCCATCTTCTTCCTGAAGTCATTCGTAGGTTTTCTACTCATCAGATGGTTAATATTCTCTGAAACCTCGATCCTGGAGACCGGCTTTCGATCACAGAGATTAATCCCAATCTTCCAATCATCGACCACTAATTTTCGATTGGTGAATTGATCAGTCAGCAGAGGGAAACATAAAAGTGGCACTTTACACCAAATGCTTTCCAAGATCGAGTTCCAACCACAATGCGTCAAGAATCCTCCTATTGCCGGGTGTGATAAAACTTGTTTTTGACTACACCAAGGTATAATCATGGCGCAGTCACCAGCCTCTTCCTTAAATCCCTCGGGTAACGGGTCAGCATCATCAGAGCTCACAATATCGGGCCGAAGCACCCAAACAAAGCTTAGTTTACTAAGCAGCAAACCAATGGCAATTTCAACAAGGTCACTTTTTGTGACATGAGCATAGCTACCAAATGATACATACAAAACTGAGCCAGGAGGCCTAGTGTTGAGCCAGTGGGTGCATTCTGACTCGGACCACAAGCTCGTGGCCACGATGTTCTTGGTGAACCCAGGTGGGAAGATTGGCCCTATTGCGGAAAATGGCATTTTGGATTGTAGGGCTGATATGGTTTCTGGTTCAAGCTCTTGTACGGTGTTGCACAGAACAAAATCTGCACCCTTGACGTCCTTGAATGCGTTGAAAATAATGTGGTGGCATACAGTCGATGTATCCATTTCCTGGAGATAGGACATTATGTCCTTTGGATCGATCGATTGGACGCCTGGTACGTAATCGATTGGGTCTTTCCGTGCATCTGTTAAAGCAATTTGTTGTTCTTAAGATACCAATTGTAAGATTATTCCAAGACGTTCGTTGGTGTAACAATTGAAAAGAAAATATATAAGAAGAATATTCATACAAAGTTACATAAGCAAAAGCTATAGGAGTAGTATGTGATGTCTCTGCAGGTCCTCAGAAGGTCAAGATATATGTCTTGCTCTTGCTCCTTCTCAAAGTCATGGGGATGAGACTTGCAAAACTGAAAATGCTGAGAAACTAGGATTATTGGCCAAGGGGGAGGGGGACCGCCGGTTGGGGAAAGGGGGAAGGGAGTGGCGGCTGACCAGGAGTGGGGTGGGCCCGTGCTTGGTGGGTTTTGTTGGGAAGTGTGACAAGTGGGTAAGCTGCGGGGTATTGGAAGAAACATGAAGGGTAGAAGGGTAGTATTTGTAGGTTAATAGGCAAAACCAAAAAGTGATGATGCAAATAATGTTAGAAATGCTAAACATATAAGGGTTGATCCAAGAAAATTGCTAAAAATAGTAAATATACACAAATAACTAAAAAAATAGCTACAAAAGGTAGTGAAAATAATAAAAATATATAATCATTCACTATTTCGTAATTGAGTACGAAAATGATAAAAAAAAAAAACAAAATACAAAACCCTAAGCGCACCAATTTAATTCTTATTTTTTACCATCACATTTTCTATAAAAAAAAAACGAAATAAAAAATCCTAAGCGCACCAATTTAATCCTTATTCTTTTACTATCACATTTTCCTTTCACGCGCCTAGCGAGTAGTTGAACATAATAATCAGACATCAAAACATAGTCATTGACCTTCCTCGTTGCCAACCACACAATAAGGAGGGTTGATGCCATGATTTAACAAGGAGGGTTGATGCCATGATTTTCTTCAAAGTACAGTACAGTGTAAAAACAAAGGCGCAGGGGGGAGAGACAACAGAGATAACATACCAATGCAACCAAAGTGGCCATTAAGCCTCAGAAGGTCCAGATGATAGTACAGTGAAAACACCAAGGCAGGCTCCGTCCAGAAAGACACATAGAGCAGCCCAAACTTCTTCGCCACCTTCGACGGCCACACGAAGAACGTGTCAGCGATCAGACAATTCACCGGCGGCCCTCCCAACTTGACAATCTTCTCAACCTCCTCCTCCACGTGCGCCGAGAACACGTTCAGCAACCCCGCCATGAACTGGTCATGGTTCAGCGACCGGTCGAACCCCAGGGGCAGGCCGTCCGATATGGTGGTGTAGCGGATGTCGAGGCCGGATTTGCGGACGGAGGCGAAGGTGTCGTCGCCATCTTCGCCGTGTGGCCGAGCCTTGGACGTTTGGTGGTGTATGGAGTGAGTGTTGATGAAGGTGATGGTGAAGCCCCTCGAGGCAAGCTTGATGGCTAGGTGTACGGATGGGATCACGTGACCTTGGAGTGGATAGGCTACCAAGATGGCATGAGGCCTTTGGTGCTTTTCTCCCATCTTGTTCAGCATTTCTTGAGGTTTTGATGAGAACGGAGGGAAAGAGAGGGGAAGAGGAGGAGAAGTTTATGGAGGAGCAGAGGGACGAGGTTGAAGCTTTTAGCTAGTTTTTACTGCGCAGGGACCTAATTGACCTTTCTCCAAATGGTGGAATAAGCCTAATGTTCGGAGATTGGTTGGATGAAAATGGTCTTTGGATCGTCTTCGTCCATTGGCAAATTATGAAAAAAAGCTTATTTCAGAGATAGTTAGGGATTGACTTTCAAATGTTAATTTTTAATCAAAATCAGCTTTAATCTTATTTGAAATATAATAAATTAAAAGTTGATGAAATGCTGAAAGTATGTCTAGTGCGACAAAAATAACCAAACAGTATGTTAAAACTTAAGAAGGGGAATATGATTTGTATTTGAGAATATTTTGATATTTTTTTTTGGGCCAACTTGATTCTTGAAAGCTGATTAAATTAAGCTTCAAGAAAATGAGAATTCTTTATTTAATTGGTTTTGAACATTTTGAAGCAGATTTCACCAATTTACATTTTGAGCCGAACACTTCAATACTAGATTTGATCATTGTGAAATCGTTTCAAATAACCTCTAAGTCCAAATGACTTTGAAATTTGTGACCGGAAAATTTTTGTCCACAAGAAGAACAGTTCTATAATTTGTTGCTTGGTTGAAGCAAAACTTGTAATTAGGTGTTAAGGCTTTGTTGCTAGTTTTAAAAAGAAGGGGACCTATAATGCCAGGGTAAAGTACTAAAGGTTTGAGCAGATGTACAACCATGTATGAAAGGAAAAAAAACACAATGACAAGTCCTACATTACTTGTTCAGGTTGCAAGAAGAGTTTTGATCCATCTGGTATCGATCCTTAATGATTGTGCCCCAAAATATCATGAAAACTTGAGATAAACTTGACTGAATGTCCAAAAATAAGTAAATGGTGTTAAAAGATTGATCAAAATGTCACTTTCCTATTTCCTTTATTCCAGATATGGAATATACCCTATCCCACTCATGTTTCTTGTAGATTCTCATTTATATATTGTCTACAAAAGGATGTACTGTGTGGCCATTATGCTGAATCATACAGGTTTCTTTTTCCGTTTACCTTTTATAATCGTTCTATCTATAGAGGGGTGCAATCCGCCTCTTTCAGAATCGGTTGATCAGTTATGCAACTTGTGCAGCAGCCTTATTCGGGTCCCCCTGTCACCCATTTTCTTTCTTCTTCTTGCCATAATTACAAGATTGTTCTTTTTCTTCTTCCGCCGTTCTAAGTTGATGATCTTTCTACGGCACTTGCACGCGTAGTCTCCTTACTGTGTTTGGCCTTTTTCTTCATGGCATCGAGTTCTTGCCAAAGCACTTGATTCGGTTTGTAGCAGCTCGATGGTATGACTTTCTTATGTATGCTGCGTTCGATCTAGGTTCTTGGGTGTTTGTTTGAGTTTCGTATCTAGTCTAAGCTTCATTCTGGAGTGATATAGTTAAAAATACGCCTCCAATCTACAGACGACACGTGGCAATTATGATACGTAGTCTAAACTAGCTTATTGCTGATTAGGCACTTGCCATATCAGTCACCAGGCAGAATCCTAAAAGAACTCTAACTCTATCAACCAAGATTGAGATGTGATCCTTTAAGATCCTAATTTGATTCTGATTGGAGTTATGCAAAACCTAATTCTACTAGAATTCTCTTTTCCACTACTATATATAAAGGGGTCTAACCTTTCAGGTATGGACAACTACACACACAATTACACATTGTGTTTTACTGCTTCTTCAGAATTCTACATTGTTAGTCATCCCTGACTTAAGCATCGAAGCGTTCCCCCGTTGGAACCCCACCCGGCGGTCACTCCGTGTTCTCTTTTGCAGGCCTACTTTTTGGAGTGGTTCCCGATCCAATTTTTAGCTGCAACAGATTGGCGCCATCCGTGAGACCCTCAGGGAACATGTCCAATCATTCTTCATCTAGCGACTCTTCACACAGTCGTTCTCAAAACCGCCATAGCTCTCATCGACTTAGTCGTTCTTGCGACCAACGTTCGACACCTTCACATCGACGTGCCGGTTCTACGGAAGATGTCCATATCAATGTGACATCTACCACTCCCGAATCAGAGACCAGATCTCTAAAAAACCAGTCTCCAGCATCTACTCTGAAAAACGACAACCTTCGTCATCGTTTGAACCGTCGACTGTTTAAAACACCCCATGCCGACCTTACGAAAGAGATCCACGAATTGAAAGATGTCGTAAACACTCTTCAAAGAAAGCTCGACATGGCGGTGGATCCACCATCTACCCATCATTCTCATCTTGACCCTAGTGACCTTCGTCTCCGTCTCACCTCCAGATCAAGCTACGGCCGCAAATACAGATCAGCGGCCAATCCGACATTCAATCCCAAGGAGAAGAGCGGACCATGAGCAGATCATGCTATCATCGTGATCCATCAGCCGAAGACAGCATCAACTCCTCTCCCGAACAGGTCGCCAGAGCTGAGACCCCTCGAAGATCTATCCACAGAAAGAGGACGCCTGAGTTTTGTTCCTGAGAATGAGACTTCTGGAAGATTGTCCCTAGATATCCATCTCCAGAACGATCTCCCCCGAGGGAAGAATCTGGATATCCGTTATCCGAGACCATCAAGAAAGCAAAGCTACTTCCTAATTTTTGAATGCCTCAATATGACCTCTACGACGGAACTGGAGATCGGAGAGAACATGTTTACCAGTTTGAAATAAACATGCTACTCCTCTAGGTCTTGGACGTTGTCACGTGCAGAACCTTTCCTACCACACTGAGGAAGTTTGCAGATGCATTGTTCAAATCTCTACAACCGAGATCCATTTATTCCTTTGGCCAATTATCGGATCTCTTTCAAAAATACTTTGTAAGCAGTTGCTCCCGAAGGAAAAACTCGGTGAGTCTGCTTAACATTGTACAAGAGAAAAACGAGTCTTTGGCATGCTTTCTCGGAAGATTCAACGCTGCCACTGTGGAAATTTATAACCTGGACAAATCCGTAAAATATAATGCATTCCTCTGAGGCCTCAGACCAACATCCAAGTTCGCATTCTCTGTTAACAAAAGTCCTCCAGGTAATATGAAGGCCCTTCTCGAGAAGGCCAACAAATATATTCAAGCTGAAGAATACCTGGAGACACACAGAGGACGACGTGGAGAGGGGAGGGAAGAGCAGAAGAAACAATCTCAGGAATTAACTCCCCAGGGGGAAGTCAACAAAACGTTCTAACGAGATGAACGGTGGCCCAAAGACCCGTTTGCCTTGAAAAATTTGACACCCCTCAATGCCAAACCATCATAGATACTTCACAAGATCAAAGACAACAAAGCTCTCCAGTGGCCCAAAAAGGTGAGATCTCGACCGAACAAACGGAACAAAGACTTATGGTGTCATTTTCATAACGATCATGGTCACTCAACTGACAATTGCGGGTCACTCAAGCGAGCAATCGAAGCCCTTATCAAGCATGGCCAGTTGAGAAAGTTTGTAACTCACAAAGAAGGACAACAACAGACACCTCAGGACATAGAAGGAAGAGAAGATCAAGAAGAGAATATGGGTACGATCAACACCATATCTGGGGGATTAGCCGCAGGAGGTTCATCAGGACAGGCTCAAAAAGCATACGCTAGAGAAGTGTGGGTGATGAGTCAACCCATAAATAAGAAACAGAAGACAGTACCGATGGCTACGATCACCTTTTTTCGACGAAGATTCAAAAGACGTAAAGACTCCTCATGATGATCCATTAATTATCACAATCAAGGCTGGGAACTTCGATGTAAAGCGTGTTTTGGTTTATAACGAGAGTTCCGCGGAAGTTTTATTTTACGATGCATTGAAAAGATGAACATTCAGACAGACCATCTTCGAAAGATGGATACGCCGTTGTATGGATTCTCCAACCAGCCAGTTACAGTCGAAGGCATTATCACACTCCTAATTGCGATTAGTACACATTCGACACAAGCCAACTTCATGCTCAATTTTGTGGTGGTAAAGGTCCCCTCTGCATACAATGACATATTAGGATGACGAGCACTTAATCGGTTACAGGCTGTGGTGTCGACTTACCACCTCAAGATAAGGTTCTCCACGGAACACGGGGTAGGAGAGGTGAGAGGAGACCAGACTACAGCTCGTCAGTGCTACATGGCTTCGTGTCGATCGAAGAACAAGAAAGCACTCATTATCAAAGACCTCTGAGGAGATACAAAGATGCAAAGGGGAAAACTAGTTAAAGAGCGGGTAAGCATTGAAGTATATCCTGCAAAGAAAAACAAGATAATTCGGATAGGTTCGAATCTTAAGGCAGACACCAAGCTCGAGGTTGTGAACCTATTGAGAACCTATACAGATGTCTTTGCATGGACAGTCGCAGACATGCCTGGAATTGATCCTGAGGTCATCACCCACAGGTTAAATGTCGATCCATCCAAAAAACCTGTCAAGCAAAAGAAGAGAACTTTTGCGCCAGAAAAACAGGAGAAGATTGAAGAAGAGGTAGATAAACTCCTAACTGCAAATTTTATTAAGAGATCTACTACCTTGATTGGATCACCAATGTTGTCATGGTTCCGAAACTAGGCGACATATGGCAAATTTGTATTGATTACATAGATCTTAACAAAGCATGCCTGATGGATAGCTAGCTACTTTCACGGATCGACCTTCTTATTGATGCTACTTCGGGTCACAAGCTGCTCAGTTTTATGAATGCATATCCCGGATATAACCAGATCATGATGCATGAAGATGACATCTCCAAAACTTCATTCATCATGGAAAGAGGGTTATACAGTTATAAAGTAATGCCCTTTGCACTCAAGAACGTCGGGGCAACTTATTAACGCCAGGTGAACACGATCTTTCGAGACTTGATCGGAAAGAACATGGAGGTCTATGTCGAGGATATACTCATAGAGAGTATAAAGTCTGAATTCCACGTCAAAGACTTGAAAGAAGTTTTCGACATCCTTTAAAAGTATAAAAAGAAGCTGAACCCGCTCAAATGCGCTTTCGGAGTTACATCGGGGAAATTTTTGGGGTTTATGGTTTCTCAACGAGGAATTGAGGCAAACCTAGAAAAGATCAAGGCCATTCAAACCATGACGTTCCCAAAAACCATCAAACAAGTGCAAGACTTAACAGGAAGGGTTGCAGCCTTGGGAAGATTCATGGCTCGATCAGCTAAATGATGCTTGCCATTCTTCAAAGCCATCAGAAAAGCAAAAAAAATTGCCTGAACAGACGATTATCAAAAATCGTTCGAAGAACTCAAAACATACTTGAGTTCTCCGCCCCTGCTTTCAAAACCACTTTTCAGAGAAGACTTATTTCTGTACCTCTTGGTCACCGAAGTAGCAGTCAGCACTGTTTTAGTCAAAGAGGAGGATGGAGTCTAGAAACCAATCTATTACGTCAGCAAAGTCTTACAAGATGTAGAGACAAGATATTCAAGCATTGACAAGATTGCACTAGCCCTTATCATATCAGCTAGGCGTCTACAACCATATTTCCAGTCTCATACCATTGTCGTTCTGACAGACCAACCACTTAAAAAGGTTTTACTGCGCCCCGAGGCATGAGGAAGATTGGTAAATTGGTCCGTCGAGTTGGGGGAATTCGATATCCAATATAAACCTCGCATTGCAATTAAAGCTCAAGCACTAGCAGACTTTATAATCGAGTATACATCACCTGAAGACCCCCCCTCAGTTGGTGATTTCTGAGGTTCTGGACCTTTGGAATCTTTATGTAGATGGCTTTTCAACCATAGGTAGTAGTGGAGCCAGAATCATTCTTATTAGTCTAGAAGGTTTTGTTGTCGAGTACGCACTTCGCTTTGGAATGCAAGCCACAAATAATGAAGCAGGGTACGAGACCCTCATCGCGGGGATAAGGCTAGCACACACTCTAAAGGTGGACTCCATATTAGTTCATAGCAATTCCCAACTGGTGGTCAATCATGTCTTATGAGATTACGAGGCCAGGGACGAAAGGATGGCTCAATATCTCCAATTAGTTAAGACATCAGCTTCGAAGTTTAAGAACTTCACCATTCGTCAAATTCCCTGAGAACAGAATACTCAGACAGATACATTATCAAGGCTCGCTTCCGCCGAAGTAACAGACGTCCGACGTTCGGTGTACCTTGAGTTATTTAAAGATCGCAGTATTAGTTATCAAACTGAGATTGGAATGATAGATCAAGAACCATGTTAGATGGACATGATCGTCAAATACTTGTCCACATGCGAGTTACCAAATGAAAGACATGACGTGAGGAACCTTCGTGTCAAAGCTACTCAGTATGCATTGGTGAACGGAGTTCTATACAAAAAATCCTTCAGCCTTCCTTACCTCAGATCCTTACGCCCATCAGAATCCTTATATGCATTGCAAGAAGTACATGAAGGGATATGCGGTCAACATCTTGGATGAAAGACATTAGCCCAAAAAATCTTAAGGCAAGGATATTATTGGCCTGCAATACAAAAGGACGCCATTGAATTCACACGAAGGTGCGACAAATGTCAAAAGTTTTCCCCGGTAACACATACACCAATCGCTCCCTTGACTCCAGTTGTTTCCCCAATTCCTTTTGCAATATGGGGAATGGATCTGCTAGGCCCTTTTCCCTTGGCATCTGGACAACGACGATTTGTGATTGTGGAAATAGGCTACTTCACCAAATGGACTGAAGCAGAATCTCTGGCCACCATTACTTCAGCCAAATGTGAAGACTTCTTTTGGAAAAATGTCGCCTGCCGTTTTGGAGTACCAAGAGCTTTAGTCGTTGATAACAGAAAGCAGTTTGACAACAACAACTTTCAAACCTTTTGCACAAATCTTTCGATCGATTTGAGGTTCACTTTTGTAGCTCATCCACAATCCAATGGTCAGACTTAAAACATGAACCGTAGCATCTTACAGGGATTGAAGAAGAAATTGGATAAAGCTAAAGGAGCATGGGTTGATGAACTCCCCAAGGTATTGTGGGCGTACCGAACAACTCCCCAAGCTAAAGGCGCATGGGTCACAGGAGAAACTCCTTTCTTACTCTGCTACGGGACATAAGCAATGTTGCCAGTTGAGATAGGAGTTCTAACAATGCGGTCCTTGCACTTCAACGAAGTAAACATTGAAGTTGGACTCCGAGCAAATCTTGATTTGGTAGAAGAAGCTCGAACTCAACCCATGAACGATCTGTTGTTATAAAACAACGAGTCGCACATTATTACAATCAGAGAGTTCGGTCCAAGCAATTTAAAGAAGGAGATTTGGTCTTGCGCAAGTTAGAAGTGTCCGACCCAAAGGCAGCGACGGGAAAGTTATCTCCAAATTGGGAAGGACCCTATCATGTTATAAAGGTGCTCAAGTCGGGTGCCTATACACTGGGAACACTATCAGGAGAACCCATCCATCGTACTTGGAATGCTGAGACTTGCGCAAGTACTACCAGTAGCATCTTGCCCCGAGGTAAGACGTTTCTTTTTTTTGGGGGGGGGGGGGGGGGGGAAGGGCCAGACCTTATCAAAACCCCCATTTTCTAGAAATAGTATTTAGTAGCTTCTTTCGAAATAATGGGTTGTCAAGCAATCCAGTGTAAACTTTATCTTTTTGCTCGAGCCATAAAGTTATTTTTAAACATTGTTGTAATGTGCTACGAACTTAGCCAAAACATTCTGCCCGAGCAAAATGATGGCCGAACACTCTACCCGAGCAGAGTGATGAACTTAGCCAAAACATTCTGCTCGAGCAGAATGATGGCCGAACACTCTACCCGAGCAAAGTGATGAACTTAGCCAAAACATTCTGCCAGAATAGAATGATGGCCCAACACTCTGCCCAAGCAGAGTGTATAACTCTTTTACTAAGAGTAGGCCAAACGGATTAGCTCCAGATCTAAGTCCGTGAAGAAACAAAAGTTAGTGGGGGCATTGTCACTCCACCAAGGCTTTTGCTTCTTCGAACTTAGGCCGAGCGAGGGTGCTCTTTTGCCAACTCTTTAAGTGACAAATAAAGGGTTTGAGTCAAAGTAAAAGTAAATCATATTGTGTGAATGGTAAACATAAACCACAAGAAACACATAGTAAAGCAAAGTAGCATGAGATAAAAAGATAGAGCTTTAGATACAAACTCAGTCTAAAAAGAAGAGCCTAGATACAAAGACAAAATCTAAAGCTCGGGGGCATCTCCTGAAGGGCCCTCCCCTGGAGGGTGAAAAGCCACAGCATCTCCCGCCTCCAAAGGCGTAGCTGTCTCCCTGGATGGAGACACAACGGTGGGCATAACAAAGTCACCCAAAGGAATGTTGGGGAAGCGCTCAGTGAACATCTCCTTGGCCTTCATGAAACCCATCTCGTAGATCTCCAAGCAATCATCGGTGCGCTTCTTTAGCCACTCTTCCCCCGTATTTCCATCAAGGAAATCACGAATGCCTTGGTCCCGAGCCTTGTTTACCTCTTCTGCCGCCTTCCTCTTTACCCGTTCCAGTCGCCTCTCCAGGGTCTCAATCCGAGCAAGGTAGTCAGCCTCTTGCTTGCTCAGCTCTTCAGAGCGACAGGTGGCTTCATCTGCCTCCTTAACGGCGTCCCTCTTTTACTGAGCTTCTTCAGATGCCACCTGCCTTGCCATCTCAAAGCAAGACAACATTTTATACCCGTTCGCGTATATCTGGAATAAAGATTAGAACAATCAGCTTGTGACACCCTCAACCCTGGTGACATAATCGGGTTGAGTTATCGATCATAATAACATTCAAAATCATGTGCTGAATACAGAGCAACTACATCCTCATACTCATATATCATTCATAGACGGTCCAAAATGCGTCCTTACAAACACAAACATACATCATACTGCAGCGGAAGACTTTCAAGTCTCTAAACAACATGAATATTTACAACCTAATAAACCGATCTTACAGCTCAATCTTTACCTCACACAACGTATCCCCTTGCTAAACTTTTCTAACTTGTTTTTCTTCCCTTCTCTAGAGGGTTTTCTTTGATCAACCTTACAGCCTGCACAATACAACATAAGGAATGAGTACAAATCGCCCAGTAAAGACAACACGAGGAATATCGTGTACAAATGATTCAAAAGACTCGGGGGAATAATAATCATCTCAACGATAGCAATGAATCAAGAGTAGTCAATAAATTTCAGCATCAACATAACTTGTCAAACGATAATTTTTCTTTCATTAGACTGAGCGGCTTTAAGGCCCAACAGAACAGCATTACTGCCACCTCCTAATGGATTGGACTGACTGACCATGCAAGTGAACTCGAAATCCAAGGTCGTAAAGATAAACATCATTGAAATACAAATCATTAAAATCATCATCATCAAATGAAAATCAAATGCAATGCACATGGACACGACGGAAATGACTCGACCAGGCACGACAGACTCTGCTCGAGCGACATTCATCCTCTTTGGCCAGTGATCATAATTCATAGGCCATCTTCCTCATATTGATGTCCCATTTTACGGGATGTTCATCTCAGTCTCAAGTAAATAGAAGAGACACTGTCAATAAGTAGGGAACTCATTTAGAGTGTTTTCCCTAACCACGTTACAGCCAAGCAACAAGACTTCATCAACGGGGCGGACTAAGGGAAAATTTATTCCACCTTATGTCCTCAACAATACAGCTTAACAAGGAAATACCGGATCAAAAGATCTACCGGTGCTCAGACCTAACAACAAGAGTTTAACGTGACATCATCAACATGGCGGACTTGGGAGAAGATTACCGTAAGCCCTCAACAACGTTCTTACATAAGAGAAATGTTAGTTATCAATAAGTGCCAACATTTCACAACAACAACGCAACGATCTCTACAACATCATCATCAACAATAGGGCAGACTCGGGAGAAGTTGCCATAAGTCCTCAATGGTGTTCTCAAAGAGAAGAGATATCGGCTATCAATAACTGCCGACATCTCACAACAACCACACGATAAATCCTACACAACATCATCATCCACTTCAGGTATGCTAATCAAATTGAATCATAGCATACTAGGACACCCATTATCCTCACTAAATTCTATCAACAGGGCGGACTAAGGAAATTTATTCTACCCTAAGTCCTCAACATCACAATTCAAATACGCGTATACCGGTCACAATGACTACCGGTGACCAATCATAGTAACAAGAATTCAACAACATAAACATCATCAACATAGTATGCTAATCGAAACAATGAATTAGCATAATAGAACCGCATTGTCCTTACCTGATTGGCTTATTGCCGAAGTACTCGCAATCTCTGATCGCAACGAGCTGCATCACCTAGTCAAATAATAATCTGCTCGTTAGAAATCATTCCACATATACGCACTCCCAATTCTATCCCTTCCCATTTAATAATTTATAGCTTCTTACGACAGCTTGTTAATCTGATCCAATAATTGGATCATCAACCTAGCTTACCAACGCATTAGCAATAGCCACACCTCATTATTTCAACGTATTAACATCATTCGTCACTTTTCACCATTTTGACCGCTGAATTACGCATATTTCTTAAAATTTGGCGTCAACATGGCAAATTACCAAAATACCCCCTAATGGCCACTACACCCCCAAAATCACTTTAGAACTATTTTTTGGATGTACTACATCATTTACAGCCCAAACAGTTCCTTAAAAATTTTTAAAGAGAAAAATTACCAAAACACCCCTTGGCGGCCATCGCCCCAACAAACATCTCAAAACCCCTTCAAAATAACTTTTCAGATGTCTTACACCCCTTCCTAAACCAACAGTCTTTCAAAGCATTTTATAGAAAAATTTACCAAAATACCTCCTTTAGGAAGCAAATTACCGAAATACCCCCTGAGGGTTCCCGGCACCATAAAAATCTCAAAACCACTTTAAAATGCTATTTTACGCATTGTGAAATCATTTTCAAGGTAAAAATCATTTTAAATAATTTTTGCCCAAAATTCTTGAACTAGTGTCCTGACCGAGCGCTTAAAAGCTCATTCGGCCAAAAATAGCTAACGACTTCAGAATGACCCAAAATCTTGAAAAATGAAACTTATCAGTATCTCAGAGTCCTCATAAAGTTTTCGCACAAAATCGTGTTCGT
This sequence comes from Escallonia herrerae, assembly GCA_033070095.1. Classification (NCBI taxonomy): domain Eukaryota; kingdom Viridiplantae; phylum Streptophyta; class Magnoliopsida; order Escalloniales; family Escalloniaceae; genus Escallonia; species Escallonia herrerae. The sequence continues at coordinate 297,952 of JAVXUP010000688.1, forward strand.
TTGATATTTTAAATTTTACCATAAAGTTTCAAACTCCCTCCATCCGTTCACCCCCTTCCCGATCTCAGAAAAATCAGAAATTTATCCACGATAGAGGTCTCCTAAAAATAACTAGGGTCTCTTTTTTGCACTTTGTCTAAATTTGACCCTAATTATTTTTACAAATTCTAATAAGAAACTGCTTCATGACTTTTCATCTTTAGCGACAATTACATGTTACTATTCAGATCATCACACACACTAACACACCTTGGCCACACGCACATATCTTCTTCCTCCTTCAGCCCATCACACATCTGGGCACACTCATCCCATAATTACGCATGGATTTCTCACTTTTCCTCACTTTTTATCATTCAATCGCATTGAAATTTGTATTTTAATGCCCTAAATCCATCCAATTTATATAATTACACCACATTAATCCATACCAATTTCTAAAATTGAAAAACACACACTTAAACACACACCCCACGCACACTAAAATCAACCCAATTCGAAACCCTAATTTGTTTTCCCCTTTCATTTTTGTTTTATGTCTTATATCCATGATTCTAACGAGATTTCATCATCATTACTTCATCCCAATCAGATTATACAACCGAATACGGATATATATATATATATATATATATATATATATATATATATATATACACACATGACATATATATGTGACATATACTCGTATAAATTCCTTAAATTTACACGAATTTCGTTCAAAATCATACCCCGTTAGGGTTTAGATTGCAGTTTCTTTCTTTCCTTTCCTTCTTCTTCCCTTTTTCTTCTCTTTTCTTTTTCCCTCCTTCCCGAAGCTGCTACAGTGCGTGTTCTTCATGTTCTTCAGTTTGGGTTATTTCAATTTTGCACCCCAAAGTTTTCTTCCCTCCTTCCCGAAGCTGCTACAGTGCGTGTTCTTCATGTTCTTTAGTTTGGGTTATTTCAATTTTGCACCCCAAAGTTTTCTTCTTGATAATTCCCTTCTCATAAGCTTATCCCAAATACTCTAAAATTCCTAACCATGACTCAGATTATAGTAAGCAGGAGATGGTCATCGTGCATGGCCTGTTTGCATCATGTTATGACACATTTTGCAAAGTTTCAAATTTTGCACATTGGCCCCTCAAGTTTCCAAAATTACATTTTGACCCCTCAACTTTGAAAAATTACAATTTGACCCCAAAATCACCATAACGCTCCATGTAGCCCCCTAACACCTCATTATCATCAAAAGGATGCTACTTAATAAAGATATGTGTCCCGTTCATCATATTTTTCAAAATATTATTTTTTTACCCCTTTAGTTTAGAAAAATTCCACTTTGACCCCAAAACTACACTGACACCTCTTCCCACTTCCTGCCACTTAATTAACGTCAATATGACGTTACTCAATAAAATAATTCCCGTTAATTAATCAACTTAGTGTTAAATAATTTTTCGATACGTTCGGGGTATCACACAGCTAAAGGAAGTTGAGAATGAAGACAATAGTTAGTTGTAAGAAAGAGCATTACTGTGTATACAGCCTGAGTAAAGGAACAAGCAAAGGTCTCGTGAGTCTAGTTTTGAAAAACCTCCTTGTCCGGTGGAAGAACTCTACGAACTAGGTGCTGCTCCGAGATCTGACTGTCTGGCATCCCAATGTCATCGCACCTAAGGGTCCATCGGGGACGAAAGATGGGATCCTCGTCGATAGACACTCTTTTTACAATAAGCGGAGAATGGTCAGGGGGAGTAACTCTTGTCTTCTTCGGAGCAGGGGGTAGTTCAACACTCGGCTGCTTCTTTTTCCTCTTTCCCTTGGCTTTCTACAGAACACCAAGAAAGCCTCGTTCGGCGATTTTTCACTTCTGCTAGCCATTTCTGCAAGAGAAGAAGGAGTTAATATGAGCATAAACATTAAAACAAAAGCTGACACTAAGAACCTACACAAAGCACACCTAGAGGAACGCTCTCAACAGAGGTAGTAGGAGGAGGAGGAATCAAAGCTCCTGCTAGAATAGGCTTGCGGGGAATAATCATCGCCCACTCTAACTGTTGCTCCGATAGAGGTTCGTCAATTGAAAGCCCTCCTCAAATTTTGATGTGGCTAAGGATATGCTTGGTAAGGTTGTTAGGAGTGGGCTTGCCTGGGTTTTCAAAATCCTTGCAGTTAGAATTCTAGTCTCTATGAAACGGAAGCCGCCTTTTGTCCATACGACCCACAAAGAAATATCTGGAGTACCAACCTTTATTCAACTTTGGTCCTCCCTTCAGAAGTCGTTGCCTACAATGAATATAATACCATCCCGGGCAGTTGGCGACTCTTTTGACCAAGCAGATTTTGAAGAACACTTTCATAAAATCTGTTGCATCTGGTTTGTAGCCTAATGTCTGAACCAAATATATGATCCCGGCAAAATTCCTCCAACCATTTAGAAAAGCTGCCCTGGAGCCATGTGGTAATGCTCGAAGAAACGAAGAGCAAAAGGGTGAAGAGGAAGCCTATACCCTGACTTCACATGCTCTTCGTAGATCCCAGTTTCAAATTTGGTTCCATAATTAGCTAGTTCTTGCAAACCGGTAAGACAACCGTACCAACCTTTGGGAAGAGGATATTCTCGAATCAACTCCAATAAATCTTCAATGGACATATTGCTTTACTTCCTATCCGTCGTATACCAAGGCTTAGGATTATCCGTATCCTCGGCTTAATCCTTTACATCTCCTAAAGCATTCTTGGCAGGCAAAGAATGTGAAGGTTGAGAAGTTGAAGGCTGTGAAGGTTGTGGGTTCGAAGTTCCAACTTCAATTCCTGAAGTTGGAACCCGTTCTGAACTCGAAGATGAACTACTACTAACAACTATATCCCCTTCGAAAGTGGAGCCAGATGTTGAAGTTTCAGACATGTTTTCTATTGCTAACTTAGGAAGCTAAGAAAACTTGAAGTGCTGAACAAAAAAAGGAGAGGAAAAGAGACTTAGTTGAAGAGTAAGATGCTTCCAAATGATTCGAGTGAGGAGGAAATGAAATGAAGATCTCCTTTTTTTAGAGAAATCTCTAATTAACCGTCTCTTAGGATACTCAATGGCTCATTTATCCCTTACGTGTCACAAGCAAAAGAGAAGAGAAGTTTGAAACTTGAAAATTTCCCTCTCAAAAGCATTCATGGCAAAAGGGACACGTGGGAATGGGCCGAACACAGTTCTGCCCATGCAGAATTATGGCCGAGCACTCTGCCCGAGCAGACTGCCATTTGGCCGAGCACAATTCTCCCCGAGCAGAATGCCACTTGGCCGAACACAATTCTGCCCGAGCAGAATTGTGGCCTAGCACTCTGCCAGAGCAAAGTGCCACTTGGCCAAGCACAATTCTGCCCGAGCAGAATTGTGGCCCAACACTCTGCCCGAGCAGAGTACCACTTGGCAGAACACAATTCTGCCTGAGCAAAATTCTGGCTAAGGACTCTGCCCGAGCAGAATGCCACTTGGCCGAACACAATCCTACCCGAGCAGAATGCCACTTGGTCAAACACAATCCTGCCCTAGCAGAATTGTGGCCGAGCACTCTGCCAGAGAAGAATGCCACTTAGCCAAGCACAATCCTGCCCGAGCAGAATTGTGGCAGAGCACTTCGCCAGAGCAGAGTGCCACTTGGCCGACTACAATCCTGGCCGAGCAGAATTGTGGTCGAGCACTCTACCCGAGCAGACTGCCACTTGGCCGAACACAATCCTGCCCGAGCAGAATTATGGCCGAGCACTCTGCCGGAGTAGAGTACTACTTGGCCTAGCACAATTCTGCCCAACCTGAATTGTGGCCAAGCACTCTGCCCGAGCAGAATGCCACTTGGCAGAACAAAATTCTACCCGAGCAGAATTGTGGCCGAGCACTCTGTCCGAGTAGAATGCCACTTGGCCGAACACAATTCCGGCCGAACAGAATGTCACTTGGCAGAGCACAACTTTGCCTGAGCAAAATTGTGGCCGAGCACTCTGCCCTAGTAGAATGCCACTTGGCCGAGCACAATTCTGCCCGAGCAGAATTGTGGCCGAGCATTTTGCCCGAGCACAATGCCACTTGGCCGAACACAATCCTGCCCGAGCACAATTGTGGCCTAGCACTCTGCCTGAGCAGAATGCCACTTGGCCGAACACAATTCTGCCCGAGCAGAATGCCACTTGGCTGAGCATAATTATGTCGGAGCAGAATTTTGGCCGAGCACTCTGCCCGAGCAGAATGCCCTTTAGCCGAGCAAAAATCTATCCGAGCAGAATTCCACCCGAACAGAACTATCTTTGGATATTTGAAATGTCATAAAAATATATTCAATTATGTTTTGGCATATTTCGCTTTCACCAATGAAAAAAAGTGTGTTTTCACCCACTTCATTAACACTGGTAAAAGTAGGGGGCATATGATATAGCTAAAAATACGCCTCCAATCTACAGACAACACGTGGCAGTTATGATACGTAGTCTAAAATAGCTTATTGTTGATTAGGCACTTGCCATATCAGTCACTAGGCAGAATCCTAAAAGGACTCTAACTTTGTCAACCAAGATTGAGATATGATCCTCTAGGATCCTAATTTGATTCTGATTGGAGTTATGCAAAACCTAATTCTACTAGGATTCTCCTTCCCACTACTATATAAAGGGGTCTAACCCCTCAGGTTTGGACAACTACACACACAATTATACATTGTGTTTTACTGCTTCTTCAGAGTTCAACATTGTTAGCCATCTCTGACTTAAGCATCGGAGCGTTCTCCCGCCGGAACTCCACCCGGCGGTTACTTCGTGTTCTCTTTTGTAGGCCTACTTTCTGGAGTGGTTTCCGATCCAGGTTTTAGCCATCTCTGACTTAAGCATCAAACTCGTTGGGAACTTAAGTAAATTACCATGAGTTTGAGGAGGACGTCAAATATATTAGTTTTCTATTCCCTTTTGTCATAAGTTGATTAACGCTCCCACTCTCACAGGAGATCGGGCAAATAGCATGCTCTTTTTATTTTTTCCAACTTTATTATAGTCTACATGTTTCGAAAGATATTTCATCAGTAGTGGCGGAACCAGGAGTTTTCTCCAAGAGGTACAAAAATTATATCAAATTTACAAATTTTTTATGTAAAAAAATACACAAAAATTAAGTGCACTTAAAAAGTATGCAAAATGTATTATTAAGTTTCATGAGAGTCATTAAATAATTGTGGCTAATTTGTAGCTAAGAAAGCTAAATATAAAATCCCTATATGCATTTCATTTATCCTATCCACCTAAAAATTTGTACGACTTCAACTTCGTATCAGAAAGAACTCACGCTACTCACAATTAAACCCACGCGCTTCGGTTTAACACAAATTGAGCCATAGTCATTAGCTATTATTAAACCCCTCAAAACTTAAGTATTAGAAACTAAGAACTCAGTCACTTCCCTGTTAGAGAAAAGTTACACTGTCGTCTTCCTCTTACACCGGATACATAAGGGATGTCAGACTCTATTGTCTCCCTCTCACACCGGACTCTGCCATCTCCCTCTCAATTTGGTTCAATAATAATAATAATAATAATAATAATAATAAGTAAAAATGTACAATCATTGTCAATGTTTTACGAGCATTCAGCTAATTTCACATAATCAAATATTTTTTCCTGCCTGTTTCCTCAAGATATTAGCACACGTAAGCAAATAAGCAGAAGAGTTCCAATAAAAATCAATGTCTTTCAATAGAAACCAGAGAAGAACAATAACCCTCACAATGCCTAAAAATCAATTGATCCAGAAAAATAAAAAACACACCACCACATTTACAAATCAAAGAACAGAACAAAACCCAATCCCAAAATTACAATTCCTTCCCGTAAAATTTTTCCAAGAAACCAAACACCCCTTCAAGAATTTTAGTTTATCGGCAAACAACCAAATTGGCATCATCTTCCTTATAATCCAGATTAATTACAACAAATAAAGACTCGTAATATATCAGAAAGTACAACGAAAAAAAATATAGAAATTTCTTCACAACATGCGGATATAAGTGAATGAGCTTGATCCTGAAGGATTCTGGGCGGCGCTTGAATGGCGAGTCCGGTCCGGCAGATTCAATAGTGATGAATTTAGATAAGCAAAAAGGGGACGGAGAGAGAGGTCTGGTAGGTGAAGAGCCTCGACGTCTTGGTGTATTCTTTGCAGAATCCATGAAATACCGTCCATCTTGAAGAGCTCTGGTAGGCGAAGAGCCTCGATCTGGTAGGTGAAGCCCGAGCATTCATCGATTGGAATCCATCTAGCATTCATCCTGAAGCCCGTCTGGCAGTCGCCCATCTTGAAGCTCAGGCATTCATCGATTGGAATCCATGTGCAGGGCGGCGGTAGATGGGGAAGATCGTCGGAAAGGGGCGGCAGTAGATCTCGTTGGAAAGGGCAGAGAGTGGAAAGGGCAGAGAGTGGAGGGGGAGGCGGGGGACTTTGTCAAAAATGTTGGGTAAAAAAATGAAAATAAAAATGATATAAGTACACAAATCCAACAAAAAAAGTAACTAAAATGAATTGTGAAAATAATAAAAGTACAAGAAAGAATTTTCTAACTGAATACTAAAATCTTGAAAACAAAAATAGAATACAAAATGCGAAAAAGAATTGTGTAAGCGTACGGGCCCTTAACGTTTACATATTCATGTTTCGAATATTTGAAATAGTTTCTCTTATCTAAATGCAATGTTCTGTATCTATATCTATCGATATATATTGTCTATAAAGAGAATGGCCCCTTTAATGTAACACCTTTACCTTTTGACGTAACACTTTTATGGTGTTACATAAATACCTCCGTACAATAGTGACACTTAACACTATGAGAAAGTTCTTAACAAATGACACGAAATAAAAACATCAAATAGTGAATAACTACCATAACATTTTAAATACTTATATGTCATGCTTGATTTTTGAACAAATTCTAATTTAACAACTTTATTTTGTACACGCGCATCGTGCGCGTGTGCCACAAATGCTAGTATTCCGTCTATACTTCTACATTACATATAAAGATAAAATTAGTTTTTGTGTAACACCTTCTTTTGGTGTAATATAATTATCATCCTAGAATCATGACATGTAGCACCAAGAGAATATTAAAGTTTAAGAAGAAAAGAAAAAAGGGAAACGGAGAAGAGAAGAAAATAGAGAAAATTTTGAAAAGATGAAACCGACCAAAGGTGTAAAATTAGCTCATAGCTCATAGGTTTTCTCATCACTTGAATCCAATAATATTTTTTTCCCTTTCCAGCCCATAAACTTATGTTCAATCTAATCCAATGATTTTCTTTAAACCTTAACTTATTGATAGGATTTGTTCGATGTTTAGTAGTTGGGCTAAGGTGAATAATTTTTTTTTTGATGATTTACTTTAGAGAAACAGTAGACGTGCTGCATATTTATGGAATTTTTTCTTTTTTTGAAGAGTATTTATGTGTGGCAGTACACGCATCGTGTGTACCCCAGGCACTTGTCTATCTATATCTATACTATATATAAAGGAAAAATGTCTTTTGATAGAACACTTCTTTGGTATTTCTAACTACCTATCTAGAATGGTGATAAGTGACATTCCAAGAATTTATTTTTTAAAAAGACACAAAATTCAAATCTTAAATAGTAAATAACTACCTATAAGGACATGTTTGGCTTTCATACTTAAACTTAGTTATAATAAATTAAAAAGCCCAAACTTGATAGTACAAAAATATCATATTGCTAACTTTACCTTTGCACGTGTTTTGGTTTTAACAATTTAAAATTCATAAAAAATTGCAGTTAAAATTAAATCTAAGTTTGATATGATAATAATATTTTATAACTTATTTTACCACACGCGTGGCTAACTTATCGTTCTGCAATTTAAGATTTCTTTTACTGAATGTGATTATAAACACTTATACGTGATGCTTTTTTAACAAAATTAATATTATCAACTTTATTCTTGCACACGCATTACATGTGCCACGATGACTCGTTATATATAAAGGAAATACCCTTATTGGTATAACCCACTTAGAATGTTGATATTTGGAATCATAAGAATTATTTAAGTAACACAAAACATAATATTTGAATATTGAATAACTATCTAAGAGAACATGTTTGGTTCTTAAATTTTAAAAATTATTTAAAAGAGTATACACAAAATACAACTAAAAGACCATACTTGATACCATATGATGCTAAGGAAGTGGATTCGTACCTAGGTGGAGGTGCCACAAAGGATCCAGTCCGAGCCAGCTACCAGCCTAACAGATGTACAAAGTGAGATGCAGTGAGGGTGGAGTAAGGATATATAACAACGCTTTCCAGACAGGCCGTGAAGAGTGGCAGTGCCATGGAGACGAGGCGGAGACGAAAAGGGCTGACAGTCTACAGTCCAAGTTGAGGTCCGAGTCAGGATCTAATGCTACGATCCAATGTTACGATTTAATGTTATGTTCAAGATTATGTCCAATTTTGTTTCTATCTCTAGAATTCAAGAGCTCTTCAGTTCTAGAGTGAGAAAGTGGTTTTTACGAGAATGAGAAAAGCCCCCCCCCCCCAAAATGAATTCCAAAGTCCACTATTATAGGCAAAAGTATGCATGTGTCATCAATTGCCACATGTCATTCCCTGGGAGTGACACATCACCAGGGGGTCCACAGATGCCCGTACTCTTTTGGACTGTCGGTTCCCATATTGTCACTACCTGTCCCATACAGTGTCACTCTACTTCTCCAAGAAGACTAACCACACACGTCGGCATGATCAATGTGAGCTCGTTGCCCTAGCCACCGGTCCAAGCCCTTACTGAATTCCACGGGGGTGCGTCAAGAGACGCGAAGAGAACTTGACAGCAGTGAGGGAGAGTTCATATGCCCAACTGTCAGGCAGACTAAGCGTGATGCCTTCCAAAGACCTGCTCCCATCTCGGAGTGATCCGGGGGGTCATCGTCATGAAGGCACTGACGATCACCGGTAACATGATTGGACGTGGTCGTAGCTCAGACGTGCCTAGTGTCATGCAAGCCACCCCAGTTGGAGATAGCTTATGTGGTAGCGAGCCTATCCCACTGCGTAGGATCCTCATGTCGGAGCATTGTTAGCGGAGCCCCTCGAAATGTTGCACACTCCATAGAGTGGGTTGAGACATGTTCCACGTCCAAGACTAGGGTGCATGGCATGTTGAATAAGTGTGGTGCCTGGGGGCATGTAACATGATTGTGGAGCACGAGCGTGGTGCCAACGACACGAGAAATGATTGTGGCACATAGGCGTGGTGCCAACGGCACGAGACATGATTACTGTGCATGGGCATGGTGCCAAGGGCACGAGACATGATTGTGGCACGTGAGCACGTACCAACAACACGAGACATGATTGAGGTGCATGGGTGCGGTGCCAATGACACGAGACATGGTTGTGGCCCATGGGCACAGATGACGGCAGTCGCAGAAGTGGGTGTTGTGCCGGGGGCATGTGAAGATGGTGCGTCCGATCGTAAGTGATAGGCATCACAGAGTCGACACGCAGTCACGGGAGACGAGCGTCGCAGAGATGGCATGCAGTCACGGCGACGAGGAGTTGACGCACGACTTCGGGCGACAGATGTCACGGAGCCAACATGCAGGCAATGCTAGGTGTAGCAGAGATATGAGGCCCCTTGAAGAGGAATGAAAATGTCTAACAGAAGGCGCAAGGCCAACTCTTGGGGGAAGGCGGAGGCTGACCCTCAAGGGGAGGCCAAGGCCGACTCCCTAGGGAAGGCCATGGTCGATCCCCTTGGGTAAGCACCAAGGCACGCTGACGATTGATGTTTTGGAAGGAAAAGAGTTGGGTGGTCGAGGCGCTACGAGCGCATTTCAGTGAGTCATGCCGAAGTAAAAAAGAAATTGGCACAAAAATCACAAACAAAGTGAAGAACGCACGTCACTTGGGCGTGCGTATTTTAATAGGTTGTGCATGTTGAAAAATTGACCGTCGAGCGTGTTCACATGTCGCGCAAAACAGGACCCCCGGTGGGCCCTTGGGTGCGACCAAAATGGGTTGGGAACATAAGGCCCTTATGTGGGGTGTGCGCAGAGAGGCGACCCCAGTGGGCCCCACACACCTAGACGTTATCGCATGAAATGAAGCAGTAGCGGCGAAAGTGCTAATCACGAAAATTTTCTTTGTAAAGAAAGTAGTAGGTGTAAAAAAGAATCAATAGCGAGAAAAAAGACTTTAACAAAAATTTTGGCAGCAAACAAAGAAATGTTGGTACCAAAACTGGGTGTTGTTAAAAAAAATTACGGTAACATGAAAAAAATGTCGGGTAGCAAAATTTGGGATTTGGCATTAAAAAAGACTTTGTGAAATGTTTTGGGGGGAAAGTTTGAAATTTTGGAGTTTGAATGGGTGGCCAGGATTTGATCTTGGCCACATGTGAAAGTGGTTGTAGGTGGGGAGTCTTTCACCAAGTCTTTCAAGACTTTGGGAGAGAGAAACATAGAGAAAAGAGACAAGAGAGCAAAGTGAGGAAAAAGAAGGAGAGAGAAGATGAAGAAGATTGAGGACCCGCAAGTATCATCAATTGCCACATGTCATCCCCTGAGAGTGACAAGTCACCAGGGGGACCACATGTCATCCCCTGTCGATGCTCCTATGGATTGTTGGTTCTTATATTCGCACCGCCTGTCCCGCACAGCATCGCTCTACCAGTCTGAGAAGACTGACCACATAGCATCGGCATGATCAGAGTAAGCCCGTTGCCCTAGCTACCGGTCAAAGCCCTTACTAAATTCCACGGGTGCGTCAAGAGACGCGGAGAGAACCTAACAATGGTGAAGAGAGTTCATGTGCCCAATTGCCAAGCGTACTAGGCACGATGCCTTCCAAAGACCTGCTCCCGTCTCAAAGTAACCCAAGGGTCATCATCTGAGGGCACTGACGATCACCGATAATGTGAGTGGACGTGGTCGCAGCTCAGACGTGCCTAGTGTCATGCAAGCCACTCCAGGCGGAGATAGCTTCAGTGGTAGCAAACCTATTTGGTTTTGAAGGGTCCTCATCCGGAACACTGTAAGCGGAGTCCCTAAGAAAACTGCATACTCCAGAGGGCTGAGGCATGTTCCACCTCCACGATGGGGGTGCATGGTATGGTGAATTAGTGTGGTGCCCGGGGGCATGTAACATGATTGTGGCACACAGGCCCAGTGCCAACGGAACGAGACATGATTGTGGCACACATGCCCGGTGTGAACGGCACAAGACATGATTGTGGCGCATAGGTGCGGTGCCAACGGCACGAGACATGATGGTGACGCGTAGGTGCAGTGCCAACAGCACAAGACATGATTGTATCACGTGGGCCGGTGCCAACGGCACGAGACATAATGGTGGCGCGTGGGCACCGTGCCAATGGCACGAGACATGATTATGGTGCATGGACGTGGGCGACGGCTCTATCAAAAGTGGCCATTGTGCCCGGGGCACGTGACACATGAGCGGCGCATGGGCGCGAGCGACTTTTGTCCTGGAGACTGCTCACGTAAAGTTAGAAGTGGGAGCACACGGTCGTTGGAGAGGGACATCCCAGAGATGGCGTTCGTGACCGACAGGTGATGGGCATCGTGAAGTCGGTACGCGGTCGCAGGCGACGTGCATTGCAGAGATGGCGTGTGGTTACGGGCGACAAGGAGTTGGCACGCTACTTCGGGTAACAGACATTACGGAGCCAGCATGTAAGCGATGGTGGGCGTTGTGGAGACGTACAACCCTCAAAGAGGAATGAAAATGCCGAAGGGCAACCCTTGGGGGAAGGCCGAGGCCGACCCCTGAGGGGAGGCCGAGGCCAATCCCCTTGGGTAAGCACCAAGGCATGCCGACAGTCGTTGTGTGGTCCAGGCACGATGAGCGCATTTCTGTGAGTTGTACCGAAGTAAAAAAAAATTGGTGCCTAAAAATTGCGAATGAAGTGAAGAATAGATGTGACTTTGGCGTACTTAGTTTGACTGGCTGAGCGCACTGAAAAATTGACCGTTGCTTGTGTCGACATGTCTCGCAAAACAGGACCCCCAGTGGGCCCTTGTGTGCGACCAAAATGGGTTGGGAATAGTATACAAAAAAATTATTTTTGAACACTGAAACGCACGTGTCATGATTAATGGCACAAAAGAAAAGTTTAGATAGTAGATAAGTACTTATAATGACATGTTTGGTTTTCAAAATCTAAAATTTCTTTCAACAAATGCGATAATAAACACTTATATGCAATGCTTGATATATTTTTTTTAACCAAAAATTTATGCTATTAACTTAAATTTTGTACATGTATCGCATGTGCCACGATAACTCGTACTACTTATTAAGAGAAAACATGATTTGGTGTAACACTTTTTTTTTATGTTACATAACTACCAACTTAGTACTATGACAGTTGACATAACAAAGGAATTGTTGAAAAATTATACAAAATAAAATTTTAAATGATAAATAACCACTTTAAGGCCATGCTTGATTTTCACATTTTAAAACAATCATATACTCCTTCCTACTTGATTTTTTAACAAATTTTAATTTAATAACTTTATTTTTGCTCTTCGTAATTTATAATTCATTAAAAACATACGTAAATTATATATTCTAGAAGTCGAGCTTGATATTATAAAAATAGTATAATACTAATTTCGTGTCTGCATACGCATCGCGTGTACCACGATAGCTCGTATATAAAGAAAGAATAGCCTTTCAGTGTAACATCTCTTTTGGAATAACGCCTCTTTTGATGCAATATAACTACTTATCTAGCATAGCTACAAGTGGCATTCCAAGAAAAGAATTTAATAAGTAGCACAAAATAAAAATCTTAAATGTTAAATAACTACCTAAGAACATGATTGGTTTTTATAATTTAAAATTAATAAAAAAAATGTAGTTAAAATAAACTCAGAAATCCAAACTTGATATCATAAAAAGATCATATTGGTAACTTTATCTCTGTACATGCATTGTGTGTGTCACGAAAGTTAGTCTATATCTAAACGTACTATATATAGAGGAAACATGCCTTTTGTTGTACCTTTTTAGTGTTATAGTAACTACATATCTAGAATGGTGACATGTAATACTAAGAGAATAAAGTTTGAAAAGAAAAGAAATTGGAGAAAAAAAAATAAGGAAAGGAGAAACTGACGACGAAGGTGCAAAACGAGCCCATAACTTTCTCTTCACTTGAATCTAATGACTTCTTTGATGGGATTTGCTCGATGTTCAGTACTTAGGGTGGTCGATATTTAAGAAAAAGGGGGAAAAAAGAAGACGAAGAAACATAGAGGAAAGATAAAGCAGACCAACACGGTTAACTAGCCCGATAAACTCATCTTCACTTTCGAACCTTCTTTTAGAGCTTCCCTCTCTGGACCATTCAATCCTTCTCTTTGTTGTCAACATCAATCCAAGATATATATGTATAGAACACGATAACTAAACAAGAAAACACAAAAAATATGAGAAAACTTAAATCCACTTTGCATAAGTCAGATTTACAACACTCCCTCACGTGTATCTCTCAACTGTTTTCCTACTCAAAGAAGGACTCTGCTTTCTTTCTTTCCTACTTAAAGAAAGACTCTCCTCTCTTGCCTTTAAACACAATACAAGATACCTTACTTATATTTAGAGAAAGCCACATCTTCTCTTTCTAACAAATATGGGAGATATGTCTTATATACTAAGGGCCAAATTACAACCTTCCTTTACTTACCAATGTGAGATATAAATACAAGACATATATCAACAATGGTGAATAACTTTTTTACGATTTGATATTAGAGAAACCGTAGAAGTACTACATATTAATGGAAAATGTTCATTTGAAGAGTATATATGTGTGGTAGCACATGGATTGCGTGTGCTTGGCTGCTAGTCTATCTATCTATACTATGATAAAAGGAATCCCCATTTTGGTGTAATAATTCTTTTGTTGTTACACAACTAGCTATCCAGAATGATAATAAGTGGCATTCCAAGAAATTTTTTTTATAAAGTGATACAAAATAAAAATCTTAAATGGTAAATAAATACATGTAAGAACATGTTTGGTTTTCATAACTTAAAACACTTATACATCATGCTTGAATTTTTAACAAATTTCAATTTAACAACATTATTTTTGCACATAAGGCCATTCAAAATTTATTAAAAAAAATATAGTCAAAATATTTTCTAAAGGTCAAGCTTGATATTAAAAAAAATATTACAATCTAACTTCATTTTTGCATATGAATAACGTGTGCCACGATAATTCGTACTATATATAATGAGAACACCTTTTTTTTGATATAACACATATTTTAGTATTACATAACTAACAATCTAAAATTGTGACAAGTGTCATTCTATTTTTTTAGCAAGTGACACAAAATAAGTATTTTGAATAACTAATTGGTATATATAAAAGGGGATGTATTTTTTGGTGTAACACTTTTTTTTGGTATTACATAATTACTTATCTAAAATAATGATACTTGACATCCTAAGAAACTTTTGAAAAGGGACATAAAATAAGTTTTTAAATAGTTAATAATGACTTGCAAGAACACGTTTGGTCTTCACAATTTTAATTCGTTATAAAATAACAGTTAAAATATATTCTAAAGGCCACGCTTTCTAGTATAAGAATACCATATCACTACCTTAATTTTTGCACACTCATCACGAGTACCGCGGTGACTAGTGTCTATATATAGACTCATAAAACAATATTGTAAATAGTATTTGAGTTATTATTTTTGAGGGCATAGTAAAAAAAGTTTAACCAAACAAGAGAAATATAGTTTGAAGAAAAAGAAGAGACAGGAAATAGTAACTATTAATGATTTGATGCGTGTGTTATAACTATTTATTTACCTTATAGTTTGGTCCTGCTTACGTAGGCCAGAAATGTTCGGACGTTGACAAGTCAAACGCGGAGCTGCTTTTACGTTTAGGCACATTGGGTGGGCTTGGACCATTCTGGGCTTGCTTTTTCAAACATCGCCTTCACCCGTAGTCCGTAGATTCCCCCGCAAAGCATTCACTTTTTTCCCAGCAGCTTCAATTCAGTCCTTAGGCTTAACTAAATCTCACCTAAGTTCAACTACAATAATTGTTTATATGCTACGGAGTATTAAATATACCTTAAAATTTTATAAACAGTTGAGAAAGTACCATTTGTTGACACCGTCTAACGTTACTCTCTCCCTCTCATAATTTTTAATCCCATTTGGAAGTAAAGCTTCAAAGATACCGTAGATATTAACTTTTTAAATATAAACTTATACCATTAAGGTAAAATAAATAAATAAATAAATAAATAAATGCTGTGAGAATGGAATATATTCCCCAAGCAGCACCGCAGTAGAGCATTTTATATTTTATGGCTTATATTTTTGGATATACTAGGCATAACTTCTTTTGATAACTTTTTTCCACATTATGGTACGAGAAAGAGGAAAGAAAATTACTATTACGTTCGACAAACACAATTAACATAGCTTACACTTGCATTAACAGTATATCAATGATGAAGTTACACAGCTTAATAGTATAAAGAAGAGCTCGTTTTCCATCCTCAACACTCATCTACAACTAACGTTTGCCTTGATTTTTTGGTTAAGAGTCACTGTTAATGAAGTTCTGTTTACATGTACGCATGATGTTCCCAATAAGTATTAAAGGATAACTATAGATGAAATTTTGCGCTCACGTATGGGTGCTGCCATTCATCGACTGGAAATGAGAGTTGAACTCAAGACACGAAAAATGACTTTATTTGGTTAGCGTCGTATTTAGGAAGTTATTGAAAAGATTCTATTTTAGAAATCATATAATAACTTGATTGTTAAATTAGTAAGTTGAGTTTAACATTGAAATAAACTTGTCTTTGGATACCAAATCCAAATATGTACATATTTTTTTATAACTAACAAAATTAAAAAAAATACACATATAAAAGCATATTTATAAACTAAATGGACAGTCCTCAAATGACAAAAAAAAACTACAATTCTTATATGAAAAATAATGTGTATCAACTATAGGAGTGTATGGCAATCGTGAGGGTTTTTTATTTGAGACCACCACCCTCCCACCTCCGGAGACCACCGCTGGCCGGCTACTGTCGGCGGCCACCGCCGGCGACTGTCAAGGCCGGCGGCCACCTCTGGCGACCAGTTGCAAGCGGCCGGCGGCAACTTCCAGTGACCACCGCCGGCGGCTGGTGGCCACCTCTGGCGGCTGTGGCCAACTCTAGCCACCACCGACGGCGACTACCAGCGACCACCGACGGCAGCCATCGCCGGCCACCACCACCGTCGGTCATCGCCACGCCCCACCACTCACTGCAAACCACCACAAAAAAAATCTGAAAAAAATTGGGTTATCAAACACCTAAAAATAAAATCTCAAAAAAATCGGGTTATCAAGCACCCACTTGTTTTTGTAAAAAAAAAAAATTAACTGCTCTTTAATTTTTATTTTTTTTTGGAAACTAAAGACCCAAAAAAAAAAAGTTTTGTCAAACAGAGCCTTAATTTTGAAAAAGTGATGAAAATTTAGGTATAAAAAGAAGATTGTAAAAAATGATCAAAATTAGATAAATAAATAACAATTTTTATTTATTTTCAAGTTAAGAAATTTTGTAACTAGAGAGATTAAGTAACCAAAGAGAGCCTAACTAACAATTTTGTAATTAGAGAAATTGAGTAACCAAAGAGAGCCTAAAGCAGACAAATGTACCAAACCATGACAACAATAAAAACTTCAACCGTTTAGCACATATATACTTTATGTATTTAGATTTGGTTGACATATTTATGCCTTTCAAAATTCAAATCTTATTTTCTTGATTTTTTAAATTTTAAAATAGAGTTTAATAGGTACTAAAATTTAATTGACCACAGAATAATTTTCAACATTCATGAATTCTCCCATGATCTTCATTCTTTTATTTTATAATTAATTAAAATTAATATTATTTTTATACATACGAGATTTTAATTAAATCTTATCCTTCCCGTGCATCGCACGCAATTTTAAGTAACCCAGCTATAAAGGTTTTATCGGGAAACACGAATACGGATAAACTGGCAAAACTTATCACATTTAACTGCCACAACGGCATGTAAGAACCTCGTGCGCGCCAAACCCCCTTCTCTCTCTCCGCGGGTTTTACCCTCTGTTTGGCTAAAATTCCTATTCAATTCAATCCGATCCAATCCGATCAGTTTGTGCATATCACAAACCCTTATTTGCCCTAGAATTGGCGACCATGGCTCTGCCGTCGCTGTTTAACGGCGAGAGAGCCGTGGTGGTGCTGTTCATCGCACGCACCCTCTACGCCGCCCCTCTCTCTCTCCTCGCCGAGTCGCTGTCCTTATCTCTTCTCTCCCTCTTCGCCCTCTCTGTCGAGATCTCCGTCGAATCGTCCAGCCCTATTGCCCAATTCAGCACCAGGTATCTACTTCCCTTTTGTTGATCAGCGTTGTTTTTTCACGGACATGTTTAGGTCAATGGTGATCTCTGTACTCCATTCCCTTGGATTTTTCCACTTTGACTTTTCGCTCGCTCTCGCGGTAGATGTAGTACACGCAAACGCGTGTGGCACTGGCTGAGGCTTAATACGTGATTTCTACTTTTGTACAATTTAATGTTTTCCATACCTACATGAATCTATCTTTTATCTTTTAAGGATGACAAAAGAGTCAAGAGGGAAAAATGTAATGGAATAAAAAGAGTGTTTAATTTTCTTTATTAGCATAATTAGCTGCCAATAGCTAATGACACTCTCTATATAAGATGTGCCAAATCTACTAAAACACATCAAAGTTAATGAAATTGCGCTCGTTAAACAAAATCCATCCAAGTTAACTGCCCGTGAAAACATGCACGCTGACTAACAGTTTTTTAATTTTTGCTAAATGACAACTTTGCCCCCCTCGTTCTTCGACCCCCTTCAACTACCTACCCCACCCACAGCGCCACCCACTTCCACCACCGCCCCCATCCTCCATTACGCACCACCATACACACTTAGATTGCCGCCTTGATCCACCACCACACAGACAGACACGCATTGCCGCCCCTATCTTCCATCAGCCACCACACACACACACATTGTTGCCCTATCCTGCATCACTCTCCCCCACACACACTCCCACACTGCCACCCACACCCCCCACCATCCACCACCACACATACAAACACAAACAAACAAACAAACACGCGCGTACATGCATGCGTGCACGCACACGCATACACGCTGCCGCTCCCATCCCCCATTTCCCACCACCACACATACAAACACAATCACTCACACGCAGCCGCCCCCATCCTTTATCATCCCCACCCTTAGCTGCTGTCCCAATTTGGGGTTTTCCTTTTGGTTTGATTTTGAAAATTCTAAACAGATTTCAACCCCAATTTGAACCCCTAAACTTGAACCCGATTTAGGATATAGGATGATGGATTTAAGCTGTGGCGGAGGCAACCCGTGGCGTGAGTGTGCATGCAGGGTATACCTTGGTGGGTAATTTGTTCGCGGGGGGGGGGGGGGGAGGACCCTGGTGTGGGTGTGTCTTTGTGTGTGCGACGTGCGTGCAATGTGTGTGTGGTGGTGGTGGTGGATGATGATGGGGATGGGGGTGGAGGGTATGAGTGAGTGCATTTTTGCGTGTGCATGCAGGGTATATATTGGTGGGTAAATAATTTTTTTTTTGGGGGGGTGGGGGGGACCCTGATGTGGGTGTGTCTTTGTGCGTGCGTGCAATGTGTGGGGGGTGGTGGTGGTGGATGATGCTGGGGATGGGGGAGAGGGGTGGAGGAACCGTGCTGCGTGTGTCTTGGTGTGGCCGTGGGTGTTTGTTGTGTGTGCGTGTAGAGTGTGTGTGCGTGCCCGCACGCATGTGTGATGGGTTGGGGGGCAACCGATGTGGGTGTGTGTTTATGTGTGTGGGAGCATTGTGTGTATGGTGGTGGACGATGGGGATGGGGAGGGGGGAACCGAGGGTGTGGTTGTGTGGTATTTGTGCCTGCAGGGTGAGTGTGCGTGTGGTTGGTATGTTTGTGTAGGGTGTGTGGGTGGTGTGTGTGGTGGTGGGTGATGGGGGAGGGGGGTGGTAATGCAAGTGGGTGGCAGCTGCGGGGTTGGGGGTGATTGACGGGGTGGAAGTGAGAGGTGAAGAGTGAGGGGGTTGGGAATGACCTAAAATATGATAAGAAATATGGGAATTGATGTCATTTCATTGAGTCAATAACGGTTCCGTTTAAGGAGCTCAATTTTATTAACTGTGGGGTGTTTTAATACATCATTTTGAAGTGGAGGGGATAAAATAGCACACCGTGCATGGTAGAGGGGGGTCATTGGCTATTTCCACCTTGTGAATTTTGTCCATTCGACTTTTTGTTTACTCATTGTTTCCACTGACTAGGCTCAGCTACTTATTTGGACTGTAATTAATAGTTGTATAGAGTTTGATGTTTAGATGTTCTAAATTTATCCTACAAATTATGTTAGATGTTGTACAGGACAAATGTTGTGAAACAGACAGAGGACGTGTTTAAAGCTACTCAACTGTTTCATAATTTTGTCCATTTGACTTTTTGGCCATTTCTAGAGTAGAATTGACTTTACTCCGTTGTTTTTACTGACTAGCTTAGTTACTTATTCACGGTAGTTAGTACTTGAATGCATTTGGATGTTTAGATGTTCGTATTCTGTTTTTGAAATTTGGGGAAAACGTAACAAAGATTACGAAATAGAGGGAGTGTGTGTTCTTGAGCTGCATTAAATGTTTTTCTTTTTCCGTTTAGACTTTTTGTGAGTTTCTAGTATAGAATTCAATTAGGTAAAGATTAAACACACTTGTTCTTTTTACTCCGGTACTTATGTAATCTGCAATTAGTAGTTGAAATGAATCCTATGTTTAGTTGTTCAAGTGCTATTCCAGAAATCCTCAAATAGTGGAAGAGGACGGAGATATGATACAGAGGGATTATGTAGTTTTTAAGCTGATCTAAAAGCTATATGTACTTGCTGAAATTGGGTGTATTCTATGCAGGCCAGGTGCTTCATCTGGGATTCTGCTGGGGGCTGTTACATTGCCAGGTGTGGGGGCCTCGAGGTTGATACAGCTGTCAAGAGCACTGTCCTTGCAAGAAATTGGAGTTGAAGGTACAAGTTTTTTAAGCTGGATGTGAAACTAATGTTTGCTTATAAAAACCCTGATTTGGGATTTTCTAACTGACAATGGCTGGTCTATAAGCAATGTGGGGCTTACGATAGATATTACCAATTTCAAAGGAAAGGTATCAGGACCGGTTGTTGGGACGTGTTAAAACATATAGATGTGGTAGCTAGGAGACATAGCCAAGTTCATATAAGCATGGTCTGGAAGCGGATGTATTTCTTGTAGAGTGTTTTAGGAACTCAGTCAAAGTTCTAACGGTTGAAATGTGATCTACTTTATGGTATTGCATGCCTACAGAATATTGAAATGTTAAACGAGTAAAAGAAAAAAAAATAAACAGCACACACAGACCCCACCAGCAGAACTGCAGTGTCTCGGGAGAGTTAAAAGTATGCGGCTTCATTATCGTGATTTTGCAACAGATGCACTTTACCATTGCTCCAAGGTTCAGCCCCTATGGGCCACTGTGATTTTACAACGGTATGTGGGTTGTGGATTTCTCCCATGAAAATGGGGATGCTTCGGCTCTTGCAGCAGAACTGAGAGTTATGTGTTAAGGTAATTGGCTGGCTTGGGAGCGGGGCTTGCCGAAGGTGATAATAGAAACTGGTTCTATGGAAGCGGTGGTGTATTAAATATGTGGCAGTGGTGCTTGTATTGAAGTGATTAATAATACAAGGGATATATATGTAGAGTCTGGGAGTATGACTTGCAGAATATCCAAAGGATGGAAAGTATGTGTGCACATCGGTTTGCCACTTGCCGGGACGGGCATTCTTGGATCTTCCCATCAAGCTTTTTCTTTGATTTCCACCAGCAGAAGATTATCTCTCGGTTGCAATTAGGTTGTCATGGAGCTAGTGCCCTTGGCTCTAGTAACCAAAAGACTGAGAAAATATGACTTCAGATTCAGGAAGATAAAAGTTCTGAGATGGTGATACACTCTGAAACGTCATTCCTTTTTCCATTTATCTTGAAAAGGCAATATTATGATATACTCCCTCCGTCCCAAAGTTGTTGCTTTAAGCTGATTTGCACAAAGTTTAAGCAAGTTAGTACAAAATGTTAAGTTTCCTAGCATACCTTTGGATGCTTTTTTGGTGTGTTTTCCTCTTTTCTTGTAGTCCTGTAGTGCGTTCGTGAGTTCATCTTCCCTCAGTCTTCTAAAGAGACTCGTCTTTCACCGAATGGGTTTCATTTTTTTGTTCAATTGCTGTTAGAATCTTATTCCGTTTATGGATGTTGCCAAGTACCTTAACTCTTGTATATTCTTCCTCTTCTCATCTCTTTTCCATTTTAAATTCATGTACCAATATTATCTCAGATCAAGAAGTCTTATATTTACACTCCTCATCAGTTTGTTTTGAATTCATTTGTGCAACCTTCCGACAAGATTTGAAGAACAGCCAAGTTGTCCGCACTGTCCAGTGCCTTCATGCCTAGTTCAGCGCTTAGGCAAACGCCTCAACGCCTAGCCGAACGCCCAACTCACCTTGGTTGAAGGCCTCGATGCCTAGTCAACATTCAAAGCCTTTCTTCCAGACCTGCAGGTTTTGGGAGGATTGTGACTCTGGCCATGGTAAACAGAATTGGCATCCTGTTGTTGGTGACAAGGTGATTGTAACCGTGAGGGGGTGATTTGATTAAAACGAGGCGGCAACGAAGGTGGTCATCGCAGAGGCATGGAGAATTGGTCGCACCTGTTAGCAACATGCTTATATGGTGGGGTACTTGACGAAAGTTAATTAGTACAGTGGTCTTCTGGCTGGAAGTTGCAGCAGCAGGACCAAATAAAATGGGGGCTTTTACGTGGAGGGGGTTGCTAAGAATATAAAATGTAGTTGGGCCCATGCTCTGGAATAAAAGTCAAAATTAAATTGAATGAATAAAACTTCATAAGATGATAAATATGGTATCCTCCCTCCATCCCAAAAATATTGCTTTGTTTTCCTTTTTGGCTGTCCAAAATTATTGGTCAGTTTCCTAATACGGAAAGTTTTTTATGCTGTTTCTCCAATTAAGCCCTTGTCTATCCTTTTTACATTTTTCTTTCTCCATCCACTTTTCTATCTCCACGCATAACCTCTCTCTTTTTTCACAAACCCAGCACCTCCATCATTGACCACCTCTTCCTTGAACCAGTAGCCAAATCTCCATACAAGTTACAACCACCTCCATTATCTCACATTAACCACCGCCACCATCACTGATGTTTCCCTCAACCACCATCACCACCGGCATCTCCAACCAAACACCACGGGAACAATCGTCCCATAACTCCATTAATCACCACCGCCGCTGCGGCTTGTGCTCTGTTCGTTATGCGTCTTTCAGGCTTTGGAACCAGAGAGGCTTTGAAAGCAGTAGAGAATAAAGAGGATTTTGTGTTGACTTTGTGTTTGGGCCTTTATATCTGTTGTAATTTTAACATTTTAAATGACTAAGACGACATTGTTTTCCTAACAATATTTAGAATTTAGCTTAACATGTAAAAGTGACTAAAAATATATCTCCTTTATTTGACAACCAGGTTTTGGAACTTAAAATTTACAATTGGAAATTAGGACTGCTAGTGCGATTCTTAATTTCAGATTAAGATTTTGGATTTTTAATTCAGATTGCAATTGTTGATCATGGGTGGTGGGTGTATAGGTGTCAGATTAAGGTTTGTTGTGATTTTAATTTTGGATTTAGAGTTCGACAATTTTTATGACAACGTCTCTCTTTTATAATTGGTGCCCACCTTAAGAGACTTTTCTGGCTCCCCCACTAGACAAGTCAAATGATTTAGCTTCTTCGGCCGCATCGCCTCACGCATTACACCTCAACGCCTGGTCGTCGCATTACCAACATCTCAAATGCCTACTCTTATTGCGTCTTACCCCTCAAATACCTTATCTAGCACATCATTGAAGGCCTCAAACTACTATTTGCCTCATGCCTCAAATGCCTAGTCAAGGTAGATCGATTACTGCCTAACACCACCATTCTGAGCCGTCACCATCATCCCCCGAATAACCTTGGCGTATTACGATGAGAGTAAAATTGAAAAGATCTCGTAACCAAATCAATATAAAGGCAAGATTGGAAGAAGTTTGTGATGAGATGGCATCTTGAAATATACCATATCAAATGGAAAAATGACGGATATACAGATGGGCCCACTCCCTCTGCCACTGGGCTTGTCTGATGGTTTTTCTTCTTCTTTCTTTGTTAGAACATTGTGTCTAGAGATTGCGGTGAGTGATCCATGATATGGTGGTGGTACTGGTTAATGAGAAGGACCATTTAGTACCAGCTCTGAAGCACGGACACCTCTCCTAGGTGGAGGTTTGGTGTCCTAAACGGATGGACACCCCGACACCCTCCGGACACCACCCGACACATGTCGGACACTGCCAATCGGTGTTGGATTTTTTTTTAATTTTCCGACACCGTGTCGGACACTTCGTCGAGGAGTGTCGGACACGGCAATCGGCAGTGTTAGAACGTTTGGGACCAATTTCAGATTTATTGAACTATTACCGTCTTCTTCTTTCTCACCTCATAGTTGTCTTCTTCTCTCTCACCTCGAGTCTGCTGTTTGCCGACCACATCAAGGCTATCACCGGTGTTGCTAGAGCTCAGTCGACGAAGATCCGAAGCCGAAACCAACGAATCTGACGGCTACAGTCGCCGAAGGAAGAGAAGTCAGCTGCTGCCGCTGTCGCCGTCGCCAGAGGTCTCGTCGTGGTCGCTAGAGTCTCGCCAGAGGTCCTCCGCCACTGACCCACAGGTCTCTTTCTTCTCTTATCCTCATCTCGTCTCCTATTCTAGTCCTCTCGTTTCTTTCTTTTCTTTTTTTTTCTTTTCTCCCTTTGTCGTCACTCCCTCTCGTTTCTTTCCTATTACTTTTTCTTTTCACCCTTTGTCCTCTCGTTTCTTTCTTTTCTTTTCTGTTTTTTCTTTTCTCCCTTTGTCGTTGCATTTTCAGTACATTCGACTAAATAAATATTGACCAAATAAATTATGATTTGTATTTAAATTCCTTATTTCTACAGTTTTTCATTATTATTTGTTATTTTAGATTGTAGAATATATTTGATATTTATTAAATATATATGTATATAATAAAAAATATATTAAAAAATAGCGGTGTCCTGCGTTGTCCAAAATCTGATTTTTTGGAAATTGCGGTGTCCGATGTTGGTGTCGGTGTACCGTGTCCGTGTCCTTGTCCGTGCTACCTAGAGTACCAGTTTTGTGAAAAAAGAAAAAGAACTCGGTTAATTGATGGTGACAAGTTTAGAATTTTAACATTTTGTAATTCTGGGGTCTGGTTTAGAGTTATAGAGGGGGGGGGGGGAGAGAGAGAGGGAGGGAGGGGGGTGGGGGCTGGCCTGGCATGCTATTTTTCTCAATATAAGTGCAAAGACACCTAGGGGTAGAAAAGGAAACATAAACTATTTGACTGAATTTCTTAACGTGCTTGCTAGTCAAACTTAATCAATATGTGTGTGAAGGAGGGAGTACCACTTAAGGAGGTTGCTTGGACCTCTTCTCTGAAAGCTTGAGCTTTTGATAGATGGTAACTGAACATTGTATTAGGGCTCCAGCCTTGGCGAGATCTTAGGATTAATTCTTCTTGCTTGCATTTTGTCACATTTTATATTGGTGCAATCTCAGTTGCTTGTGCACCGTGATTGTTTCTTCATCGCTGTACGTGCATTGGGGGGCTTGAATGTGAGGGGGATGCTACGAATATATTACATAGTCAGGCCCATTATCTGGCAGCTTAAGCTTTCAGGGCTGATGGTAACTAACTAGTACTCCAGTGTTGAGCAGCTTGCTTGATCATAAACGAGACATACGTCAGGTTGTCACCCCTAGTTTAAGTTCTGTGTCCCCGGGAAAAAGCTACAAAGAGCAGGCCTAGTGAAAATCTCCAAGATGTTTATTTTTTCTTTTTTCTTTCTTTTGGGGTTGGGGTGGCTTGGACTTATTTCATCAGAGGCAGATGAGATTTCTGCGCCAAAGGCAAATGCGACTTGTACATCGAAGAAACCAAAATTCGGCCATTTATCTGAGATGCACTAAATCTTTGCACCTTAACCTAGATCTAGCGCCCTTTTCCTGTTATCACAAGATCCTTGACTGAATTATCTTCCAATCAACCTATGAAGCACCGGTGTGGCACTTAGCATAAAGCACCGGATACGCGTCGGGTGCAGGTGCGCGTTGGGTGCGGCGTCGGTGCGTGTCCAACATTTTTTATTTATTTTTTTGATGTCTTAAATATCGGATTCCTATCGAATCTGTGAAAACACTATTTTGCGCAGATTTGTGACCACCAGTGACCACAGGAAACTCTAGCGATCACCAGCAAGGAATTGGAGAGGACAGAGGAGACTAGAGAGAAGAAATAGAAGTAGAAGAAGAAGAAGAAGAAAGACTTACCAGCGACAGCGGACGGCATGCTGCTGCTTCCAGAGAAGAAGAAGAACATAGAGATGTTATCTATGCTGGAATGACTTTTGACTTTTTGACAGCTAGCATCATAAGTTTGTTATTTTTTTAGGTACCCTACTGTTAAGTTATTACATAAACTAACCCCAGTACTTCAAAGAAATAAAAGTTATACCACATAAAACTTTATTCTGTTCAGCTATACAATTTTAAGATTTACAAAACAACCCATTAAACTTAAGAAAATTTTACTAATTTGATTGAAACCTTTAAAATTTTGCAAAAGAACCCATTAAACTTAAAACTCACTACTTTGGTTGGAATATTAATATATTTTTACATATATCAAACACATATATTATGATTATTAAGATTCAAATTGCTTAGAAATTCAATACTAAGTGGACATAATTAAAAAAAGATTTACAAAATTAGCCGTATTCCCGTTGCACCTGTATCCTAAAATTTTCAAAAAAGCCGTACCTGCGTATCTGCACCCGTGTCGCACCCGCACCCGTGTCCGTGCTTCATAGCAATCAACCCATTTACTTGATAAGAGCTATGCATTAAATTTAACCACTATATGTTTAGTCTTTTCACGCCATTTTTTCGGGTAGTTCATTTGTTGTTCATGTACTAATTGTTTTCCTAGAGATTGCCTGCTACTTGATCTAGACAGTCTTTTCTATTTGAAATTATTTACTCTTATTTGGAAGATGTAATCTTTCTGCATTTTTAGGCTGCACAAACTTAGTGATTATATATACACATTTGAGTACATATACATAATGTGTATGCCTGTGCATGGATACATGGCTGTTGAGTGTGCCTGAATTACCTCAGAGACAATTTCTAGAGCATGTGTCCTTAATTTGTATGCAGTTGTCAATTTAATATTCTGTGTTATGACAGTTTTTAGTTTTTCGTCCTTCAGAGCTTGAGTATGTGCGGTTGCAATATTGGGCCATGGCTGCTAGCTGCTTTAGCGTTTTAGTTTTCCTCTGCTTCATTTTTCACCATCCACCCGACAACAACCGTTCTGTTTGTTCGCTCGGTGATTGGGGAAGAAGATTTAGCTCGTTAAGCATAGCGTTGTTTGCAGCAGTGGGCTGCGTATTTTCTGCTATGAAGTTTGATAGTGGTAAGCTTGTGATAATTGTCTGCAGTAGACTCTTGTCTTTCATCTCTGCTTTTAGTTTGTACGTTGGAAAAAGTGATGACCATACCTAGCTTTCTACTCATACAGGCTGGCGCACAACAGCAATGCTGTTATGGGTACTCTGTCATGGATTTGCAGCGGTGAAACAATTTCAGCATGTGGTTCATACATTTCCTGCATGTGCTTCTATTGGTATGCTATTTTAGCTTTATATGAATCCACTTCATAAACTAACCCACGGAAAGCTTTAAGCACCCCTGATGCTTTTAGTTCTTATGGCAAACTTGTCATCTGTATGTTGGAGCGTGTCTTTTGTCAAGTCACATTCTATAGGAGATATTGATGTCTGCCTCCTAGCTACTCTGAATACATAATTAAGTAGAGATGTCAATGGGCCGGGCTTGGGCCCATCGGGCCTGTCGTGAAACAGGGCCGGGCCCGGGCCAGTGGGGCTGCAAACCGGGCAGGGCGGGGCCAGATGAAGGGGAAATCTGGGCCCAGTCCAAGCCCTGGCCCTAGGCCCAATATCTAGGGCCGGGCTTGGGCTGGGCCCGGGCCCTGTTTTTTTTTTTTTTTTGCATATTCTTGTTATTATGTAAGCAAATTGCTCTCTCTCTCTCATTTACATCTCTCAATTTTAAATTTCTTCTTTTATATACTCTAGGCATGTCCAATAATCACAATTTAACGAACCTAATCTTTATCCTTTTATTTCATTATATAAGTCATATACATATATATGTATGTATGTATATACATATTTTTTTGTCTCTCATTTTATTTTTTATTATATGTTATACCTTTTTATACTTTTCTTGGTGAGCTTTATTAATAAAATCTTAACACATAACAATTATTACTATTTGAAAGAGACTATTTTTACTATTTGATATTTCACTTATTTTTTAAAGTGATTAAAAACTCATAAAAAGGTGAAAATAATATTATTATTTTACTATTTATTTTGTTATTATTATTTCATAATATAAATACTAGCTTTTTATATGTATTTTAACAGTTATTTTTTTACGCACGGTGTCAATACTAATTTATATGTAAGAGGGTGGAATTAGTCGGTTTGGTATTTATTGACAAATAAGTTCGGCCCATCCAAGACCGCCAAGGCCTCTTCAAGGAGGCTTATGATTTCTCACCGTTCGATTGTAATCTTTGTAATCTAATTTTTGTTTTACGTCAAACATATTTTTGATTATTGCACTAAGGAAGAACGATCATCATAATTCATGTTCAGATTCATTGCTCATTCGATCATCGTTGGACATGCACACTTATATATAATAATGTGTGTATACAATAATATTGGGCCAAAAGAGGGCCTGTGTGTAGGGCTAAAAAAGGGCCAGAAATAGGGCCAACCTTAGGGCCAAAAGAGGGCATGTGGGGCCAAAAGAGGGCCAGAAATAGGGCCAATCTTAGGGCCAAAAGGGGCCAGTTTTCGGGCCAAAAGAGGGTAAGGCCGGGCCAAATCCGGGCCATTTTAGGGCCGGGCCGGGCCCGGGCCTGTTTCTCAAATAATTCGGCCTGGCCCTGGCCCTTGGCTAAGCGCTAAGGGTTAGGGCCAGCCCGGGCCAACCCGCCGGCCGCCCGGCCCTTTTGACATCTCTATAATTAAGTGAACTTCCTTAACTTTGTGTTCACATACTAGTAGAAAATGAAAGACTGAAGAAGGAAAGAAAAGCTTTTGTAACAAACAAGTAAGATTATTCAGCTAATGTTTTTACTCGCTCAAACTATACTTTATCCGACTGGAATATTCTTTTTTTTTTTTGGTGTGTTTTTGCTGCCTACAATAACTTATATTCTGGTATTCTTTTCAGGCTCATACAGTACATATGATGTTGAACTTTTTCTTAAACAAAAACAAACAGTTGAGTAATCCTCATAAAGTTTGTAAGAGTAAATATGGTTTAGATGTGTACGAAAGTATCAGGTTACTAGATATGGTTGAAGGGAAGTATAGAATCCAGTTTTTCAAAACATATAAGAGGAAAAGAAGTATTGTCAGAGTTTTGATGGCTTATAAATGGTACCAACTCAGTAAAAAATGCGGATGTGTTGATTTTAATTTTATCTTTTCCCGTGGGAATGTTAATTTTCATAAAACCACCAGTATGGGAGTTGTTTAAAATTGCACAAATGGCCATACACCCTGAACATAAAGAACACATCCGGCTCTATGCAAAACCTTTCTTTTTTCTAATAAAACCTTAAATTTGACTTTTCAAGTAAGAGAGCCGCAAAGATAAAGCTTTCTGGTTGATCATTGAAATGATATCTCCCATGAAATCAGGATGGATCTTCTCTTCTAGTAGGTAGTTAACAGTGTACTTTCTCTTTTTAGGGGAAGCACTTTTGGTGACTTCTGGTCTTGTTATTTATTTTGGGGACACATTTTCTTGTACTGTTGCAAAGGTTAGTTTTTCCACCGCCTGCTAGATTCATTTTTTTCATGTGGTAGCTGTTATATACTCAGTTGCTATGATCCTTTTCCGAACAGATTTATGAACTCTTGATACCAGCAAAAGTTATGTCTGAGCAGCATGGTATAAAAAGAAGTGAGACAAGTACGATTATTCAGGTACAATCGGCAAGATGTAAATGATCATAGTAGTCACAACACCAAAAAGGAATATAAAAAAAAAGGCATAATCAGAATTTGCATCCCAAATGTATTGCACTGTGCTTCATCCAGTAGACAAGGTTATAAAAGTTGAATTCAAGTACTTCACGTTGCCTAAGTGTATCTCACTGGAACTCTGTTAGGATGTCATTTGCAAGAATATGACATCACTAGGGTAAAAAGGTATTCTTGTCCTAAAAAACGAGCTCATGGTAGTAATTTATTGTATTTTCATGTTTTATTCTCATTCTTCCACCGTTCTTCTCTTTCTCTGGGAGGTCCACCTCCAACTCAGCCAAACACCACCACCATCATATGGTCACCCTTCATTGATCCCAACATTTACACCATTAGCACATAGCGCAACCACCGCCATCATGAACTTTATTCATCAACTCCTCTTGGGTCAACCCACCTCCACTGTGATCTCCACCCGTATGATTGTCCCTCCTGGCACCGGGTAATCACCAAGGCCACGTCACTCTCCTTGATCTCCGCCTCAGATTCCAACTTGTCTTCTGAAAAGCAGCATCCAATGGTCACAAGTAGGCATATTACCGTTCAATGAGCCCGTGAGAAGTCTCCAGACCGAAAAACAAGATTGCCATGTTGAGTGATCCCATTTTTCCAAATTTACTCAAACACATTATTGGCACCTCGGTGACACCCTCCAAATGTATGTGCCATCCGAAGCAAGGCTATCAATTATACTTATCCACGAGACATTTACAAGGACTTGAGAAAATTCGTAATCCATACCACAATGTCAGTCAGACAACAGAAACATCATCCCTATGCATGACCAACCCACTAACCTTCACTCCAGTTGTTTCTCCAATTTCTTGCATCACCACCATTGCAAGACCCGGACTAGTACCGGAACCACCAAGTCTGCCCTGTCTTAAACCCAAGTGAAATGCTGGCTATGTGGACCCGAAGAAAAGAGACTGCTGGGGAGCAGATGTATGAGAGTGAGGAAACGATAATTGATAGCTTTGATCAAATTGTCCATATTTTCTTAAGGAGGTCAATTTGGTTGCATGTGGCAGCACGGCTTTTAATAAAACGAGGGTCCATTCACCTTTGGATCATGAAGTACTTAAATCCCTTGGTACCAAGTAGACAAGATTTTAGAGCACAATTTTGAAAAACCCAAAATTTAACATGGAAAATGTAGGGATTATGAGCTATACAGTAGGCTTATGGTTTTCCTCATGTGGCATGCAGGGTGTGCTGCTTGGCCTTCTTCTTTTTCCATTGTTCATTAGATCTCTTCTCCAAGTTTGGGAGAAATATACAAGTTCAGCGCCCTGCAAAGTTAGAGAATACCATGAGATGGGAAGATCTGTTATATTCTATGCTTCTCTAGTATTTGTCCTGGGTGTAATTGTTCCATCATGGATGCAGTTTGTTCAAGATTTTCCTGCTCATCCTGTACTATGGTAACGGCCTTCAGAACTTAAATTTAATTGTTGCTTTAATTATCTTGAGCTGATTTTTGTGTTTGTCATGTTACCTGTTTGGATAATGTTTCATGATTAGCACCACAGCTGACCAAAATATTTGTGTGCTGCAACTACTGTACTTGTGACCTTGGTACTTACAAGAATCTGCATCGCAAGGTGTAACCATATTGCACTTCGTTATGTCATAGAATCTGGTTGAGACAGCTACTTAGATGACATTCATTCTGATTAAGCTATTTAAACGCTTCTATGCGTCATTTAATGCTTGCATGTACTAGTACAGGGACAACAAAAGATACATCAGCTAATGTAAAGCCAGGTTATACTAATCATAGTATACCGTACCAAATTTAAAGTCAGGTAAGAACTATCAAAGGCCTCATTACGCAATGCAAAGCCAAGCTTATGAAAAACAATTGGTTTAGAAGTGTTACGTTGTTTGGCTACATTAATAATTTTTTTGGTCCTTTGCTAACTTGTTGGGCAGTCATGTCATTTTTTTATTTTATATCCTTCAGAACAAGTTCCCACTGGAGAAATGTTAGGGCTAGTTATCACATACTATCAGTTCCTCAATTCTGCAAAATCATAATATACATTTGGGCAATTCTTTTTTTTTTTTTGCCAGGGTATTTGATTTCGTGTTCTCAGAACCACTCAAGAGGATCTCATTATGTATGTATTGGGTGGCTGTTATTTGTGTGTCAGTTCTACGGTTTTACAACATCTCAAAGAACAGTAAGATTGAGAGAATACTGCTTCGAAAATACTACCATTTGATGGCCGTTCTAATGTTTGTGCCTGCTCTTATCTTCCAGGTGATATGGATAAAAAACAAGTTATGTTGGCATTTTTTTTTAGTAGTTTAGGCTACCGTTATTGGGCCAAGTCCATTCTTGACATATTTTTCTTTGCAGCCGAAGTTTCTTGATCTGGCATTTGGTGCAGCTTTGGCAGTCTTCTTAGTGTTGGAAATTATTCGGGTAAGTTATTTAGTGAACTCTGGCATTCTGCTGCTGTTCTTACCTCTTTAAATATTCTGAAATATACCATGCGTTTTAGATCTAAGGTTTGTTTAGCAATACTACCAAAAAAAAAAAAAAAAAAATATTATCAGAGTAAAGGCTAATAATTTAAAAACTCATTTGTTAAATTAAAAACTGTGATAGCGCAATCTGAAGTTTAGATGTTTGGCGTCTAATTTGCAGGATATTATTCATGCGTGGGAATATTCTTTGACAATTCATGTAGGTTACATAGGGCACCATTGTATAATTTCATGGTTCAGCTTGTGTCATAATGTTTCTTAGAGGTTTTTTTGATAATATTGATGTCCACCTTTGAAGTAGCTTTATATTCCTTTGCATCCTCAAAGGCACAATTACTCTGCCTCGACCAATCAACTTTCCTTGGGCATGACCTAACACATCCAGTACAAGTACCTCAGCTGAAGTTCCATATGAGTCTTAATCCTTCTTGCATATGTATCACCAACTTATGATGATCATAAGATATTACCTCATGTGGTGCAGAACCTGCCAAATACTCGTTCGCTGATGATTGTAATCAGTGAACCCCAAATTATCTGTCTTCCATTGGAGAGTGTCATTCGTTAATGAAAGAAAACTCAGCTCCGTCCAAACTATCAGTAAAAAGTACGGAGACTCAAACGATGACTCCTGGATACGCCACCTGAACTTTGATTCTGTGGTGGACAATTACTCACCCTTTCCGAAACATTAGGTTCCTGATTCACAACCAATTTGAACCCATAACCTCGATGACCTCAACCCCACCCTACTCATCGTACCAAAACCCTACCCTTCTCCAATCACCCTATGCAAAAGGATATGTGATTCATAAAGTATGGCCACCCGTTAGTTATGCTCGCCAGTAGGCCCACCCCATCCTGACCTCTTCCTGGCTGCATTATCCAGCCCAGCTACTTCCTACCATAGCTGCAATCTCCTTAACAAAGCGCCATCCGCCTTGACTATCTTCTTTACCACTTGCATTTATGCCAAGTTCCTTTAATGTCAAAACTTACAGCCTCAATAGGACAGTATTTTATTCTGTCCTATTGAGACATAATTGAACTCCACTTATCAAAGGAAGTCCCTCTGCAGTCTAGCAAATCTCATTTTGACTCACACCTTAACAGAAGCGAGAAACTTATAGTAAGTAGGTAGCTAGGTAGCGTGCTCGATAAGATTAACCGCCGCATTTGTGGCCAGCATTGGTGCCAACACTTAGACCCAAGGGTAGCCGTAAAATACCTTACAAAGTACCTGCCATCCCCTCACATTATTTCAAGTTTGTCTTCATTCCGGTGTATACCCTGCATGCATCTTAACTGTACCCTTTGGGACTACTAATATGTATGTATGTACTATCTGAAAATAGCATGTGATATACCCGTGGTTGCTGGGTTAGCTATTGGACAGTGCCACTTCTGTCATTGTCAGTTCAAAGCCTTAGGTAGGAGTGGGTGATGACGAAGAAAGTGGTTGATACGCTACTGTTGGTTCCTTCATAAGCATAGGACACGAGACGGGTTGACTTGTTTTGTTCGTTTGGACTGAGAGAAAGGAGTATGCTTTTGAGGGAGTACAATTGTCTACAGAGAGAAAACTCCTTTAGAAAAAGTCTCCAGAAAAATACTACACTTTTGCTGTATGATGCTTTTTGTGGACATGAGGCTGAGTACAAGCTTTTAGTAAAACTTGATTAGTCGACACATACAGATAAGCAATGATGTAAAAACTACATGTACGTGGATTTCTCGGGACTCTTACTTGCCTCACCAAAAAAAAAAAGAAGGGTACGATGCATGGCATTTTGCCCCGTTTATTATATATCTATAAACTTCTACTTTTGGGTGTTGGAGTAAAAGCTCAAGCTGAGATTCTTGAAGTTGTCTGAGGCTGGAGACTAGCTAAAACAAGGAGGAAGAATACGTATGAAGACAACCACCTGTTTGACACCCTTGCCATGTTTTTAGTCACTACCCTGTGCATTTCCCTTGAGTTCTTAAGGCGGTGCCAATACCGTACTGTCATTGTAACAATTAAAATTGGTCTCTGCTGTAGATGATAACATGAAGGTGCTGCAGTAGCTTTAATCTTGATAAAATATAGGGTTTTAGTATCCTTAGTTTTTTGTTTAGAATAATCCTGTGGTGCACCACAAAAGAAAATGACATAATCTGTTGCCATTGTTATGTTTGGGTGGTCTCTTGATAAATTGTACTTCTTGAAACGAGAATAAAGTAATGCGCAAAGAAGATACTGGTTTTTACTGCGTAGTTGAATATTTTGGAAATATGAGCCTTTATAAGATATCATACGACCTCCTCCAGAAATCTTCTTGAATGTTTATTCCAAATACTTGTGGCAGCTTTATGAGATCTTAGATAGGTGATATTCACTGATTGGCATTTCGATGGGCAGGTCTGGAGAATTTGGCCTCTGGGACACCTTGTGAATCAATTCATGAATGCTTTTACTGATCATCGTGACTCCGATCTTCTTATTGTCAGGTGAGCCTTGTTCTTTTCCTTACTGCACCAAGCTCTTTGTAGTTTTTTTTTTTACCGGCAAGAAGCAATTGCTTAATATTGATATGTTTTGCACAATGCAGCCATTTTTCTCTGTTATTGGGATGTGCGCTTCCTATATGGATGTCTTCTGGGTTCAATGACCGTCCATTGGCCCCATTTGCTGGAATTTTGAGCCTTGGAATTGGAGATACAATGGTGAGAGTACTGGTCCTCTAAGTCCCTTTAGGTCGCTTTAGTTGCTTATACAGGTAGTTTAGGATACACCACATGTCAAATATATCACGTGCAACATAGTAGTTAGATTGAAACAAATTAGGTGCATACTCTGTCTCTGATTGTTCAAGGTGTGTGAAATGCATGCTGCAGACTTAAAAGAATGTAATTTTATGCTCTGAGCGAATGAGAGGATCCCTTATCAGTTCTTAAAACATTTGATCAGCTTTTGCCAAAAATTAGAATCAAGCATCTTGCTTAATGTCAAGTTACCATCTAGTCTAGAGCTTAAGTTTTCAGAGGGTGGACGCAAAAGTGTACACCGTTGCACACGAGGAAACACGTTGTAGAGAAATGATGGCCCTCGACTACCAAGTGCACAAACAGAAGGAGTGCAAATTCTGCCTACAAAAGGGGCAAATGCACGCTGGGAGAAATAGACCTAAGACCTCGACTAGAGCTTCCATACGCAGAATGCCGGAACTCTGGCCTCAAGGACATTTGCTTATATAAGGAGGTGTGCCAGCTGCCCCTTAGTGGTTATGTTTAAGAGGTAGTGCTTGTAGATTTTTCTGTTCAGTTACTTTACACATTATAGCTCTCTCTCTATATTTGAGACTCTACTCTTTTTTACCAGACATGCAAATTCTACTAGAAATGCTGTTGTCTAAAAATTGATGAATACTTGTGGGCATCAATGCAATGTTCATTTATCTAATGTAGCATAAAGCAAATTTAAGTGGTGATTTTTTAAACGCTCATGGTGCTAGAAGGTTGGCTTACAATCAACCTGTTTGATGTTGTCAGTTGGCAATTTCTTCTCCTAACATTTTAATGTGTTGAAGAAGTGTTAGGAACAAGAGTTGATTCCAGCTGAATGCTAGCTACTTGTAACTTCAGGCGATGATAATGGATATTGTCAATATGCAAATCTAAAAATGCTTTCTGCCAAATCAAAGACAAATTTTTTATTTGTTATGGCTTTTCTAGTAATGGGAGTACGGACTTCTTAACTAACATCTGCAACCCATTGTGCTGATGAGATGGACTGGGAGAAATATGCTGATAAGTTATTCTTGGTGCGATTTAATGCCAACATCGCAACATATCACACCTCTGCATAGATTTTATTTATCATTTCAATTGACTGGAGTTTTCCCTTTTGCTTAGGCATCAATGGTTGGACACAAGTATGGAGTCCTCCGGTGGAGCAAAACAGGGAGTAAGTATTGCTCAGTATTGGTACATGTACTTATCAGCAATGAGAGAGAAATTTATTGCAGTAGGTCCTTTTTCCGCCTTTAAATGGCTAACAATTTGATTCTTTTGGCTTGTTAGAGAAAACCATTGAAGGTACCGCAGCCGGCATAACTTCTGTCCTAGCAGCATGCTCTGTTCTGCTACCGGTTCTAGCAACGACTGGATATATATTTACTCAGGTCTTAGATCTCTCTGTGCCATTAGAGTTCGCGAGTTTTGCACTCTTTATGTTTATTTTACTGGTGATGCAAGATAATAGAATTGGGGTTCACCACGTGACAGTTTCGTATAAACTGGCAAAATAAATTGTGTACCTCCTTGGGAAATCTTGTCTTAAATAAGATGTGTGATTGACCGCTTGATTTTTACTCGTGTTGGGAAAATATCTCTTTCCAGCATATGTGCACTATTGACAATCATGCATTATATTATTCTCATGGTTGATATCAACTCACGTCTTTGCAATAAATACCTTGGGGTTCAATTGCCCATACTTGGAGAACTCATGCTTTATCATTTTGTATTTGTTATCCTCTTTTACCTATGGTGACCTCTTGATGCAAATTTGTGCAGCATTGGCTCTCTCTTTTCCTAGCTGTGACAGTGAGCGGTCTGTTGGAGGCGTACACAGCACAGCTTGATAATGCCTTCATACCCCTTGTATTCTACAGCCTTCTCTGCCTGTAAATGGGAACTCCACGACTAACACAATAAGTATATATGTGAATTTGTCGGAGGGAAATTTTGATAATTATTCAATCTTGTGCTTTTCTTCATGGACACTATTTATAGAGATGGTTAGAATAGGTGTTGATGGACGATGCAAATTTTGTTGTATGCTAGATTCTCTAACCATTTAGGTTGTTTTGGGATATCTCTTGATGCTGTAAATTTGTAGAAGAGGGGTTAAAGATTCAGGCTTGTCTGGGCAACATAGATCAGAGAGCTGTAACTGACTTTTGGAATTATAAAAGAACCCAATCAATTTCTTCTTTGTTGTTCCTTCTTTGCAGGAAATGCATGCACCCCTATCCACATACATATAATACGTGTATATATCTCTCTACCGAGTCTAGATAACAGTTTCTTTCCATGTACCTTTTGTTACTATGTTCTCGTTTTTTGCCCTGTGTTACACACGTCCTGTGCATCTCTAAGCATAAGGCTGGTCAGCGACGTTGGTGGTTCAGTGCCATTGTTGGCACATGGCAGAAACTCTCTTACTTGATCCAGGGCAAGTGTCATTGCATACAGAAGCGGCTTTGCGGTGCCACGGAAGATGAGATTAGTTTGAAGATGGTATGATGGCAACTGCAGATGTGGCATTCCTGCTTCAATTGAGGTATGATGCTGTACATTTCTTCTCTATGTCGTTTAATTATATGCTTCATCTTTTTTGCGTTTTGTTAGATTAGCAGACTGTTGCTGGCTTTTTATGTTTATTTACATTTTCAAAGACCAGTCCAACTCTTTTGGTTTGTCTTGCTTATGAATTTCCTGTTCCTTTCTTTGTCATTTCACTGGTATCAGAATTTGCTTCTAAATGTACAGATGAAGATGTATTGATCTCATTTCAGGTTTGTATGCAGCATTGCAGCTAGAGGTTTGTTTTATGGCTATGCCTTTATCCCTTTGGTTTCTCTCTAGTTTCTTTGTGGCTGTCTTTATCCCTAGGATGTTCTATGAAGTGTTTATTGCTCTAAGAGTAAGCAATAACCTGCCCTTAGGACGTTCTAAAATTTTCAATACAGTCCTGCCCTTGGTCATGGAAGGTAAGTTTCAAAATTGTCCTTCCAAATGTTCCGGTGTTGATACAAATGACTTGAGTGCAGAAACCGTGGTTACAGATCCAGGCATTGTTTACAAATGACTCGGACAGCATGATTAATGTAGACCTTTTCTATACCATTTTCTGGGTTTAGAAAGTGGACTATGAACTTATATCGCTTAAATGCAGAGGCAATGCTTATAGGTCATGTTTGCCATTGCCCTTCGCATGTTTTTTTCCTGTTCAGTAATTATGCCAGGATTGCTTCTAGTTTTGGCTGCCAAGAACCACTTCTCACTTCTCAGGCCACCGTAGTGATCTGGTTCCAGAGCTTGGTTGCAGGATTCTGATAGGAGGCCGCATAAATTTCCCGACTTGGGAGCTTGTTGGGAGCTCGATCCCAGGTGGGTTGGGATCGCGAACTTAAGTAACCTCAGATTCTCTCTCTCGCTGGCACAGTATATCTTATGGGTCAGTTTGATAGTAGGTTTAGGGTACTGAAGAGAGAGAGGAAGACAAAGCTGACCAGGCATTGGCCTAAAGCCAAGCTATTATTTCATTGAAGGTACCCTTCATCTGGATCCAGGAATAGCGACATGCACTAAATACCCCGTCCAAGCCAAGGAACTTATGCCAAAAAGTCGTGACAAATGATGATTGAGAAAAGATTCGGCATTTTTGAACCATGAAACCAAGGTTCCATCTCGGTGGTTGATGTGACCTCCCTGCTTATTTAAGGATATGACAAAGAAATAATGGAAAAAGAGCTCCAGTATAAAGATCTTCATTAGCGCGTAAACTGATTGTAGGGCTTGTCAATTTGCTGGAAGGTAGAGAAAACATGGAAGTGGGTTTCTCGTAGTCCTTTTGTTGAAGTATTCATTGCTGTGGGGTGGCCACATCGGGCTCTTAATGACGGGTCTATCAGTCAAAAAGCTTTGTGCGATATCAGATTTTCTGCCGAACAAAAATGTAGAGCAGCAACTACAGTTCAAATGTGTATGTGTATATTCGATGCACATAATGTACATATTAGAACTTGTTAATTGCATTAAAGTATGAATAATATTTATTTAGCAAAGCCCCTCCAACTCGGATTCTTCTAGTTCTAGGTGCTCCCGCTCCCCAGCTCCGTGCAACCAAGTTCCTTAGCCGTGTCTTACTTACCAATATGTTTCTGTATCCACATGCAAAATT
The DNA here is from genome assembly GCA_033070095.1 of Escallonia herrerae. Classification (NCBI taxonomy): domain Eukaryota; kingdom Viridiplantae; phylum Streptophyta; class Magnoliopsida; order Escalloniales; family Escalloniaceae; genus Escallonia; species Escallonia herrerae. The sequence continues at coordinate 336,874 of JAVXUP010000688.1, forward strand.
TTATTGCCGAAGAGGAACTTGTTATGATGTTACTTTGGCAACTAATTAGAACGATATGTACTGTTCTACGGTATACACACGGTTCTTATTTATTTACTTTTCTTTAACTATTTGGGGAATGATAAACTTAAGCATGGAAAACTTGTGCGTATGTTGTTATTGCCGAATTATGTTGATATCCAATCCATTCTGCTAATTGATGCTTCCAGGTCAAGTGGTGGGGACTAGCAGCAGCCAGCTAATGCAAGAAGTATGGACAAGCAGCAGCCAGCTGATGCAAGAGTATGGATCTCCTCTGCCGTTTACCAGCTAATAGAGTATGCAAGATAGAGTAGGCATTACAAGGGCTTGGACATCTCTCCTGAATAGTCTCATACATATGGCAGAAGACGATTGGCGACCAGCTAATACGGAACATAGTTGTAACACGTGTAATCAGTTTTCTCTATCACAGGTATGCGATAATGTGCTACAGTGCTACGATTTGGCGTTAAAGGCTTTCGATGATTTTATCTTACTTTCTTCTTGTTTCTGAAATCCATTCGTTTGGGGGGTGTCCTCTATTTCTTTTCAATTTCTCTCACATGTCTACCTTAAAGTTTGATGTCAAAGATTGGACAGGAGAAATTGTGCTTAATGTGGAGAAATCTATTTAAGCAAACCTTATGTCCCAATCATCATCCCGTAAGTACCCTCCGCGTAATCTGATGAGTGATGACACTAAAATTTAAATAAACCTCTTCCTAATATATGCAACACACAGAAGTCGACCACAATACCATCAGAGAATAATATACAAGCGGACTATATGTCTCGTGTAACATCTCATTGTTCTAATATTTAAGTGTACACTTGAGCGAATAAGGTCCCGTTTTTCTTTATGTTGTAGATGTATATCTAAATTTGTCATGCATAAAATTTTCTTGCTCATACTTATAACTAGCTTTGCTTTAGAGTATTTTTCGAGACATGCATTAGCTGTATAGATCCATTGATTATCTATATTGCACTAGGGTTAGCTGAGGTTTCAAACCGAAATTCATCTTATAAGGAGCAAGGGGGAATTCTCCAAAAAATATGTATGTTCTTAAGCATTTAAGAAGAATCCCTGTATGACTTTTTCTTTGATGTATATATATATATATATATATATATATATATATATATATATATATATATATATATATATACAATTGTCATTTGGAATTCAATGTTGTATCATTTGTTCACAATTTTTTATTTTTTTTGGAGGGGGGGGGGGGGGGGGGGTGTGAAGAGGACAATTTCGATGGAAAACATTGTAACTTCATATTTTTGGGGGTGTGTGTGAGAAGAGGACTCTAAATCGAGCAAATTAAACTAAGTACATAAAGAGCAAGGAAATCAGCACACATGCGCGGATAAAAACTCCATCTGCTAAGCATAACAATAGAAAGTTAACCAACAAACAAAAACTCAATAACATAATATAAAAGCCGACAAGCTTGTTTGCCAACAATAAGAGAAACAATAACAACAGTGGGTTTTTTTTTCCTTCTTATTTTGTTCCTATTTCTTTTAACCAGATAAGAACAAACAAACAAGGTATACCACGCCTAGCCAACAAAGGCAGGCCAACAAAAGGACGCATGGCCATTGACAGCACGATACGTGTTCTGCACAGGACAGTGCAAGGACACGTAACTTGAGGCTACCATACCCCACGCGCCATCACGTGCGACACCTCCACGACAGCAGATCTGCAAAGCATTTGCTGCAACCGCCTGACCACCACCCACCTTCTACCACCCTATTGCAAAGTCAGAAATTCACCACCACGTCGTTGACCACCTCCGGACCCAACAATCACCGGTACTACCTTTAACAAAACCACCATCACCACAAGCAGCCGAAGTACTCCACCATCAAATCTGCGGACACCATACCACCACACACCCCCCTAGCAACCCAACTAACCAAGCCCTAATAAAGCCACCACCAGCGCAGCCACACCCTCCACCACAAAGCAAACCTACAAAACCTTTTAGTCACAAGGGGTAGCGGGAAAACAACTCTAGAAGAAACATCTCTAGTTACATTAGGTAAGTCTTGTGAGATTGGGGGTTGGTCTCAAGGCCGTGGTGGGTCTGGTGGTGCTGATGGTTGGAGTAAGGGGAAAAACAACTCTAGAAGAAAAAATCCTAGTAACATACTCACCAACGTAACTCCAACCACCAACACCACCACCCACACCATGGCTTTGAGACTAACCCCCAACCTAACAGACATACCGACAGCCCCTAATTAGCCAACCACCACTAACCGACAGTTGCACCCACACCAACCCCAAATAGAGCTACCCTTTAAAATTGCACTTACCCTTGCACCGACTACCATCGCACAGAACCCCTTGACCTCAAGCACAGATTGAGCAGGGCCCACAAAGCCTGCCACCGAAAGAATATCCACAACCCAAATAAATTTAAACGAACCCAAAAGGAAGAAAAACAATTCAAAGGAAAAGAAAGGCTACCACACCACCACAAATTGGAGAAAACCGATGATGGTGGCAGAGGGAGGAGGAGGAGATAGGCTGTCTTTTAGAGAGAGATAAGTGAGGTTCGCTTTTTTAAAGAGAGAGACAGAGAGAGGCTCGGGAAGAACTCTGCATGTGTGTTTTTTTTTTTTTAGAATAGAAGAACGATATATACCAACCTAGTGATGTCAATAGGGGGGGCTTGGGTGGGCCCCCTGGGCCTAGCGGGCCAGCCAAGAAAACAGGCTGGGGCCGGGCTGAGGAGGTAGGGAACCGGGCTGGCTAGAGGAGAGGATATTTAGGCCCAGTTCAAGCACCGGCTCTAGGTCCAATATTTAGGCCAGGGTCTAACAATTTTTTTTTCAAAAATTATTATTATTTATTTTTTATTTTGCCGAGGAATTAAATTAAATATAAATTTATTTATAGGCCCTCCCCCTCTTATTCGGGCTTGGGACCGCCTGCTTGTAAACATGCAAGCGAAGTTACCTATTTTTTATTATATGTGTATGTGTGTGTGTGTGTGTGTGAAAAAATATATATTTTCTTGTAAATATTGACATTCTCATATGCGTTGTTTACTTTAAATATAATTAATTTGTTTAAAAATAATTCACAGCGAAAATGTAAATTATATTTTGTAAAAAAATTTATTCTAAAAACTTGAGAAAAGGAAAAATAAAAAGAAATTACATAATTATCTGAAAGTGTTTTGACATCAAAGTCACTACTCCTCCTATTATCATCAGTTTATCTTACTCGCGATATTTCGCATCAAAATAATCTTTTCAACATATACATAACTCGAGTGACTCGGGATTAAGACGACTCCACCGGTCATCCTACACCCTCTCGCTCGCTGAAAATACCGACTCTGAAGTAACCGTGGAGGCTTATACCAGCGGTACATCTCGGGCAATTTGGAATAAATTTTTATAATTTTTTTTATTTTGTTTTCAAAAAGTTAACAAATTAAAATTAACCTGTTCTTCCATTGAAAAAGCAAAATAATTATTAGTATTAGTATACAAACCAATCTCATTAAAAGAGAAAAACGTAGACGAACCTGCAGCACTAGAAATACCTTCCCTTGGTAATTGTCTTGTTACTAGATGTTCAAACGCATTTAAGGTATGGCGCATAATGCATTTCACTACTCGACGTTGAAGCTCGCACATGCATGTTAGCCGAATTATGATACAAGTTGTATGAATCCTCAAATGTCTAACTCATTTTCGTTGTAAGTTTGGTTGTATCCGCATCCGTGTAGCACATTAGTCTTGCTATCTTTTGTATCGAGACGTTCGCCCCATGCAACTTTAACCTAGGATCCAAATAATTGGCTACAGCAAAAATAACAGGCAGTTTCTTTCAATATTTATTAAACTTTTGGTCCATCTCTTTTACTATTTCCTGAAAGGGTCCTACATGTCTATATTTCGCTAACATTGTAGCCATTTAAAGAATTTCTAGTACAGCGATAGGGGAGGTGGGATAGTACGTACCAGACAATATATTGGTAGACGTGTAAAATACCTCTAAAAATTTGGATAGTCATCTACTATTCTGTGAGAGTTGGCAAGCCTTCTGTGAACGTGGTTAGTAGGAAATGCGTATACGCTTCTTTGTATACCAAAACATATAAAAGCATGTGATATGTGAACTTCCACCTATAGACGGCATCTGTAAGTGGTCTCTTACGAGGCTAATTATATTGAACACATAAAGCTTTAAATTGTTGTGTTTTTAGACCTGAACTATTAATAAAAGCTGTCATACCCCTTATTTTGAGAAGAATATCTCATGTAGCTGCTAAATCATCTTGAACGATTAAATTAATTATACGACAAACACATGAAACATGAAATAATTTACCAGCAAGTAGAGGTTGAAGGCTTTCCTTTAAAGCTATAACAATAACTTTATTGTTAGTAGTATCATCAAAACTGATACTCATAATCTTATTCTTTATTTTAAACATGGTACATGCATTAATTATAATAGTACCAATATTAATTGCATCATGCGAATAAGAAAAGAGTTCGAAAGTAATGATTCTCTTGTTCATAGTCTAATTAGAATCAATTCAATGGGCCATCATACAAGCATAACTAATAAAAGTAAAAGGAAATTGCCAAACATCAGAAGTAAGACTAATTCTACCATCAAAATTATCGAAATAATCAATCAAGCGTGCTTTAGCAGCACTATAATGTTTAAGTGCATCGAATCTAGTTATGTTTCTATGAACTTTTTTGTACAAAGGTTGCACGTAAGTGTTCATATATCTAGAGTACTTAGCATTATCGGCAAATCTAAAAGCTTGTTCATCGTGAATAATAAATTCAGCAAGACTGCCTCTTTGCTCTCGCTGATTGTAAGCAAATAACTTACGGTCAAAAGATAATTGTGTTTGGTTAGGCTCGTCATGGCCTTGTTTAGGTACACACAGAGAGTAATGCCTATTAATATGTTCATTACTACTACCACACAAAAATAATTTACCACAATACTTATATCGAGCTCTTCGGATGTCATCCACCATAATATCATCAAAATGATTCCAACACCCGACTTTCTTTTCTTTTTTGGTCTTTTGGACTTCTGGCGGACTACCGGAAGGATTGCTCGGCCCTTCTCCATGATGATTGCCCATCGGGTTAACATTCTGCCACCGAGTAGTAGCTTTGCCAACCGAGTTGTGTCCTTGACTGTAATGTGGGGTATCTTGTGTGGGCATGTATTCAAGATCTGGAATGTTTTGGTTGAACTCCCAATGTACTCATTTGTGTGGGAACTACATAATTGAATGGTTGTGGTAGTGCTTGAATTGATGCTTGTGGTGGTAGTGGTGCTTGTGGTGATGATGATGATCCACGTTTGCTCAGTTTTTTAGAGAATCGAGACATATTTGACATTAATTAATTTTTACTAGAATGAAAAATAAAACTAGTAAGAGTAACTAAATGCAAAGAAATAAGAGCAGTAAATAATTAAATAATAAATGTAATTGAAAATTAGAGAGAGTTAGTACTTAATAACAAATAACAAAGGTGGCAAAAGTTGTAGAATTTAAGAGTAAAAAGGAATAAGAGTAGTAAATAATTAACTAATACTTGTAATTGAAAATTGGAGAGGGTTAGTAATTAATAAGAAATAACAATGGTAGCAAAGCTTGTAAAAATGTAGAATTTTAGATAAGAGAGAATAAGAAGATTGGTATGAAAAATATAAAAGAAAGAATGTGAATTTATAGATTTTTTAAAGACCAAAATATTCCTTAAAACTAGCCGTTTATAGTTGTTGGGAAGGGTAAAAGTGCAAAAAAGCTAAAAGAGCTGTTAGAAATTTGTTAGACAAAAATAGCCCCCAAACTAGCCGTTATATAGTTGTTGGGAGGGGGTGTAAAAGTGAAATTTTGCAAAAGGGGGGAATAGGGCCGTTGGGGGAAGGGGGGAAATCTAAAATTTTGAAAACAAGTGGGGCAGGGCCACTTTAGGGCCCATATTAGGGTTAAAAAGAGAGCCAGCGGACCGGGGCAGAATCGGGTCGTGGCCTGAACAGACCCTAAAACTAGGCCGGTTTCTGGCCAACCCAATTTTTAGGGCCTAACCCGAGCCTTTTTAGGGCCGGATAAAAGATTGGCAAAAATCAGGCCTGGCCCAAAGCCCTACGAGTTAGGGCCGGGCCAGACCCTATCCTATAAGCATGAAACCACAATCAATCCAAATAAATAGTATGCCAAAACATTGGCATAAGCCTAGCAATAGGATTGACTACAAAAGCCACGTAGCCTATGTACAAAACATCAGGATTAAGTACCAAAACTATTCGACCACTCCCGTTGTACAAAAGAACTATTATGGACAATCTGATATGCCATACGGAAAGCCAAATCCTATCGTCCATCCACCTTTTACGAAATATGTACAGCATGTTCCACTTGCCTTGCCTTACATAGGTCCAAAAACGGTGGTAACATGCGAAGGGATATTTACATCACTTGTCAATTGCGGTAGCATACAAAAATTAGGCAGGTAACAATGCAAATGTACAACATTATGAGATAAAAGCCAAGTTAGAGTCTGTGATATAGCTAAAGCATAGATTGAGATGATATCAATAGCATAAAATGATCGTATGAAAGATCCAAGTAGTATGCCAGTGCAGAAATCCCGATTGTTGAGTTGCGCCACCAAATTTCACAGTGATGTAACAATATATTAATGAGGGCCTGGATTCACATGTGCAAGGAGTTGATGTTGCAATTCATATATATGTTTTTTCTTTCGTTGATAGTCGCTAAAAGGTTGTTGCTTAGTTTGGATGTTAATATATCTGGATGTGCATGAGATATCGTAAACTAACGTTCAAATACGATATAAGATACCCAAGGGAGAGAATGGAGCAGCTCAAAAAGATAACCTCACTTCCAAATACACCACAAGGTAACCGAGATATACAAAAATGTCTGAAGTAATAATTCAGATTTAAACAACAGTCTGGCCAACCAATGCTTACTCCAACCCAACGCGGTCAGGTTTGGTAAATTGCAAAAGTTAATACCAATTGGTAGACCAAACCAAATCAGACGCACTTCTTGATAATGTAAAAACAAATGATCATCCGATTCCGAACACATCAAGCAAAGTGGGAAAATCTCTGTGACAAGGCAGCCCATAGAGGTAGTCGCCTATGCAAGAATGGCCATAAAATGGTGAAAATATTTTCCAGGAATGGAAGTTCCCAAAGTTTTTGCCACATGCTCATTATTGCTTGTGTGCTTGTAGTGTCCAACCCATGATGCAAAGAAGAAACGCTTCGCATATCTTGTAGCGCTCGCAGCGAATATGCGGAATGAACCGTGAAAAGATAACTACTCCATTCTTGTGAATCCACCAAATCATTTCTACCTGGATGGATAGTCAATATATGTACGATAGCATACATAGGAAACAGAGATTGAAGAATACCAGGATCCCATATGAATGTCCCTTGTCGAAAAAGTTGAGCAACTACATGTAATGTAGTAATTGGTGGTCGAAAGGCAATGACTTAAGATGGTTGATAACCCAGTATCCAATAATCATTTCAAATTAAAATGCATTCCCCATTTCGTACAATCCATTATAGATTGCCTTTCAAGAACTGTCTTTCTGTCAAAAACTTAAAATGTGCTGCCAAACCCATGAGAAATTTCGTTTATGTGGGAAAGTGGAAAAGGCCTGGTGTATACAGTAGTAGCCACACACACCTGAGACAAGAGCGACTCATGCCGGGTACAGATTCCCCAGGCTTGCTTAGCTAAGAGTGCCTCATTAAAAAATTTTGTTTTCCTAAAACCTAATCCACTCCATGCCTTAGGAAGACATAAAACATCCCATGCAACCTAGTGTAATGACTTTCGATCGCCGTCACCCGTCCACCAAAAGTGTAAAAAGATTTGATCAATTTATAGACCTGTATAACATGCAGTAATAACAATGATAAGACGGCTTGAATCAAAGTCGCACGGGCTGCCTTATTCAGCATTAAGCCTTGCCAGAGCGCACATTGAGATTGTATTTATGTAGTAAATATGAGAAGAAAGTCTCTTGTTCTCCCCCCAAATCCAACTGAATGCCTAAATACTTCCCATTGCTTGCTTCAGACTAATATTGGAATAAACCCCATAAAAACGACTGAAGCTCTATGGAGTATTAGGGCTTAGCAATAAACAAGATTTCACCCAATTGATTTGCTGGCCCGACTCAGCACGATACTGTTTTAACAAGTTATACATCTAAATAAGTTCACCAGTGGAAATATAAAAAGGTAGGAAGACATCATGCGTATACATGAGATGCGTACCAAATGATTATAGTCCCATTTTAATCCCCTTAATTAAATTGTTGAGTATCTTCATGTTGTACTTGAGCTGATAAAACACAAGATGAATAAAAACACTAACAAAGGATCCCCTTGTCTAAGACAACATGTTGGTCGGAAGGGTAGAGTTACCAGCCCATTTATTAGTACAATATATGACACCATGGTAACAAACTGCATAATAAATAAATTCAATGACTAGGAAAGTTAAACGACACAATACAGCCTCAATAAATTTCTAGCGTAGTCTGTCATATACTTTACTCATATTAACTTTAAAAGCTATTAAGAAACGTTGCCCTAATTTGTGGCGACGAATGTGGTTAGTCAGCTCATACAGTAAGTATGACATTATCAAATAAAAGGGGCCCGGTATAAAACATCTTTGAACAGGAGAGATGAGTGTTGGAATACTAGGCCATAGTCTATTAACCAGTATCTTGGTAATAATCTTGTAAAGCACCGTACAAAGGCAAATCAACCAAAAATCCACTGTTGTTTAAGGGTGATCCTTTTTCGGTATGAGGGTAATAAACGTTAAATTTACGCCTTAAAGAGATGTCCCAAGTTAAGAAAGGAAAGCACAACATTAGTGATGTCAAATCTCAGTATTGATGATATACCACCGTCGGAATGCCATCAGGTTCCAGAGCCAAGTCCCCCGATATGGAAAATAGCTTTACGCACCTTAGTCGCAGTAAACGTAGACCCCAAGCTCTCTACCTGAGTTTGGGACAGCTTTCGTTGTATCAAATGAATGGATTCAAAGTTCTCCTCCAGTAAGGGGGTTGGATTGCTGGGTTTAACGTGAAAAATATATTGAAAATGATCAATGATATGTTCTATATTCGATCCTCAGCATCATGCAGCTCCTTGAGTAGTTTTGAGTTTCAAAATATGATTCCGCCTTTTATGAATTAGGGTGGAAGTGAGAAAAAAATTTAGCGTTGCGATCCCCAACATCGAGCCATAGCTTATGTGCCCAATAGAGCTCTTCACATGCCCAATAGAGCTCTTTAAAGGTCGGGGCGAGTAGGTAGCAATCATTGGGGTGAAGAAGCCGATCTTAAAGAAATCGAATACGCTGATTAAAATTTGTCCACCGATACAACCTGAAATATAGGAAACCTAACTACGAGGTCCAGGCCATAGCCAGGAGACAACGACAAGATTGAAATTTAAGCCACATGGCCTTAAAATGAAAAGGCCGCTGGCCAGAAATGGCTACTCGCGTAGTTTCAATGCTAATATGAGCATGATCAGAATGTTGTATTCTAAGATAAATAACTAAAAAAAAAAGGCCTAGATTGTAACCAATCCGGATTACATAATGCACGATCTAGTTTCTCATTAATGATTGTACTCCCTGATTTTCCTCGTGTCTAGGTAAATACAAGTTGACCAAGGGACCTCTAATAAGCCAAGTTGTGCAAGAAAATCTTGTGAATGCCTCGCTCCTGGATTAGTTGAGGAATACCGTCCAGTTTTCACAGATAGCCATAAAACTTGATTGAAATCCCCAAAACGCTAGTAGAGATACCGTAATATTCGTAAGTTTAGACGAGATGCACTGTGCGTCCTTATAATAGATTTTCAACAACCGGATGGACATATACGAAAGCAACATGGCCATCCGGACCGTACACCCCTATGAGTTGGACAAGGATACAATGTAAATTAGAGTGCATAACTTACAGTTGTGCATGTGAACGCCACCACAGCCACAGTCCACCACAACAACCTATTGGGTCCACAGCAACCCAATCAACAAAATCCAAATGACGAAAGTTTCTATTAACCCTATCACCTGCCATTTTGGTTTCCATCCAAATGAGTATATCAAGCGAATGATTCTGGATCATTAAAGTAGTTGATCGAACTTTAAATGGTTGACCTATATTGCGATAGTTCCATTAAATGATTTTCATGAAGATTCGGGTAGTTGATTGGGGTTAACCAGAGACTCGGGTGGTTGATTGGGTCAATCACCTTAACCCTCAGCACATGCAACTTTTGTAAGTCCTCACGCACAGGCCCTATACCACAATTATCTTGGAGGCATTCCTCACCACCCCACAAACCAACCAAACTTGACAAAGTAAATAACTATTTTGAAGTTGGCATAGCAAACATTTAGGTCGTTAAAATCAAACTCAATTCTGTCAAATTCCATATGATCAGGCATTCTTGTGTCTGTGCATATCTTCTCGCTACCATGTATCTCATCAGTGTCCATCATTTCATGTGGTTAAGGGAGCTTGCGAGAATCTAAACTGCTAGAGCTTGACTCTATGACTGAAGCTGTTAACCCAACACACGCCTGCAGCAGCCCTTGAGCAACTACAAGGAGCTCTATACCAATACCAACATAAAGCTTTACCTTTTTAGCTGATGATCCACCCTCAACCGTTAGTTGAACGTCCCGAAGTTATCAGTTTCGTGAGGAATTAGAAGAGGCAGATAAGGATGATGAAATTGGTATCTGACTTTCCACAACATTATCTTCTACTACATCAACAGATTCAGCACAAAAGCCTGGTGCTAGCAACTAAAAACTTGGTGACAAATTCAACTGTCTAACTGTTGCCTCCTCAGTGCCGGCACTGTTTGACCCAACTAATTGACCACCCAAAACAGCCACCCCATGCCCATTCAAATTCATCCCATAGTGATTAAACTTTGGGTTGTCGTGGGAATAATGGTGGCCCAATATGTCTTAATCCAGTCTAATATGTTTTCCTTAATGACCCAAGATAATCCAAAGCTAAGGAATTAGGTACACACAGTCCACCAAAAAAAACACCCTCATGATAGGCCACCTTATCCTCCACTTAAGCCGTAGCATGAGTCAACCCTCCCCCACCTACCTTTCCATGTAGGCTTCCACATAGAGCTAACTGGGCAAGAATTCTAGCTGAGTAATCAACCCATGCCTATGCTACTGCATGTAGTGAATCTGTAGTTGATAATGCAATTTCAACTGGAAAACATGAACTTGTTCCTCTGGTGCACTTGCACCCATTGACCTTACCGGAATTGTCTGAGCATCGGGCGTCGTGACTAGCAGATTACTGTCAGCTCGAGAAAAAATGTTCCACCATGGACAGGGACAATCCTAAAGCAGAGGTAACGGCCAAATTAATGATCACTCCCCTTAGCTCAGTGATTAGATCATCATCTGACTCCACACTGAGGGAGGTATTGGTACCATACACTAGTTCATGACCCCTCCCCCCACCCCAATGATGTGAATTCGAGTTGTATGGTTCTAGTTAGTCTTAGCGAAAGCCCTTAACAATTGGGAGAAACATGGATCTGCATATGATAATAACATAGCAATTCTAGTCTCTGTAGTATAGCACATGTAGATATGATCCAAACGATCCCAAATCACCCTCAATGGTAGTTGACAGTCAGCCATCTGATGTCCCAGAACAGTACATCTATAGCATAGACAAAAACAAAATTTCATACCTTGTCTAAATATAATGTGGTTCTTTGGAATTTGAACACACAAAGAACCCCCAGATGAAAGGGTCGTCCAGGCGTAATCACACCAAAACACATAAGTAGTCCTTGCATCGTTGCCATAGAATAAACCAGTCCACCCCAAGCACGCTACTAATTGCATTTCCCAGTTGCATCGCATCCTGGTCAAATAGCTCAATTGGTACGAAAATGCAGCTGAACCCACAGATCAATGGAAGAGTATTCCACATGTGACACCGCCATGAAAGGAATCCAACATCTAAGAACAAGCAAGGTACCTCGGATATTCTATGGATATCATGTAAGATAGCTTCCAGATCATCTAGAATAGTACAATGAAATGCAAAGAGGTTTCCAATTTGCTCCACGACTACCTGACATGTTTGCCTTTAGAAATGATCTACAATCCATTGTAACATATGCCAGTGAAATGTCCTAGTATTAAGGATACTCCCAATTATTGTATTTTCCCATCGACGTTGATGAAGAGCAATATGTGCTTGATTAACAAACACCACCTACCATCATGCCTCAAAGCATCTGGATATTGCTCTTGAGACGAATCAGATGAAGAAGAAGCCATAAAAAAAAAACCAAACACAATAAACAAAAGTCCACACCCAACACAACCACTTAATGAATGCCTTAGTAGAGGCAAATCGAATGGGCACTCAAGTGCAAATCATCGCCCCGCTGTCAACCACAAACAATCAATAGGGAGGAAAGAAAAAAATCCACCGTGGATCCACTTCAAACGAGTAGACCAGATCGAAACAGAAAGTAAGACCAAACAAGAAAGGAACCTTAAAAATGATCGCACATAGTATCTCTTATTAAATAGGTCAAGACTCTCTCTCGAAGTGTTAGATTCCATTATATACTTGTTCTTTTGGCTATTTTGCGGAAAGAATTAGAAAGAGTATTGTTCATATATAAAACCTTGAACTTTGCCACATATGGCAATATAAACCTATACGTTTCAAAACTCTGCAATTTTTTCCCTTTGGAAATTGGTGGGTGAGTGGGAAGGGAGGTTTAAAATGAACTCTCCCCAATGTATATACGTATGATTAGTTTCAAAACCTTAGATTTCCTAAAATCTAGATATTCCTCACCCATTGCGTTTGAAAACATACCTAGCTTAATTGAGAAATATAGAGTTGGTTTATAACCCCTAGATTTTCCACTTCAATCATCACTTTATCTTATCTAGTCTGAACCTCGTAGGAATTGGGCATTAAAGTAGTCCAAATGACTTCAAGCTACGGGTATTTTATTCATGGAGGTGGCGATTGCAAAGCCTTGCAGCGGTAGTGATGACGGGTGATCATAGCGATATTAGCCAAGAATGGATGAAGACGATAATGGCTAAGTTTGGTGATGATCATGATTGTGGACAAGGAGAAGTGGGTGATTGATTAGCTTAATGGCAGCTCATGCCTAGAGAAAAAGAAGAAGAAGAAGTGGCAAACGGTAAGGGTATGGAACTTTTTCCTAAAAACTTAAAGGTAAGTAAGAGTTTTCAAACAATATTCATTATGTTGACTTATCGATTCTGATGATTCTAAATTAATTATCTCTAACATTAATCTCACAACTCTGTTCAGATAAACATTTCAAGATTTATCTTAATCAAACAAAGACAAGATCATGCCTTGGACAACGCTTGAACTCGGACTTGGATTTAGGATTCAAAGACTCGAACTACATTGAAGATGCAAGGACCTGAAGCCTATTTTATTCATGTTAGCATTTCTAAGTCCTTAAAAGATCTCACAGAAATTCAAGTGAAGAACCAAATCCAAATTTTTTAGTCGAAGTCAAAATTTTTAGTCGAAGTCAAAGTTTTTAGTCGAAGCAAAAGTTTCCAGTCGAAGCCAAACTTTTTTAGTTAAAGTCAAAGTTTTTAGTTGAAGCCGAACTTTTCAATCGAAGTCAAAGTTTCCAGTCGAAGCTAAATTTTTTAGTCGAAGGCAAAAGTTTTTAGTCGAATGAAATGGCGTTTTCAGTCGACTAAATTCTTCAGTGTCTCTTCTCACTAAATTTTCAGTCGACCGATTTCTTAGAGTAGTTCTTTCAGTCGACTCAAACTTATGTTTCAGTCGAATCAATCTTCAAGCTTTCCCTTCACAACGGTTCATTTTCTTCTCTAGTATAAAAAGGGATCCTTGAGAGCATTTAAGACACTTCTTGCTAATCTTTGAAAATCTCACTTACTCCTCTCAAAAACTCTCTCATCTTATTCTCACACATTCATCTATTCTCTATTGAGTGAGTTCATCTTTGAGAAAGTATATTGCAAGTTTCTTAGTTTTGATTCTTGAAAGAATATAGATCTTCCCACCTAAGAAGGCTTAGTCTAAGATTATTCCTCGTAACATCTACTCAAGAAGGAGTTTGTTTGTTGTATTTCAATTGTAATTCTCTTTTCATTTGTAAATTGTTGAAAACCTTGGAAAGGTTTCAGAAATTGTACTGTGGTTTGAGCTAGCACCCGAAGCTAGCTGGTTAGTGAAAGGCTCGAGTAGGTCTCCCTTGTGTGGAGTGCTCGGGGACTGGACGTAGGCTGGTGGGGCCGAACCAGTATAAATCTCTGTATTGAATTTATTATTGTTATATCTATTTTTACTTTGTAATCTCGTTTTTATTGTATACTAAAAGTTGTAAAACACATATTCATCCCCCCCCCTCTAGGTGTATTTAGGGACCCACATTATATACTTAACAAAAGGTGTGATTTGCAACAAGTGGCTAATGTTGAAGTCTATAATGGCAACTTCTTAACTTGAAAGGTTTAAAATGCAATTATAGGGATTTCAACGCAATTTCCCTGAGAACAATTATGACCATATACTTTATTAAAGTTACCATCAACTACCGTCACTAAATCTAGTTAACCGGATGCAATATAGGTTTTCTCATCGGATTCATCCTAGAGTAGATTTTGTTAATTCGATAATTTGATTCTTAACACTGGTACAAGTGCTAGTCGAGTAAAGATTTAAGTGTCTGGTGTTCCTTTGTATCACTATAAGAAAATAAGTCTTTAGCGACGGACTTTTAGCGACGGACTTTTAGCGACGGAGCTCTTTCTGTCGCTAAAAGTTACTTTTCGCGACGGAAGTACCCGTTGCTCAAAGTCCATCACTACAAGCTTTTTACCAACGGAAGGTCCGTCGGTAAAAACCTTCATGTAAACACCAGTATTTTCATCGCTAAATTTTTTTTTCTAAATTTCTATTTTCAATCAGATTTTTGTCTTAAGAGAAAATAATTTTGAAAAATAATTAGTGACGGACATTTAGCGAAGGATGTCCGTCCCTCCCCACCACCACGCCAATAACAGGCCCATGCCTCCGTCCTTCCCCACCACCATGGCGACGACAGGCTCTCGCCTCCGTCCCTCCCTACCACCACACCGACAACAGGCCCACGCCTCCATCCTTCCCCACTACCATGCCGGCAACAAACCCCCACCTCCGTCTCTCCATACCAGCCCCTCATGCAGGCTACAGTCCCCCGCCACCACACCACCCTTCCCATTCCCCTCATATCTGTCGCCCCTATAGCCACATTGTCACCCCACAGCTACCCTACCACTGCCACAGCCACCCCACAATTATGTCACCACTCCACAGTCACCTCATAGTGTGATCATCTTATACACCTCCGAAGCAATGCAACGGATCTCGTCCTCATGTAATGATGGTCCTTCCATGGCCATTGTCTGTGTCTGAGGAGGGGTAGTAGGGGTAGGGACGCTCCTATCACAGCACATGCAGTCGTACTGGGCAAGCCGCGTAAGCGGCCTTTCAGCCTGTTGACGACCCCTGGTGTATCCAGCCATTACTTCAATCCCCCACTACTCATGCCCGTACTCGTGAACGCGGATGGTTGTCCGGACTGCTAGCTAGACCCCTTGATCTGTTCATACGAGGCCTGCAAAACAATGATTTAACATTCAAAACATTAGGGTGACAAACATCGAATGCAAAGGGAAAAATTTAACAAACTAAATAAATTAATTCGTACCTTACATTGATCTGCCATGAAATATATGAAACAAAGGCCCCCGCCCAGTGTGCATTGTCCTTATCCTTCTTCCTCGCGTGCGTCTGACAGTACATCAAAGTTACGACCTCATCCGTCGCCAGGTTGGGTGCCCAACTGCATTCTTGTATCAGAGGATGTCGTGAGCCACCAAACCAACCCCTCACCCCCCTCATATGTGGGATCTTTCCTGTGTTTGTTCTCGCTCCCACCTCTACTCTTGGCGTCCCAGGATGTATCAGTTCTCTACTGATCAACCATCTATCCCCATACAGATGAAGATATCCAATAAGGGGGAAATCCATTCTACTCCTCTATCGAGGCACCCTCGGGTAGTATCTTCCTTACCTGTTCATGTGCATCGTACAACCATTGCGGATAATTTTTGTCAATGTAGGTAAAAAAAAGCTTGTCCCCCTAATGCCTGATGCTCACGCGACTCACACTCAAACCCCTTCTGTAAGGCATCCAATTACACAATCAATACTATTGATTTAAAAATTATGTTCTAATTAAACAAATAGTTACTAACAAAAAAGGAAAATCATACTAGCCACTCCTCCCATAAGGATTTGCTCGTCGCTATCCCAGTTCGGAGAAGATACCATTTTACCACCATTTTCCTTCTCCAATACAACAACTCAGATTTACTACACGAACACCTTATCGTCTCAAAGTCAACATATGCAGGATGTGGGTAAGCGAACGTGAGAAATTCGTCGACGTGATCCTTGAAATCATCATCATTCTTCATTTTCATCCAACTTCGATACCGACATAACGACTAAGATTAATGTATACCACCTTAAATTAAAATCGATAATTAGGCAGGATCGATGAGAAAATGAATGAATGCATGTGACAACATGTCTATACCCCGTCTGTTCTCTAATAAGTAGTGGTCATATCCCATTCAGAAGCACATGTTTATAAAATAGTTACCAACTCATGCTTAATCTTATGTCTGCAAAAAATTCGACAACACCTCCACGTATTTCTCCAAGTACACGACATTGATTAGGTGTTCTTAGATCCGTCGAATCTTGCTCTTGCAAGAATTAACGGATGCTAGACCAGATCTAAATGTACCCACAGAACCACTGGAGAACATGTACCAAATATCCACGACATAGAATACAGAGCATGAGTATACACTATTTCATAAACATTTAGCTTTTTCAAATTGTCCAAACTGAACATCTAAAAGGCTCATTACAAAGCATTTCTTTGTAATGAATACCTTTGAGCGGGAACTAAGGATTTTTATGCATGCATGTGTTTAAAAATTGGTACATATGCAACCATCTTTCCGAAATATCAAAATTTCGAAAAGATAGAATCATTAGGTTAATTTGGGAAAGATAGAATCATTAGGTTAATGTGCAAGAACATGCGATAACCAAAATGGTTCACTTTAGAATTCATTGACAACGAGTAGTAACTATTTGTCAATGGACTTCACAAAATAACAACGAATTTTTCTAATGCGGGAAGTTGAGTCACGTTTCTTAGGAAAATATAGAGTTCATTCGCGAGGTTGATATTGCCCCACATGTGATTGAGTTCGAGGTTTATGTATATAATTAGCATTAGGTTGTACTTAGGGTTTCAGTTTTAAGAGATACAACTTAGGTAGGAGTAGGTTTGTATTAGAGTTATGGTTTATGGTTAATTAAAGTTTAGGGTTTAATTATGGTTTATGGCTAAGGTTATGGATAAGGTCAGGATTTAATCAGGGTTTATTTAGGGTCAGTTAGGTTTAATTAAGGCTTCTTAGGGTTAATTAGGGATGTGTTAGGGTTTTATCAGGGTTTAATTGGGGTTTACTTAGGCTAATCAGGTTTAATGAGGGCTTATTAGTGTTAAATACGGATGTATTAGGGTTTAATTAGAATAATTAGGTTTAATTAGAGCCAAATAAGGTTAATTAGGGATGTATTAGGCATTGATTAGGGTATTTAAGTTCAATTAGTGCTTATTAGGATTTAATTAGGGATGTATTAGGGTTTAATTAGGTTAATTAGTGGTTAATTATGGTTTCATTAGGGGTAGTTAGGTTTAATTAGGACTTATTAGGGTTAATTAGGGATGTATTAGGGTTTAATTAGGATTTAATTATGGGTTAATTAGGGTTATTCAGGTTTAATTTGGACTTATTAGGGTTAATTATGGATGTGTTAGGATTTAATTAGGTTAATTATTAATTACGGGTTAATAAGGGTAACTTAGGGTTAATTTTTTTTTTCCAACTATCAGTACAATTATGTATTATAAGAACTATAACATATTATTTTAACATGTAATTATTCATACAATACAATTATAACATATACTAAAAATATAATTCTAAAATGTGATTAATATAATGGTTAACAACTATAACAATTATAACAAGTACTAGAACATATAATTCTAACATGTAGTTATTCATACAATATAATAATAACATGTAACAAAAATAATTTCTATCATCAAAACTAAAATTGAAACATTTAATTAAAATAATAGTTGATAGTAAAAATTAAATACGTACAAGTGGGAGGCGGGCGGCCAGGGATGCGGTGGGCCGTTCGCCGGCGAGGAGGTGGCCAATTGCTGGGGTTGTGGGCAATGCGCAGTGGGGCAATGGGTCAATGGGGCGTGATGGAGGTGGGGGTGGAGGGGGATCGCGAGCATGGTGGTGAAGATGGACGGGGAAAGATCAGTGGCAATAGAGGTGACTGGCGGCATGTTGGCAGCAACGGCGCGGGAAAGAGAGAGGGGGGGCACAGGAGAAAAGAGAAGAGGGAATAGGTTTTGAGGAAGAAAAACTTAAAGCGAAAGATTTTACCGTTGCTAAAAGTCAGTACTAAAAGTGATTTTTTCAAAATTTTTGGACTTTTAGCGATGGATTAAGTCGTCGCTAAAAGCATTATTTTTACAACTTTTAGCGACGGAATATAATTTGGGCTTAAACCAAAAAAAACTATTAGAAAAAAAAAACATTTAGCGACGAATATAAACCCCTCGCTAATAGCCCGTCACTAATTTTATTTTCAAAATTTCGTCTAAAGTTAAAAATTCTGGAAAAAAAAATTTATCGACGGAATTATTGACCCGTCGCTAAATGTTTTCAGGGACCGACATTTCCGTCGCTGAAAACGTTTAGCGACAGAGAACTCAGTCGCTAAAAGTGGCTTTTAGCAATGAAAATATATTCGTCACTAAAAGTCCATAGCTAAAAACATTTTTTTCTTGTAGTGTGCATACTTCATTTGTGACGGACAAGGTATTACTGGCCAATATTAAACCCTTACCGACAAATCGACGTAAATAAATACATATAAGGTCGTGGTCTTGCAGGTTCCCGTATACATTTGTCGTTAACTCAACTACTAATTAAAGCCTTCTCCTTTTGGTGATGGAACCTTTCCATGTTAGGTATGATACCCCGCAGCAGATGGAAAAGACTAGAGATGCTCCTCGATATACAAAAAATATTCAAATAATATATTTTGCTTCTACTTTCAGAATGGGTCAGCGAACCATTGTCTTGCTTACCTAAAAATATCTAACGAGCGGCTTCAGCATCAATGCACTTCGTAGCGTTGAAAAGTATCATGTTTTCCAATCCTAATTAACCAATATTTAATCAATCAATGGTTCTTATATGGAACAATTACATGTGCAAGGGTCGTCCCTTGACTTGCATGAGAAATATTGGGGGCCACCACTTGAGCCTCAGCAAATTCATTCAGACTTCGTGCTTCTAACTTTTAAGCTATGGATGAGGCAAAATATGAGTGAGTTTGAAAGTTAATTTCCAGACCCCACATGCATAGAAGTAGAGAGTACCTGAGTGATTAAGGAAAAATTTAGGTTGTCTCCCAAGTTTGAATCAGGATCTTGAACTGTCATTACTTCTTGGGATCATACGTGAAGATCCAAAACTTGTCTCTGTGAGTGTTTCCGTTTCAGTTTTCAGTGGCTCTGTTAAAACAGTGAATTTGGTATTCAAAAAATGAAGATGAAGCATGAGCAGAGAGATGGCTATTTACAGTCTATAGGGTTTGGTAGTATGTTTCATTTTGAAAAGTAACAACTTTGTTGCAAAAAATGACGTGAGAGAACTATATTTACCTTCTTCTTCATCGTCATGGTGATAGGTTTGGTAGTATGTTTCAGTGTGAGAAGTAACAACTTTGTTGCAAAAAATGACGCGAGAGAACAATATTTACCTTCTTCTTCATCGTCATGGTGATAAAGGATTTGATGTCTCCTTGTTATTCGGATACAACTAACCTGGCATGAAATGGAGCTTCACACAGCGGATGTGAAAGAAGTAAGAGTATAAGATGCCTCTGCTGAAGTAAACATCATAAAATGAGAGCTCAAATTTGTGAAAGTAACAAGAAGCTTTTAAATGAACTTATTTTTCTCTAGTTTCTTTTGATCATTAGTGCATATTGGCGCCGCTAGAAAGCTGCAGCGAGCACCTGAGAGGACGAGAGAGTAAGGGGAGAAAGCCGGAGAGATAGAGGGGTGAAAGCCGGAGGATCGGATCCGGCATGGGCACTCTAATGCTTAAGTCAAAATCGGGAACAGAGATTATTCACAGCATTCAAGAAATCTCACAACCGCCAAACTGCTTTCACCTCACGTATCTATCCTTCTCTATTGCGCTTTTGATTAAGCACCACACCTCACCTCAGTCCACATTTTCAATCTTCCAGTCCTCGCATTCATTTCTACTATTAGGTATTTTCTGTGGTTCCCATGCATGCATCTCTGGCCTTCCACACGAAAGAGCTGTACATCCAAGTAGTAGGGTTCCTACCACGTGTATAATCTTTCAACTGGAAGCATATAGCTATGCCTCTCGAAAGTTTCCAAATGCACCTTCAAACATGGAAACCAAACATGCTTGTACCTAATCTGCAAGAACACTGCTTAATCCAGACAAATACCTAATCACACGAATCATCATAAACCTATATGTCCCATCTTCGAAAGCAAGGTTTGACCAATTCTATATCAAACTAATTCCCAAGTTTAATACTGAAACAACAAGATGTGACTAGCTAGACCCAACCCTGAAAAAAAACGGGATGTGACTAGCTAAAAGGGACGTTACATGTGTATGATGAAACTCCAGTCACATGCAGTGGTCTCCCATACTTATGCCAAACTCAGCCCGCTCTCTTTATTTCTCACTGTTTTTCTTACTGTCCAAACGTTCACCTTATCTCTTTCTGTTTTCTTAGAGGTTAGTCTGGTTATATATATGTTATCTTACGTGCTAAGAATAAGGCACTTAAAAGAAAGAAAGCAATGTCTAAGCTTAGAATGAGTAGTAATAAAAGGAGTGGCAGTGTAAAGAGTCTTCTTTTAGGTAAGAAATCTGCTTCCCATATGGACAAGTTTGAGGAAGTAAATGACTCAATGACCACTGTGCCAGACGACGTTAAAGAAGGACACTTTGCTGTAATAGCAATGGAGGCTGATGAACTCAAGAGATTCGTCGTTCCGTTGAGTTGTCTGACTCATCCGTCCTTCCTGAGACTCTTGGAGCAAGCAGCTGAAGAGTACGGTTTCAATCACGACGGTGCACTTACGGTTCCTTGCCGGCCTAACGAGCTCGAGAGAATGTTGGTGAAGAGCTTTTAAACAGTAAAGCTTACAATAGCTGCATGCACCTCATGAAATTATTTATTTCTTTTCTTTCAAGATTATTTTTCCTTCCTTATCTGCCATCTTATCCATCTCCTTACACTTATTCTGATCGATCGGGAAACTGTGGAAATGCAATTCGAGGTTGAAATATTGTCTGGACAACGTTATAATGGGCACTGTGAGTAGGCATGACTTGCTCAGCATGAAGCTTAACAAAAGTGGCCGCACATCCTCTATATTGAAACTTATGCAGGATCTTACGTATACTAGCCAACTTTCAAGTGCCAAAATAAGTAGCTCAATCTACTTGATGAAGCAACATGAAAATTGCTGACGCCAGATTCTTTTTCACTACCATCACATTCGTATGATCCACATTCGTATGATTCAATCTAAAAATGCATAAATAAAGTGGGGTGGGAACTTTTAACAACATGGTAGGAGCAAAAAATTTCAGTTAATTAGCATTGGATGAACATTCCTCATTATTCGGTGATGCTAGTCAGTAGTAGTGTCAGACAAGTGAAGGAACTAAATTTAGGACTTGATCCTTGTAAAACAGTGGCAATTGGTTCTGTCCAAATTTATTTGTTGTTTTACGTCAATGAAATTCGTTTTTAATACATTTTTGTGAATAACACTAGAAAAAGGTGAGTCCACCTCCATATATGAAATAGAAAAATATATTGATAGGAGGGTGGAAACAGAATGTTTCCTCATCAAAACTGCAAAACATATTTTACTTGTTAGGAGATCGATATGGCAAGATACGTCAATTTTGTTCATGAGTTATCGGAAGAGGCACTCCCTTTATTCTGCCATCCATCCTAAAGGTGTAAACCCCATTTAGATTAATAAATCATTTTTTATCAAATAAAAAATAAAGAAAAGAAACTATGCCCTAGAGTTTTCTTTTGGAAGTCTATTCGACCCGTCCAACTCATATTGGTTTCAGTTACAGTCAATCTTTGTTTTGTGAACAGAATGCTACATGCACCATCAAACCAAAGGGCGGTGAAAGAAAAAAAGTTAAAAAGAATAACTTGCCGATAAGGCTGCTTCGATGGGGCTATCTCCATGCACAACCAAATCTAGCTTCCTAACTAATTTGTGCAGCGCTCAGTAAAGACATTAAATCATTTGCTCACTTTTGATTATACTCATTTCTTTACGCTCTTTGAGTTACTGGGAATGAGTTAGGAGTACGTTCACTCATTACCTACTGGAACATATAATATAACGCTGAACCCAGCTCGAATTCAGGTCTAGCCTGTAAGGCGCTTTATGTCTACCACTAAGAGCGTAAGGGAGCTTCTGCACCTCTTTCCAAGCCAAGAGAGACGATTTGCTAGCTCCCCCGCTCCTCCTAACCATGTTAGTTTTCACCAACAACGATTGTCGATCCTGGTCTATCCACTGGCGAATCCTCATTCCGCCGCGGTCACAGATCTGTCCCCGGATGATTTTTCTAAATTTGCACTTTCAATATTCAAAATGGTATGTAGTACTGATCGGATAGGTTCGAGGTCGGTATATGCCAAAAAGGCCATCAGATTGGGGATGGTATCGTCATCTCCCAACCCGATGGCGAGGCGAGGTCACATATTTTTGTGTGGCGGGGCGGGTGCAGATCTTGGGAAACCTGCATCCGTCCCTCCCCATTGTCATCCCTAGCTTTCAGGAGGTCTCCACGCCCGATGACAGTCGTAATTTAATGGTATCCTTAGTACATCACTTGACTGTAAGGGGGAAATTTTCAAACAAAAATTTTCATTTTAAGTTAAATTTGCAACTAAAGATATAGTTTATTTTTCTACGATCCGAGTTTCAGCTACAATTTATTTACTTTATCGATTAACACCCATGTATAATATTCTGGAATCTATACATATAATATCGACTGTTATTTGCAATGATGTGGTGGAAAGGGAAGGAAAACAATAATGTCGCAGTACGAGGACATTATCCTCACAGGTAGTGCACTTATTGCACTTTTTTTTCCGGTTCATCGATTATTCAAACCCGTACATGTGTGTCAATTAAGTGCTCTACGGGGTCCTGCCCTTTCAAAACCTACATGACAAGTATTAGGGGACCAGCCCCGGCCTGAGCCCTAAGGAAGTTCATGTGTCAAAAGCATTGATGAGGCCAAACATGATGTTAACAGGACACATGCAACAATGAAGCTTTTGTAATCCGGTGGAAAAGACCATTATTAGTATAGCTAAAGTGAAGAAGTCTTGGATGGAAATTTTGAAATCGGGGACTTTTTCAGATTTTGTTTATCGAGAAAGCTAATTAGCAACAACACTAAAAACTTAGGCCCCGTTTGACAAAAAAAATTTCCCTCTATTTTTTTTCAGTTTTAAAAACTGAAAAAAAAGAACGTTTGGTAACCATTTTTTTTTCAATTTAAAAAACCAGTTTTTAAACTGCAGAGTAAAAAAAAAACTCCAAAAACTGGTTTTTTTTTTTCGACCACCACCACCACCCTCCCACCGCCGGCAGCCACCTCAGGCGACCACCGCCGGAGACTGCCGGCCGCCGGCAGCCACCTACGGCCGCCGGCGACCACCGCCGGAGACTGCCGACAACCACCTCCGGCCGCCGGCGACCACCGGCAGCCACCTCCGGCCTCCGGCAGCCACCGCCGGAGACTGTCGGCAGCCATCTCCGGCCGCCGGCGACCACCGCTACGCCCCACCACCGCCACCGCAAACCACCAAAAAAAAAAGTCAAAATAAAAAGGGTTACCAAACACCAAAAAAAAAAATCTCAAAAAAAAAAGGGATTATCAAACACCCACTTGTTTTTATAAAAAAAAAAAAAAATTAAGCTACTCTTTAAAAAACTGCTCTTTAAAAACTGAAAATCAAAAAAAAAATTTTGTCAAACGAAGCCTTAGACTTTTAACTTCTTTTATTTTGGAGTTTTTAATGCTAGAAAATTATTACTGAGATAGGTTTACATGACCTCCCGGCCTTTAGCAGTCTGCATCGTATATACAAATATAATTATACAAACTACAATCCGTTTCAAAAGTTTCTCAAAATCATGTTACTGTAATATTAAACTTTTTAAGCCACTGAAGCACTTTCAAAGTCCTGTCTTGAGCCTGCGTTACCATTCCAATCACCATCTGCTATTGTGGTGCTTAGAACCGATTCATAGAAACATTTTTCTCTTGCATCACATGCAAATCTAGCCAGAGATTTTGCTTCAGATAACTTGTCTACTGACAAAAACTTGCTGCAACATTTATTGAAAATAATACTCACATTACGTGAGTCATAAAAAGATGCTGTCGTAACACTGCTCAATTCTTCATTCTCAGTTATGGATTTATTGCATGCATTAAATTAATGCAAATCATAATGATGAGAAGGCCATAACTATGTGACCATAAGTATGCTTGTAGGAGCGAGTTTATCGTTGCTCTGCAGTACGTGATCCAAGATCAAACTTGAATATGATTTAGATCCAATTTTTTTCCCGCAGCTGTTGTTTGGAATGATTCCTGTCCCTCCACTCTCAAGTTGAATGAGCAACTCTCCACTTTTGACACTCACCTTAACCCTAGTCTTTGTTAGAAGTACAATCCCCATCAAAAAGTTTTTAATAATGCTTAACTGCATAAACGTTGTGGGTTATCTCCACACGTATCTATGGCAGCATTGTTGTCGTCAGTCGCGTAAAACGTTGTTAACCTTTAGTCTTTCTACGCTTATAGCGAGTTTTAGCGATCACCTGAATGGTGTTGCAAAATTCAGATTGAGCAACGATATTCCGTCACTGGAAGGAGGATTCAGTTGCATTCCGTAGCTACAACCAGTATTGAAGGTCAAACTCTTGCATCTGCGTATAACTCGATATCAAGCTTGATTGCCCCCTTTTCTCTCGATGCTTATAGTTTTTGCACCCCTTCTGTCCAAAATATTGACAAAAAGGTTGGCAAGAAAGTTGTAACATTCACCATATATATTGCTGGAGCATTGGCTAAAAGTTGCAAAATTGGTGTTAGAAGGTGTCATTGTTTGGCTCATTTTCTCTTTTAGAGCAATTAATGACTTTTAGCATTGCATTATTTTGAGAAGGTCTTAAGTTTGATTGTTCTCACTTACGTACTCGGTCCCCTTATTATAGTGTAATTTATATTTTATTTACATGTACACTTAATAGAGGTATTACAATTTGATTTATCTTTTCACACGCAATCAGAAGTTTGCACGTGACAGAAAGTGTTAAAGCAATAACTTAACGCAAAATGCTAACATCAAATGGACACACATCATTTGAAACAACCTTTGCTAGAAAAGTTCGAAAACCATAGCTTGCATGCATCTTGGATAGATCTTAGCTGGAAACCCTAAGCGTGATATCTAGCCCCATAAAAAGTGCTAAGTAGCTCCCACACAGAGCGAGACAGATGCAGTTTTCATAAATTATTTTGTTCCATGAGAGGCTTGAATCATCCATTACTTCTGATATATTTGTAGGTCCTGTGATGTCTGCACTTTTTCCGCAGAAAGTTCATACTCGGTGGGCGGCCTGTTGCCACATAGAATGTACAAAATACATGCGCCACTATACATCTACCTAGTCCGAGAGCACACGCATAACTATGTGATTCACAAGTTCACTCACTTTCTATGCCAAAGGGTACGAAAGTCCCAGGTAAACCTAATTTTCCTTCCCACAACCAAAGACGGGATCAAATATAAACGGAACAGGGCCTCGGAGGCCCCTCATTGACTATAACCTTCTCTGCATTATGGCACCATGTTAGTGTGCTGCCCCATTCAAGTACGGAGTAGAATACAGATTCCTTCTCACTGTAAGAACGTGGACCAAGTTGCAGTAGGACTGTCTGCTGCTCATCACTGAAAAAGTGCTAGAGGAAGATATTTGCTTGTACAAAAAATATCTATTAATTAAGAGCTGGATGTAATCGTCACGGAGACAGTGCCTTCAACGTCAACACATTTCATGATGCTTTCTTCCAGTATTTTTTCAAGTGGCTTAAAGACTAGGTAGAACGCCCAAGACTACAGAAAATGCTGAATCATTTAAGTAGGTCCTCCTGTATTGAAGTGTCCATTCTTGTCGAGAGGAGCGCGCGGTTATATACCTACTTTTCTTATTTTGAATCGCTTGCTTATAAGGACGGCTAGACTTGAGTTACGAATTGTCAAGTTAAAAAACAACAAACCTAACCAAAAGTTTGTATAATCAAGATGCAAGGCATTGTTTCTGACTTTATATTCTCAATGAAGTTCAGTCTCTTGTGCCTTACCGGGTTTTATTGACCTACAAACTTGTTCCAAAATAAACAAAATTGGGAACCAGCACCTGAGCCCTCCAAAGAGTATCAGTTTTTGACCCATTGTGCATTAATTAGATTAAATATAAAAAAAAAAAAAAGAAAAGAAATGAGCATCAAATTATTATTGTGAGAGCAATTACCATTCACAAGTCAAAGTATAACTTGAGCTTACAGCTTCCCTTGCGTTTTTATGCGCTTTTTGTACCTCAATTCTTAGTACCAGCTGAATTTTACGGAATGGGATATTTTAGCTACAGATATCCACAATCTGTCTGTATATGGATTTATTGATATCCCTGGTTTGCTGCCCATGTTCAGGCTTCCCTGATAGCTAGTACTTCTGCAGCTCGGGATGTGCTGCTGCTCTTTGAATTGACTAGTCAGCTGTCACGCGCGGAGCTCTCTGTTACACCAAATATCAAACCTATATTGCACCAAAAATCTTATTAATTAGATGAAAAGAAAAGCAACAAAGCTTAACAGCTATAAACTTATCATGGTAATTGTTAACCAACATTCAGGAAAATTGAAATATATAAAAGCCGGATTAATTAAAATCATAAAAATTTGTTGCTGTCTTTCTTATCAACTATTGTGATTTGGAAATAATTGCTTAGTCAACTATTATGATTTGGGAATACTTGATATCAGTGGGCTTACCTTCCTCTCGAGCATGCTTTTACATTGGATAACAGGCTTTAACATGTAAAACAGATTTAAGAAACATTGAGCTAAGCAACTGTGAACAACCATCAAAAATCAGAAAAACTTAGCATGCTATGGAAATGAATAATGAGTTCAAACAAGTTCTGCGATCTTTGCAACCCTAAGAAGAAATAATAACAAATACATGAATAAAGTATCTATCAAGAAAAAACCTGACTTTTTAATAGAACACTTTACAGAGTTCTCCGCTATCAAATTCGGATACAAAACCGGAACCACCACTGTAGTCATTGGTCAAACTACCTAGGATTACATTCTTGAAGTCCATCGGTTATGTAGGCAATCAAAGCCTCCTTCTGTGGATCAAACACAATTTTATGTGTTTGTACGTGTTTTCCGCTATTCGTCTAGCATCTTAAATTACGTTGAGCAGTAATGCCAAAGTCCCGGTTGGTGAAACGAAAATGTACAACCCTGATACTGCTCGCCGCTAGCAATAAGGAAGATGCTCAAGCATTATTGTTGATCGAAGTGAAAATGGAGAAGAAAGAATGGTAGAAGCAACAGGGCTTGAAAATTACAAGCCATGTAAAGAGAGTCGAGGTATATTCTCCACCTATGAGATGTGATACGGTGGGACTATTTCAATCATGGAAAAGTCGTGGTCAATATGACAGCTTTAAGGGTATCAACAATTTGCAGCGGACTATAAATTTGCATTAGTCAATATCACGGCTTAAACATCCATCCGTCGGTTGAGTACTTGCAAGTACCCTGTTGTATATGAGTGGGTAGAAAATAAATTTTTGTACCAACATTTCCATTTGTTTGCTTGACAATAGTAGATCAAAGTTAAAGCGTACCGATGAAGTAGGCTACATAGAAAGATCAAGGCTAACCAAACTAAATTGAGTTTTCATGACAACAAAAAAGCAGATGTGACTATCGAAAGGGACGTTTCATGGTTGAGATGAAACTTCGCTCACATGCAGTGGTCTCCCATACTTGACACTCATGCAAGAGTCAGTCTAACCATGCCAACTCTCTCTCTCTATCTGTGTCTGTCTCAATCAATCACCTTATCTCTATCGATCTCGTAATGGGCTTGGACTATCAATATATATTGGGAGCTTATATGATGGGTAAAGGCACTTTGAGGGTGATTAAAAGAAGCAAAGAATGGCAAAGCTTAGGATGAGTGGCAAGAAAAAGAGTGGAATTGTGAAGCTTAACGTGGTAGAGAAGCTACAAAGAAGTCTTATATTAGGTAAGAGATCTGCTTCAAACACTGGTAAGTTCGAGGAAGTGAATGAGTCGACCACCGTGCCAGACGACGTTAAAGAAGGACACTTTGCTGTCATAGCAGCGGACGATGATGAATTCAAGAGATTCGTGGTGCCATTGAGTTATTTAGCTCATCCAGTGTTCCTGAGACTATTGGAACAAGCAGCCGAAGAGTACGGGTTTGATCACGAGGGAGCACTTACGGTTCCTTGTCGGCCAAGCGAGCTCGAAAGGATATTGGCCGAGCAATCAATGGAGGAAGGAGAATCAAGAGTTGGTGCTGAATGGAGTTCATGCAAAAGGATGGTGAAGAGTTGCTAAGTACAGTAGTGGTGTCATGTTTTAATAGTTTGTAGTTGAAATTCAACCAGCAAATGGATTCTGTGTCTTTTTTATCCTAGAACTAGAATGTTTTGTACCAGGGTAAATTGCACTGAAACCCCAAAGAATTATTTCATTTTCCCAAAATTTTGTGGTTTCAATGCCATTGCTAAATACCCTAACATTTACAAATTTTGAATTGGACCCAAAATCGTCTCTCTATTAAAAAGAGGTGGGCGGTTGTCCAAATAGAGGGGTAAACATGTCTTTTCAACGAACACCCCTCGCAGAATCTCCGCAGGCACCCCCACCCCCCAATATGTCCCCACTACCCTTCCCACTCCCACCA
Source organism: Escallonia herrerae (assembly GCA_033070095.1). Lineage (NCBI taxonomy): Eukaryota > Viridiplantae > Streptophyta > Magnoliopsida > Escalloniales > Escalloniaceae > Escallonia > Escallonia herrerae. The sequence continues at coordinate 366,391 of JAVXUP010000688.1, forward strand.
TACACGCCTAACACTCCATAGAGTTGTTGCCGGCACCCACCACCTACCCTTTCCCCCAACCAACCCACCACCACCCAGTACCCAGTGCATACAGTCTTGTCCCAGCCACCACAACCCCCTCCCCTCACCCCACTACCCAGTACCCAGTGCATACAGCCACATACAGTCTTGTCCCAGCCACCACAACCCCCTCCCCCGTACCAACCCACTCTCCACCATAGTCACATTATCACCAGATTGCCTTCTACCACCCCCTCCCCCACCGCCAAATGACCACACATCCATTGTAGCACCGTCGGCATCCAGATCACCGTCATTAGTCTTTACTCTATCGTTGACCTCCAGCTTCCACCTTTCAACGTACTCGCATGATGTATTTCTTGTGTCTGAGAGAAACTAAATACATAGGAATGGATTTCATAGTGAATATGCATGAATTGGAAGAGAGAGAGAGAGAGAGGTGTTTCATTTTGTGTGTGCGTGTGTCGTGTATGAATCAAGTGAGAGATAGTATTTACTCTGTGTGTGCATGTGTATGTGTGAGACTGTGTGTGTGTGTGTGTGTGTGTGTGAGAGAGAGAGAGAGAGAGAGTGTGTGTGTGTGAATCAAGAGAAAAATAGGTCGTGGTGGTGGTCGGTAATGATGATGAAAATTTAGGGGTACGGGCCTGGGGAGGAGAGGCTAACCCTATGTGTGTGTGCGTGCGCTCCCACGGTGATGATTGATGGTGGATGGAAGGTGGGGGATTATGGTGTGTAGGTGGTGTATGCACTGGTTGGGCGAGTGATGGGGTGGCTAACGACAGTGTTGTATGGTGGTTTGGTTAAAGGGAAGGAGATTAGGGCGGAGCCCGAGCATGGGGTGGTGTGGAGCGATATGTGTATGCAGAGGGTGGGGTGGTGGGGGGAAAGGTTGGGTGGTAGGGTACGGGCAATTGGTGTGTTGGGCGTGTTTGTGTGTGTTTGTCTTGAAAATATATTTTTGCCCCTCTATATGGACAGACGTCCACTTTTTTGCTAATGAAAATTCAATTTTGGGTTCTATCGGAACCGATCCACATGCGTTAGGGTGCTACATGTTAAATTGAAAATATAGGGTCTTAAAAAATAATGTAAACCTTAAGAAGCCTTTTGTACTCGTATGTTTAAGGTCTACGCTTAGCAGTGATGTTTTCTTTTATACCAAGAGCCAAAAAGGAAAAGGAAATATGTTGAGTGATTTTCTGAGTGACGCAGCAAATGAGGCAATAACAAAAGGGGATTGAGGGCCACCGCTGCAAAAACCGAAAAGGTCTGTGTAGAGAAATAAAGTGGGATCAAAGTATACTGTATACTTGCGAGAAAAAAAATTAAATAAAAGAAGGGCTTATTTAGAGTCGGCGCGAAATGCAATTAAATTTGGGAAAGATCGGGTCGTAGACAGTTTTTCCTTCTATGTTTTTCAACTTTCCATCTTTGAGTCTAATTTATTTTATTTGACTATTGTTGCCAACTTTTTATCATAAAAAATATGAGCGCCTGTCCGACTGAGCAATTTTCCTAATATCATCAAAAGGACCTAACTAGTAGGCAATTTTAGTGTGGTCAGTTGTTGCCCTCTTCCACAATCTGCTTCCTTATAGTACATTTATCCATCTTTTTTTAGTACAGTCAATACCGAAGGAGAAGATTTGCACAAAGCAAATATATATTAATAAATTTTGGCTCCTACCCAGGTTATGGGAGTATTTCCTTAATCCCATGTATAGTTACAATTAATAGTCATTAAATATTTATAGTGACTTTTCTTCTAATACTTTGAGCAAAAATTCTTAATAACAGATTTGTAGCGTCACTAAATAAAAAGTCATTAAAATATTTGGAGACATTTGATTATCGCTGCATAAAAGATAAGAGTAAAATTTGTCTAACGTAACCAAGAAGCGGTCAAACTTTTTTCAATATACATACGTTTACGGTACTCGGCTGTGAAGCGCCTATAGAAGGCACTAGCCCACCTGGCCCTAACTGCAAACCAAAAAACCAGAAGTGTAAATAAGGTACACCCTATCGACTAATGACTCATGACAACTTGGTGCCTACATTATTGTAACCAATGGATGCTAACTTTTGGCCAAGTGATTTAGACTTCGGGACATCAGTTACCCATTGATCAGAAATGGAAGGAAAACACCTAAATGTTCATCATGTGCCACAAATGCTTCACGATTCAAAAGCCTACTAATCTATCCTTGCCCAACTCATCACACACAACCATTTGGTCAATAAACCTACAAGGTCTAACAAGTTAAGTAACAAGTACCTTCGGTGCATAATGCTTTCTGTTAAAGAGGAAATGCCATGGAAACGGGATTGAATGTTTGATAAAGGGTCTGGCAGGTTCATATAAGCACACACAGAGACAGGAATGCAAATACATAACCTCTTGACTTGCAACTTCCTTCCAAAATCGCAAGAAACTCTTTGTGATTCTTCATTAATTTATTGTCAATCATTTGTTTTCGACATTACATGTCTATAGTTTCCTTCATTTGCATTCCACCAAAATTTTTCCTAATTTTCAAAAGGCCGTCCTACATATATATATGGCTAATGTTTAAAACCCTAAATCTTTCAGAATCGAAGTTATTCAAACCAAAAGCCATTGGGTGGAATTGATAGTATGGGAGAGGAATCAATTTTCTAATGGAGGTGATGACACATTTTCGTACTATTGATTAGTATCGAATCTTGTGTCACTAAATTCCGTCGTACATATATAACGAGGTTTATTTAATTTTTTTTTTGTTATAGTGGATTCATATTTTCGATTGACTAAAGAGTCAACAGTTAATTACGTTCACGACAACCTTCGATTAAAGAAACAAAAATAAGAAATAAGAAATATATGAAAACTTTCATTTCTAAACAGATCTTAATTCATTGTGAAACATAATTAAAATTTACACAAAGTAATAACAAAATCAGAAATGAAAGAGAAATGGGTTGATTCACCTTGACCCCATTTTTTTTGGATTTGCTTTCCTTCTTTCTTTCCTTATTCCTTTTTTTTTTTTTTGTCTATTTGTTTTTTTGTTGCTTCTGCCAAAGCTTTATTCTCCTCCCCCCGCCCCCTCCCTTTTTTTTCTCTTCCCCTTTCTCCTTTCTCTCTGCCGAGGGGCCTCCTCTCTCTCTTATAAACCACTTCCTATTTTTGGCTTGGACGGCACTTGAGGATAATGAGCACACGTGGTAAGTCTTGGACTTGAGCCTTAGCAATGAAAATTTATCCATTAAAATTTTATGAGATAAATTCAAAAACCTTACATTTTACCCCACATGATCTTGTCCAATTATAATGACAGCAAAACTTTTAAACGCATGAGCCTCCTGAATATTTGGACTTCCTTTTGATAAAACTCCGGACAGAAATATTGGACAAATTTGTTAACCCAACATTTTTTTAATATTAGATACTATTTTTTGGTCAAAATTTCGCTGCCATCAGGAGGTAAGAGTGGTGCTTGGAAGGCCGAAGGGGCCGTGAAGAGAGAAATGAAAAATGAGAGACGTGGATGAGGGTGCGCATTTGGTGGTTTGAGTTGATGGTTGGTTAAAGGACAAAGTCCTAATTTATGAAAATTCGGGTTAGGCATTGAGGCTCACTGAACGCGATCGTCTTACCAACACGAGTGGAAGTTGGGACCTTCGCCACAAATATAATTTCAAAACAATCAAAATAGTTTTAGGAAAAAGATGGAAAAAAAAAAGGAAAAAGAAATTGGCCGAAAACATCTGCAACCTCCTTCCAAGAGTATAGTAGCAAGATCTTTACTAGAAAAATGTTGCTACAAATTCGTAGTGCTAAAAATTTCAATCAAAGAGTGTCTAATTGTACTAAGCGACAATTAACCGTTATCATACCATCAGCCATCCAGATGTCAACATCCACTTGAAAGACTGCAACTTTATCTCTCTGCATGTCAATCCGCTCCTGCATCTTTGGAGGACTTCTTTTTCTTTCGTGGGTAGCGTTTAGTTAGAGAAATTTTTTGTTTTTTGTACGTTTTTACATGTTTTTGTACGTTTTTCTTTTGATCTATTTGTTTGGTTTAGTGAAATAATCCTTTTATTTGTAGTGTCTTATGGACGATGTTCAATGTTTGCTATTTGTTTTATTTTTGTTTCCACAAAGCATTGATGTTTCTACACTCCCTAGGCCCCTTCATATGTAATCAATTCTTTTTTCTTCCTCTTTTTAAATTTTCATTTTCAGTTTCTGATCTCTTTCTATGGTACCAAATTTTGTAATTATTGGATGAAGTAATGTCACATTTTTGTTACTAAATAATTCTGTGTACTTCAGGATTTTTTTTTTTTTTAAAGAAATTTAAAGGTATTCTAGCAACGATAACAATGACGTTGAAGTGGATGGAGCTGCTTCAGTTTTAAATTTTCAGTTTATGTCATTAAGTGTCCCTCATTGCAGTTTGCCTTGGTGAGATTTTTCTTGAATTAGTGTCATGTTTTATTTTACTAATTAATTCTCATTACTTTGGGATTTTTTTCTTTTTTCAAAAATTTATGCGTTCTCTAAGAACGATTTAAAGGTTGGCAGTGGAGCGTTGCCGAATTCATTGGTACTAATGTTGTTGCTGCTCCTCCTTCATATTGTGATGCTCATATGGATGTTCAATACAAAGTTATTAGCAAGCATTAGCAATATGGTTAAGGGAGAAAAGATGGATAAATTAGCAATGTTTATCAGCCGTTATTTAAGTTCATTCATGTTATGTGTAATTAATAACTTGATTTTCTTCTTGCGATGACTTCTTCACCAATCTGCAACGTTCATGCACTATCCCCCGCTACATTATAATCAGTCTTTTTCCTAAATTCCATAGCTATCATGGTGGTGGCTCCCTTCCAAGTAATCATGTGGAAATGGATAATACTTTGTCAGCAATAGAGAGAGTATTATCCAGAGTAATATAGGCTGTAAGTTTTGTTTGACAAACGCACAGATTCAAATAGGTCATAAGCTTTCTGATCCAGTGCAAGTGGTAATATATAGTAATGCAAAGCAATGATATGGAGAAATCCAGCTAACTAACAACTATTTGCAAATATCTATTGCTTATGTGAATAGAGATGTATTAGTCCTTGAATGCTGTTTGTTAATTTGCCAAAGAAATCTTTGTCTATTTGAATTTGGTTTGTTTGTGTTCACTACTACTGAACACAGACACATCTATGAAGACATAGTTGATATTGCTCCTGATGTTGTGAGGTATAGAGAGGGTCAAATGCAGTTCTGATCCAACTATATATAACTGAGAGGAGAAAAGATGGATAAATTAGCAATATATATTAGCTGTTATTTAAGTTCGTTCATGTTATGTTCTTCTTGACCAAGATATCCAAACACATGAAAACCCACGCAGCTAATCAAATTTTTATTTTATTTTTTTGGTGCTATCCACCTAATCATGCATACCAGTTCTATAGAAATGTCTTTTTCTGCTCTTACCAAATTAGAAGAAAAAAAAAATCAATAGCATATGTAATGAGTTTTCTCTAATTGGAGTAAAGAAACTGAGAAAGAGAAGTGGAAAATTTTAATGGACTTCTTCCTTCTACTGTTCCTCTGCTTTGGAGCTGCAGCCTTAGTACATGTTAATGGGTACAGACTCAAATCTGTCTGTTCTTTCCCTTATTCTTAGCTGCCAGAATTTCTGAATGCCTTTAGTTGGAACTATAGAACTGTTTTATTTTGATTGGACACGTAAATTGAAATCCTTGATGCATGCTTTGGTGTCAACACATTGCCTCTACCTTTAGCATCTGAAAGTCTGGGTTGGACACTTTCAGGAATTAGTAACTTTGGTCTCCCTTATATCTGCCCAAATTTTCTTTTTGCCAAGATGAAAAGAACATTAGAACTGGATGAATCATGGAAGTATTATCCAGATAGGGATAACTCAATTAGCATGTAAATGCAGTGAAAGTCCTGTTTACCTTTATGTCTGGATGAGTTAGAATGAACTCACCCAGAGGATCCAGTGTGAAGCCATTAACTCCATTTCATGTGCTAAGTACTAGCTGAAAACATAATCAGATCTCACACACAAAAGCGCTGTTATAGACTAATATAAGATGATATCTCCGACTGAGATAGACTTAGGAACACGAATCTCATCAATAGATAAAATCAAAAATTAGAATGCAGACTAAGCTCAATTTTTTTTGTAGAATGATGAGAATATAACTATTTACTTTTTGTAATTACATCATAAAAGGTAACTATTGCAACAATCTCTTTCTATGTTCTAGCTTTACACCTTTGTACATCTAACTTTCTTCCTCTTTAGAACATGAACATGAATTGTTCGTAACATCTTAATACATTAGTTATCTTTATTTTGCTTTCCACGGTGTTAATTTTGCCCTAAAACAAGGGTGTAGTAATTCGTAATACCAATCTTTAGTGACACTTCAAGTTAATTAAGGATAGAAGCACCTAATCTGTAGTAACTACTACACTTCGATTACTGTTCATTGCGTTGTAATTAATAATCGGCAATCATAATAAATAAAAAGTAAATTAGCATTTTGGATAGATTTTAAATGCATATTAACTGTCTTTTTTTTTTTAGCTGGGGGTACACAAAAAAGGGAAAGTGCTTGGGATCTTGGTAACTACAATGAGGTTCGAATCATATATATTTGTGATTGCATTAGTTGCGTCTATTTCCAGTTGTACCATAAGCATTAGTCTGTTACGACTGTTGTGAAATTATCATATGGTTAATATTTTTATTTAGTAGCTTAGACTATATCTTTAGTTTTTACCCCGAATTGGATAAGATAATCTCAATTTTCTTACTAAATTTTAATCACTCAAGGTCTAAATTATTGTAATGTCTATCACAATAATTTAAATGCCACCTTTCCATGTACAGAATTTGATTTATATCGTAAAAATAATCATATATAACATCTTTAGTATTACTGTCACAATGTTGTAATCTCAACAATTTACCAAGTTAGAATAAATTATATATG